>JAVXUP010001326.1:0-248167 GCA_033070095.1 Escallonia herrerae
TTTAACACAACAAATTTCATAACTTCCACCAAGTAATACTACCAAACACTGAAAAAGAGCAGTTCAATAATCAAAATATGATAGTCTGTTCCTACCTCTCTACCCCAGGATATGGGGGACCACTAGCAATGTGTTCCAGCGTAAGTATCTCCCTAGTAGCCAAATACTCCAAGATCTGCAAACTCAGAACTGTAAGGTACATGCTGTACTCTTTCCAAAAATACATAGGAATCAAAATTCAATCTTGGATCAAAAACCATACACCAACATGTTAACCATGAGCATAAAGGTTTTAGATAGTTGTGATAGAAGGAAGGTGACTCAAAACCAGTCACCCAAGTTTTGTAAGACACTAACAGTCTTCTCAACAATCTGGCCAGCTTAAATATTAGGTTGACTACCAACCAGCTCATATAAGGGTAGGAGTAGAGAATTTCAAACCTTCAGCAAGGTTTAGTGGTTCCTGTAAACATCAAACCCACCTTTACCAGCTTCATTAACAAATATTAGAAAATCTTGGAAAGTTGGCATGTTGGAAACCAGCATTACTCCAATGAATTAGTTCCACAATTCCACCATTCAGGTCGAAGGAAATTTTGTTTAGCAAACAAAGAATCCTGAAAAACACACCTTGAGAAGCTTCCTGAGAATTGGAATCTTTTTATATTCCCTTCTGTATCGCTTCATTATGTTGTGCAACATTTGCAAACCTGTAAAATGAAGCAGGAAATCCTAACATCATAATTATCATGAGTAGAGGGCAGCCAACTACAATTAATGTAACAAAGAAAATAATTGCATGCTATGCCAAAATCGGGAAAAAGTACCATTCTTATTGAGTATATCAACCAACACTGTTCGTGATTTTGTTTTGAGGAGTGCATCAAGGATCATAGAAAGATCTCGATTGCTGCACATCAGCGTAAAAGTAAGTACAATAATTATAGTTGTAAGAATTCCATGATCAATTTCAATAACCTGAAGACTAATAAAAAGCAAGATAAAAGATAACCTCTGAATCGCCTCCCCATTGCCATTATCGCCTGAAGCTGCAGTTAAAAAAAGAAGCTTCAAGTAGCCTCTCGATGCATCCTAGTGAAACAGAATCATGTCAATATGACTAGACAAACATCAAATAGGGACAGAAGCATGAAATAATCGGCTAATTGCCAATACAATAACAAATAAAGCAAAGCAAACAACGACAAAACCATCGCATAAGTGGAAGCAAGAACAAAGAAAAAGAACAGAATTGGATAGCGAAATAGCACCCCAAACATATATCCGTTAAAAGCTAAAAGATATTGAGTGAAACGTTCATTGTTAACCAGACTTGACAGGTTCACTGGTCTAATCGCCTAGTTCCACCGGAGGTACAAACAAGTCAATCAAATTAAATAAGGCATTACAAGAAAAAAACTGAATGTCTGATGAACCTCAGGGATTTTTTTGCTAGAGACAAATTCCAGATTCAAGAATAACTTGTACTGCAAACTTAACAGGAATCTTACTTTTAAGCCCCAAAAGTTTAGAAAAACATTAAATAAAGAAGTAGTAGTGTTAGATGTGGAAGATAGTGAGATGAGAATATATAGAACTACTGTTGGCACTCAAACAGGTAATAAAACTGGTCCGGTGGCACAGAGGTAAGGCGCTTGGTATTGGAAGTTAGTCACCAGATATTTGAGAGTCCGTGCCCACATTAATTAATGTCCACCTTTTCATTGGTGTACACCGGTAATGCGTCAAAGTCGCAAGCCTGGTAACCACCAGGTCAGACGTCATGGCGGCTCAATGCATTTGCCATCCAATTTAAGAACCGGACTGGCGGCGTGGCCAGCTCACAGTTGAAGCGTTCTGTCCAGCCGGTACCATTCGGTTGTGATAACAATGCAAATATGCAGTTGCAATAATTTCAAAAATCGACATCCAAAAAAAAGGTTATTTCTAAAGTTTTCTCCAGCAGAAAAAATTGCACATGCAAGTGTCATAAAAATATAGCTTCTTGCATACCTCAACAAGAAAAAAACTAGAAAACACAAACACGTTCTGATATCTATAAAGAGTAACTGCTTACTTTCCGTTTGCTTATACCGCCAGCAGCATCCAGCAACTCGTTAAGTTTCTCCTGAACTGCAATCATTATAGGGAAATTTTATAACAATAACTCTACCAACCATCCACGCCCCATCGGTAAATATGAAATAAATCATGTACCTGCTTCAAAGCGGTCATTTGATGATTCCACTAGTTTTTTAGCTATGTAGGGTACAGCAGGTGATTTGTTGTCCACCTCGCGATGTTTGTTGGCATTCACAGTGTTATTTTTCAACTTCCCTTTCTTAACGGAAGGTAACGAGAGAGAACTTTTAATAAGAGGAACAGATTCTGCAACAGCGTGCTTGTCCACTATGTAATATTTGGACTTCCTCTTAACATCACTCGTATCTGGTGGCAATTTGCTGACCACAGTGGTCAAGGAAGAAGACTCACGTGTTTGGACGGCACATAATGGGCCATTCAAAGATTCCTGAGCAGCAGATGTGATGTCACTCTTTACATCATCTAACTGCACCAAAGTTTCAGATGGTTGAACAGAACATGGTACCAGGCCCTCCACTTTAGAAGAAGCATCCAGTTTTTTGGATGGTTTGTTTTTCTTCGTGGACTTTCTAATCCCATCCTTAAGGTCCAAAAATGTCTCGGAAGCTTGCATTTCTTTGGTTATCTTTAAGTGACCAGCAGGCCTACGATTTTTCTCCATTTCTTCCATGTTAAGCAGGTTCTCCTCACCTTGCCTTTCTGTACCAGTAGAGGAAATAGTAGCAGATATTATACTGTGCAAGTTCTTATCACCATCTTCAAAGACCATATCAGGCTCGAGAAATTCTTCATCTGAATCATCTTGTATGATTACTTCAGCATTAAGTGGATCACCGCCTATATAACCCCGACACTGAGATGATCCACAGACACATTTCTTAGCAGCAGCTCCAAACACCCGTACATAATTGTAGTCAAATGTCAGCTCTTCACCCTGATACAAACATAAAACAGGTATGAGAAGCAAAAACCTAAATCAAGATACCAAAAAGGATGAAAGATTTGTATGGCATACAGAATCCATATCTATAGGAAGCAAAATGCAATTTCTTCCAAGACAAAGGTATAGGACCATAAGCTCAGATTGTGCCGACCTGAAAACATTAAACATATTGGTACTACTTTTGCTAACGGAAGGCAGTTTTGCTATTTATTTACATCCACTAAACGTCTCCAACATAACATGCAAGGCAAAGTGTGCACACTGCAAACCTATAGTTACTATCCACTATGATGCTTGACTAAAATTTCAAGTAGGTAGATGATGCAAGAAAGTAGAACGACGCTTGTCCTAGCCTGTCAACTGAAATCGTTCACTGCAATACTCAAAAGGTTAACGTTCCACCTGTGAAGTACATTAAATAAGTACATTACATATGTCTATCTGCAGCATGGGGTTCCAAGGGCCATTGATCAGAGTTTGTCCTCTATTTCTTCCTTTTCCTCGTTTTTAATCATATATTCCCCAGTGGGCATTATAAAGCACAAAACAAAGCATTATATAACCTAGAAATTTCTTGACCAACTCGCAAAAAAACAATGTGATTGTTAATTCATTTAATTGTAAAACTAAGTCAACTTTCTAGTTCAAAAGCAGAATACTAAGAAAATGGAACTGAGCAACTTAGATCTCATGCGATTAATTATGTCAACCAACTGCATTTTGACCTTAGTTGCACAAGCGGGGCGGGGGAGCGTAAGCACCTGGAAAAATCTAAGGTTTGGAGGGGCTTAAATAAATAAAGGCGTAAAGAGTATTGCCATATGTTTGATATATCTTTCCTTGAATTTACCATAAGCGACAGTGAATTGTTACGTTATGGCTGTCGCATCAAGTGGCTATCAGCTACTTGCTTTTTAGAGATAACAAAGGTAAAATAGTTCTGCTGTTGTTGCTCACTTCTTGATACATTTCTAGGCACATCTCCCATCCAATAGGGTTAGACCCAAAAGTGTGTGTGTGTGTGTGTGTGTGTGTGTGAGAGAGAGAGAGAGAGAGAGAGAGAGAGAGAGAGAGAGAGCACTGATTGACAAGCTCTGTTCTCTCGATGAGGGTAGTCAACAACGGAAAAGGTGGCTTTAAGCACTTGAAGGAAGAGGGAGACAAGGAATTGAGTCAAAAAAAGGGCTTGGTTTTCAGGTATTCTCATTTTTTTCCATACAACTTTGTCTAGCTAATAGGATCGAGTTCCCATGTTAGCTTGGGACGCGATCTCGTGGAGATCTTGAGTTGGGATCGCAAAAGCAAGTTTCCGAGAGAAGCGTCACTATATAAGTTTCCAGCTACTAAGATTTTGACTACGTGTTTACCAAGTTCACCTTCCCACATATCGAGTGATTGAAGTGTGATAGATCATATTTTCAGTAGTCCATCTCAGGTCTAACAGGCATAACACGACTTTCTCAACAAAATAGCCAGAGCGTGAAGTGCGCAAAGAATCTACCTTCTTAATATCCCTCATTGCAAAGAGTCCAATGCAAACTTCACCATTTACCATCCACTGTTCCGGGAGAAAAAAGAACAGAGTCAATAATTAGACTATGCTACCCTTACATAAACATGTTTATATTTCCCGAAAGCTTGAAAAGAAACCAAGCTTTACAACTAAAGCCCAGGAAACATATGGAATAGATATGTAAACTTCAATGAATCGTTATAGGGCACCAAAAACCAAAGGCATGGTCTATGAGATACAAAATATATAAAATCAAAAGTGGCAGGAAACATATGGAATAAATATGTACTTCAATGAATCGTTATAAAGCACCAAAAACCAAAGGCATGATCTATGAGATAGAGAATATATAAAATCAAAAGTGAAGACATATGAGCAAGAAACTTTGTCCTGGAACAAATAAATAAGAGAACACATAAGCAAGAACCTTCATGTTAGACCATGTAAATAAGATAGATTGAGCATATAGTGATCGGAGTTTGCCCATGAAACTCTAAATTGTTCCAAGAGTTGCTCCATGTAGTTTGGAATAATGAAAAGGGAAATTAATACACCATTGAAGGGCAGCTACGAAAAGTAGAACCCTAAAAAGCTGCGGAATATCCGAAAGTCCCTTATTCGCAGTTTTGCCCTCAGCTAGCCACCTTCGGGTTTTCTTTTTCTTTTCTTTTTTTCAATTCCTCATTCATTATGGTTTATAGTAATTGTTTGAAATCTTTCTCAGCATAGCTTTTACTTAATGGTTCCCGTAATAAATTAAAAGTAGCAATTATAGTTCCAAAGAGAGATCAGGCACACAAAGGCCACACAAAAACCAAAAAGGGAATAATGACTTCATAACCAACATAACATGGCAACACCAGACGCGAAAGAAAAAAAAGATCAAGTACATTGCAGAAGTATCGTACCATAGCTTACATTCATGCTTTTGCTTCAAATTTGTTCTATATCTCTTTGAAATGCTAGAATGCTATAATTAACCCAATATACATTACTAGTAATGGTACTATTAATTAATTACTACGACTACCAAGATGTGCTATTACCGTATTAAAAACAAGGAAGCTCAACACCCTTTTTATCTAACCTCTGCTACTCTACTGAATGCGTAAAAGTCAACATCTTTCTTATAACTATATACCCATGACAGTAGGCCTTTGGTTTGCTAGCAAAATTGCCAGTCTTAGGAAAGGCCAGAAAAAACATATTTCATGAGCTACAACTTCTCGAGACAGAGAGTCCTCTTCCATATGAGTTTATCACCCTGAATCCATGTGCCTCTGATCCACTATCAGATTTTCAAGCATTATATAATCCAAGACCAAAAGAAGCCGGCAAGGAGAAATTTCCTCAAAAAATTGCATTTTTTAATTAACATAAAACTTTATTAATTGAGAAAAACCATTTAACATAATACAACCTACAATAGGGGAGCTATAAAGCCATTAATCTCTATTGTTCTCCACTTTCTAGCGCTTTTAAGGCTGAAAACAATTCGTACAGCTAAAAAGGAAAATTCAGCCCAACGATGAAAAAAAGGCCTACCATAATCAAAAGACGACAACTGCCACAAAAGGATTACCTGCAGGAAAATAAACAGGTTCTCCGCGAATTTTGTTACCCAATTAAATTCATGGTCCACTCTATTTCCCTCGAACACGCATATTTCTTTATCAGTAAAATAGCTTGAGAACATGAATGTATTGATTAATTTCAACCTGTGTTCCTTACGTTAAATAACTCAACATATAGACATTAACCATCAAAAGCTATCATGCTAATACATAATCAAGAAAAATTATAGAAAGATCACCAGAACAAAGCATGGAATCAAAAAATTACTATAACTTCTTCGAGATAAAAGACAAGTTCTGCACAAGGTGAGACAATTTCCAGATAAATGCACTGGTCTTTGCTAAAATGCATTTCAAATTGGCTCCAGCACTATAGAAAGTGTATACAAAACAAATGTGTCCACAAAGTAATTCACCTTTTCTGTTCGGCAATTAGGTTCACAACTATGGTTTATAAAACGACCCAAATTTCCTTTAGCACAAGCATCTATCACCTGAACAGAGGACAATATGGACGTTAAACAAGAATGATGAGTGTAAGGCAAAACTACAGCAAACAATAATAATAACAATCAGCAACTTTACTTTTTAATCAAATGGATAAAGCTAATACACCACAGCCGCTAATTTCTTCTACTTTTAGTGGAACACTTCATGTGCAAAGGCTCCCCACAAAAACAAAAGCCAGCCTTGGGGACCTATTCATTATAAGAAGTATTGCGAAAGCCATTACTTAAAAATGCTATCTTATAAATGGGGAGTGGAAAGGGAATTTTGATACTTAAGTATTACAATTGCTAGAACTTTGTGTCCCTATGGTTAGATGTAAATGGAATACATAACAAGCAAATATCCTACTCACTTCAACCTTCTCCTTCCAGTAAAGAAAACTTGCTTTAAAAGTTTAAGAAAATTATGAAAGAACAATCCATTTGTGAGACGGGAATGACAAAATAAGAGGCCACATATATGTATAAAAGAAATAGGAATGTCCTTTACATAAATCATACCTCACTGCCATTTAATGTCATAAAATAGAAGTGCTTATGACCATTCAAAGCATACTCCTTCTGTCGTGCCTCATAAGCATGCATATCAAGCACCTGCACAGCGACAAAAGAAATAATGAAGTTAGTCCTTGAAAAACCATTTTTTTCTTTAACTAGACCACAGAGAAGAAACCAATTCCACAGAGGAATATGCGCACATACACATGCTACAGATATGTATCACTACTACAAACTTGGAATATGTTCGCAGGGAGTTTAACATTTTTGATGTACAAAAGGGAAGTAGTAGGTCATTAGTAACTGTGGATGCTTTTTGTCAATATCGTAGACCAAGAATTCAGGCATTCGAGCCAATTATGAAGCTATCGCTATGTGAGACTGAAAATAGGAAAAGACAGCAGAAACGTGATCTTGTATAAACAACCAACCAGCAAACCCCGTCAGTTATACTAGCTCCATTTTGTTCCAACCCTTCAACCCACATATTGGAAATAAAGGTGCCAAGTTACCTCGCCAACGTATTCAATAAGAAACTGTCCTTTGGGCAGATCTTCTTGCAACTGAAGCCCATAACCCTTTTTTCCACATTTGAAGCACTTCAGTTTGGCATACTTGCGTTTTTGGAACTACAAGCAGATAGGAAACTATGAGAAAAATGGCCCAGTAAAATCTAATTAAAGCCATTATACAATACAAAAACCACTAAGCTAGAAAAGGCTAGATAACCTGTTGATTTGAGCAAAGTTCCCCACATGGACACGTCCCTTTTACGCATTCAATGTTAAGCATCCGATTCAGGCATCCTTCGCCACAGCCCATTCTGCCATCTCGAGGTGCTTTGCATTGGCAAACCATTATCTGATAAATATAATGAAACATCTGTAAGACAAAAACTAATATGACTAAAATCGAAAGGCTTCAGATGTTAGAAGTAAGTGTCTGATGCATATCAGCAATAATTCCAAAAGGGAACATGTTGGTTTCACAAAAGAAAGGGTCTTTAAAACTAGTGTGACCTCAACTATAACAGCTTTTCAATCAAAGGATCTATAATTTCAATTTTTTTCAAACGAGGACTTAAGTTTATTACCAAAAGCACCACCAATAAAGACTTCCATCCACGGAATTTTTGTCTCTACACCTAACAAAAAGAAGAAAATAATAACTCTTATCTTCTCTTTGTTCCATTTTCGTTTTTTCTTTCGTCTCTTTTTCCTTTTCGATTTATTCTTCCTTCTCATCATATCACTGCCGTAGTCAACCCATCAACGCCACCATACCCACCAACCTTTCCACCAACTCTGCTCTTTATTCTTCCTCCGTCGATCCCCACTGCTGCCAACCACAATGGTGCTACCCGCGCTCCCTCCTTCACCCACCTCAACTGCCTTTCTATGCCACCGTAACCAAGTCACTCCTGCAAACCTACAACCTCCCTTTATATCAGAAAGATAAAAGCAAGAAGAGGTGAGAAGATTCCCATCCATTACAGCATTCTGTAAATCAGCTTATGATGATTTTCTTATCAGGCACTACCACCGGATCTCTCTCTTGTACTTTTGTGTTCCATTACCTATTCTATTGGGGTTTTTTGTTTCACTGCATGTGCAATCTAATCGAAATTTACTAAATGAAAATACAAACAGATAAGTCGAAGTGATTAGTTCCTGTACACACACACACACACATACACACTCACACACACACACACACACTCATATATATCACCATCTTGGCTGAGGTCGGACTTAGGTCTCGATCCATGATATGGTTCAAAATCATGAAGGAAATAGAAAATTTGAGATCGATAAGAATTCTGTTAACTTGGTTTTGAAAGGAGCTAAAACTCTCCGGTGGTGGTTATGGCATTGCATTCCATCTTGTGTTGGCTGTTTTCACAGGTCGTTAGCGGTGCTTTGTGAAGTGCTGGAGGTGGTGTTGCTGGTTGTGGTGGCAACGTGGTGGCTTAGGGTTGCAGTGGTGCCGCTGATAAAATCAATCAAGTTAAGATTGCTCCTAAAAACAATGTGAATCAAAGTCAAAACCGACAAATCAAAAAGAGAGCGGTTTGAAACAATGGATTAATGCTTGGAGTGTTTAACCGATTCTATGGTTGTGGAGATTGGGGAGGAAGGATGAAGAAGGACAGTTAAAAAAGACAATGATACCGATGTAAAGGCCAATAGTAACTTGAGATAAAGCCTCAGTGAGTTTAGTCCCAACGGGAGTCCATATACTGTGTACTTTTGTTAAATTTGAGTCCTCGCTTGAATAAAACACAATTTTGAGATCACATTAAAAAGCAGTGATAACCGAGGTCATACTAATTTTAAAACCCACCCTCTAGAAGCATCTACAATACAAAAAGTTTGCAAGGCTTGTTTTGTCGTTTTGCAGCTTCTAACAACCAGAATATAATCATCCTGAGTTCAAAATAATACACAACCAGAGACAGGCAAACCAAAAAAATCAATGATACTCGGGTTTCAAAACTTTGTCCACTTAGCCATTAACCTCATCAATAGCTTGATTTTTCCGATTACGATGCAGAAACAAATTTGTCCTGATTAGCTTCCAAGATGACTTTTGAGGAACTGCAAAACAACAAACACTGTCAAAGTTCAAAGCAAGGAACATACATATATCATCTGCTGGCACAACTAGATACCTGTTGACTGCTTTTGACCCACACTATTAAAATTCAAGCGGTGGGCATCACGTGCATCTTCCTCACCAGAAGCATCTGATATTTCCAACTCTGCATTTATATCTGCATTTGACTTCTCTTGAGGGATGGAGCAGTCAGCGAAGACTTTATCCATGTTATCCTTACAGATCCTTCAAGAAAAGAAGTCACATAAAACACACATATATGGGAACTATGGTCCAAGCCTTAACCACCAATTTCAGCATGCGACATCTTTATGCAATTCATGTGATGGTGGCAGATGTGTGGCGGGCAATAGGGCAACTTATATCGAGTGATTAATATGTTGAGTGAAGGAATAACTCTTTTTCCCGAGCGTGTTTCCTATAGCATTTGTAAGTAGCAGCATGTAAGCTGCCCCCAATAGTGCTGATTAAGAAGATGACATGATAGCAAGGGAGAAAGTTCCCAGTGGTCAAAATTAAATTGAAACGTGCGGAAGATAAGCCACTGTTCTATTGATACAAGTAAAATGAACAACGACATACCATCTGGAGTTTGTTTCTGCAATGGAATCCGCAAGCTCAGCCGCTATACGCCTCCATTTACAGCAGTCGTCACAACACACCCAAGCATTCCGTGGTGGGACATACTGATTCCCTACCCCATTTGGCACCATCTCCAACTTAGATACATTCCCAGATGAACATATGCCTCTACTTTTGGTTTTATCACAGCCATCCAAACTGGGGATATCTGAAACATTGATGAGAAAATTAGCAAGATGACTTTAAAACAATATGTAAATGGGAAGACAATTTTCAAGCATAAGACCTGCTACTGGATCACTCTCCACATTGCAAACAACCAGACTGCCGTCATCCTTCTCATTGACTTTGTGCTTATCAACAGAATTTGCTTGCTTTTCATCAGGTCTACAAGCATTTCCACTCCTGCTCATTCCCTTTGAACGTGAAATTTTGGAAACTTTTCGGCCCTTTGGTACATTACAATAACGCAATGGCTCAGAAGTTTGTGACTCTGGTGACTCGAGCCCAACACCAAGACTGGAACATTGATTTCCTTCAACAAAGCTTTCAACTTTTGAAGTATCAATGGAGACTCCAAAGTCATTCACTCTTGATTTAGGCTGAAAGTCCATAGAAACCCCATCACTGCCAGATGTGGTTCCAGAAGCATTCCCAATGGCAGAATCCTCACTCATACAAAAACAATCTCTCAGTTTACCCTGATGTCCATTATTCTCGGAAGAAGCCTGCTGGGGTTTATTACACTCTTTCCCGTTCTCACTGCTCGTCTGCGGCAGACTCGTAAGATCTCTAGAAGCAACACAATCTTGGGAGGAAGTCAACGCATCATGCAGATCTTCAACGGTTTTTCCACTAATTTGAGTATCTGAAATCACGTTGATGACTTCTGAATCAGGTGAAGTTCCTGGATCCATGCAACTGTTACCAGCCGGTGCTTCCACTTCTTCCGGGGAGGGGAATCCATTACGATTATCGCCACTGTCTGCAGCCAACTTTCCCCTCATGCCCTCTGATGACATTGCTGCTCCATACAAATTACTCTCAATGTCCTTCGTAATTTTAGGCAATTCTGTCATGACTCCCCAATGCTTTCCTAAGTTATTGTCAATAACAGGTGCTGCATCCATCAGGCAACTTTGAACAACATCTTTCCCCAGTTTGACCCTCAAACGGATGCGACCGGTTGAAACACGGTTTTCTACTCCGTTACACTGTGAACTTTGACCTCCCTGACCACTACTTGTTCTTAATGAGTCTTTATGCCGAATTTTATTTACATCAAGCCCTGCATTCTGCTTAAGAATTTCACCAATATTCCCTAGAGATCCCCAAATGGAGGAACGAGTTTGTCTCTGTAAACAGCTTCTTCCCTGTAAACAGCTTCTTCTTCTTCTTGCAACCTTTAAGAAAACCAAATCTAACAATGGTTTCTTCTTCTTCCCTGTTTTACTGCAGTTTATTACGCCCTTCCCTTTCTCAGTTTTCCGGCGTACTTTAGTCATGTGACTACTCCAAGGAGATGAACATTCGATGTCAGGAGAAGAATCGTCAAGTCGAACATCATCACCTCCATCACTTGTACCCTGTTCAGGAGACTCGTCAACATTAATAGAGTTAAAATCACTGACACGAACACTGGTTCCGGTAGAATCTGGCGCAGCCAATCTCTTGGAAGAATCAATATCCGTTAAACCAAAAGGCTCACATGATTGTAAAGACGCTGATAATCTTTCTACTGCGCAATTAGGATCCATCGACAATACTCCTTCCTTAAATCCACATAAAATTTCTTCTACTGGTGGTATGAGACTGAGCATTTTAAGTTTTTTCCTAGTCTTACATACCAATAATGAAAAAGTTGAATGCTAAGCAGCAGTAAGAGCCAAGCAAAAGGGCCTGCCTCACAGGAGCCTCATACCTGTAAAACTTAATGTCATAAAAGGGCTATGTAACTCTTACAACGAACTGCTAATAATGTCAGTTTTCAGTACAAACGATAATAATCTGATAGCACAGAAAATGCAGGGGATGAAAATTTTCACCCGGTACAAAACTAACAAATTTACAGTTCTAAAAACATTTTTACAACGTCAAGAAAGAAAGATCAAGCATTCTCATCAACAATGGAAACCGACGAAGGCAAATTCTCTTAGGTTTCTGAGACGAGCACATAGAAATTAAATAGATTATGAAACAGAAAAGTGAATTACCTAGTGTCAGGGCCTACTTATCTCTCAGACAGTACAAGAAACTTTATACCATAAATCCATTTGAAGTAGTAAACAGAGACATAAAGAACCTGGCCATTGAAGAACAGTTGAATGCTTCAACTTCATACATGGCCTTTAGTATGTCTTCTTATGTGGGAGGCCTGGAAGTAGCTACTAATTTGGTATCTCGATGATAATCAAAACTTTGACCAGAACTCAACAATTCAAAAGGAAAAAGGCCATTGCTAAGTTCAAATCCCTTTGATTAAGGATAGTGGGACTGCCAATAACTCTCTCTCTCTCACACACACTATCGGTCTCTCTTTTTATGTGTTCATTTATATGGTATCTGAGCTAGATCTACAATTTGTTGGATGATTTTCCTTTCTTCTTGATTCTTGAGAACTATTTCTCGTGTGAAATTACTTGAAGCAGGTATGTCAGGGCAATGGACTGTTTGCAACCATTGATGTTTTGTTAAGATCTCTTTAGTGCGATGCTTGTGAGCTGCAAAAGATAGGAACAAAGAAAGAGAAAATAACCCCGACTGTCATTGATCATACAGGAATTTGTTTTACTATGTGGATCATTGCATCATTGTAACATCTGGAAAGGCATCACAGCTGCATACAAGAAGTAATCGCATTCACCTTGCCACCTACTCCGTATTGCAACAAAGGTATGATTTTGTGATTCAACAGATTTTTTAATTAGTTCTATCAGCCATATTTACTTTTACTTTTACTTTGGGTACTCGAGTTGGCGGTATTGGTTAGTTATTTAGTGGTACCGATTCTAGTGCAAAGCCTAAGGCTGTTGAGTGTAGAACTGCTTTGGAGGCAAAAGAAAGAAGATCACTAATCAGCTGACTTCGATGTAGAACCAACATCTTTTGCCCTTATGATTACTCCCTATGTTCCATAATCTTTGTCCCCTTACGACTTTTGAACTTGAACATGTAAACATTGAACTAAACTTGATTACTAACCAGTAATCAGAAAAAGCACTTGTTTGGAAGTCAAACTATACAAGACAAACTATGAAACAGAGGGAATAATATTTCCTTTTGGGTTAGTAGAAGTAAATCATAATTCACATTGGAGTAAGTCAGACCTCGTCCAGTACCGTACACGGCGTTTATTCATGGTGACGCACAAACACAAACTACAATATATCCAAACAAGCTAAACACGAATAAATAAACCCTAACTTCAATTGCAGGCTAATGCAGGTACTAATAAATATGAAATTACAGGTTAAGCAACCCTTACCACCAATGCTGGAGCTAAATGAAAGGTAAAACGGGGCAGAAAAACAACTAACTTCTCTCTATTTCCATGCGTGTGCGTTTAATTGTTAAGTAATTTAAGAAATCAGAGATCAAATCATCAAACAAACCTAGCCACGGAAGCTTGATTGGGCGTTGACGGCGTTGTTTTATTGTGGTTCGCAATGGTCGATAAACGGCCTGTAATTGTCGCAACCGTCGGCGGCGGCTACGGCGGAGTGATGCGGTGGCGATTGGCGGCGATTAGGGTGGAACGGGGGGAGGTTATAGGGTGACGGTGGAGTTTGCGGCGGCGGTTGGCGGAATAGGGTGGGGAGGGGGTGGTCGTTGGGTTGTCTCGAAGGGTGAGATACGCGAAAGAAGGGAAACGCAAATAGATTGGCCGTATTTATAGTGTACTGGACTACGTGCATCACAAAGGTAAATGAGTTATTTTGCTTCTCCGGTTAAACCTTTTCCTCCTCTACCGTTACGTTAATATATTGTATTGTATTCTCGTATCGAAAGAGATTAAATACGCAATTGACTATTAAATTATATATCACATAAAAAAGATTGATCATTGAATTTTAATTTGTATTAAAGTGATTATTAAACTCGTCAATTCGTTCAATCAGATCATTCAGTTAGTTTTAATTAACCTTAAGCTCGTTAAGTGCCCATGTGCAAGGCATGTAGGGTCTAAGATAAGGACATCGTCAGAAAAACAAAAAAGTAATATGCTCTTTTACTTTGCTAATCTTTTTGTCTAACTCTTACTCATATTTCTTTTTTCTCTTGTCTTTCTTCTCATCTTCTTCTTCTTCCTCGATTGCCCACTTACCTACCATCATAACCCCCAACCAACTCCATTGCCACCACCAACCCATAACCACTTCTAGTGTCACAACCACCTCTCTTGTCTCAAGCCTAACGCACAACCCATCACAACCACAACATCGTCTATTTATTAGATTCACCTT
This sequence comes from Escallonia herrerae, assembly GCA_033070095.1. Classification (NCBI taxonomy): domain Eukaryota; kingdom Viridiplantae; phylum Streptophyta; class Magnoliopsida; order Escalloniales; family Escalloniaceae; genus Escallonia; species Escallonia herrerae. Next base: position 14,802 of record JAVXUP010001326.1, read on the forward strand.
CATCACATCAAATGTGGTTCGATTTGATATTGATTTGTAAGCCTACATATCATCATCGGCAATTTGATCAAAATAGATCTTTTAGTGGAGGGGGGGTTGGTTGTGGTGGGAGTTGAAGTAACAGATTTAATGGTGGGATGGTGGCGATGTTGGGGCGACAAATGGGTGGCGGTAGGGCAATGCTTAGTTGTGATTAAAAAGAGAAAGTGTGGTCGTGGCATGGCAACATAAATGGGTGCTCGGTCTTGGCCGTGGTGGGTGGGAGGGTGATAAAAGTAAAAAGAGGAGGAGATCAGTGGTGAGGGTAGAGACTTGATCAATCGTGAGGGTAGGCGGTGCTTTGAGATGATGGAATAGTTTTTTCGTAGTGTGATAGCTGAATGAAAGGGGTGGTGGGAGCTGGGGTCAAGCGTGGCCAACCCCCTATGTTCACACAAAAAAATCACCCTAGACCTCCTTACTCCACGACCATCACCCGAGACCTTGCCACCCCACCACCACGGAACTTACCGCAACCACTGTTCAAACTCCCCATCACCCTTTAATCGCCGATCTGCACTGTGGAATCCACCACAGCCACCCTTCAATTGTAGGTCATCACTACTACCATGCACCATCAACAACACTGTAGCCACTGCCACCATTAACACCACCTTAGCTGAATGGAGTGGGATACGATGAAGCATAAAATAAAGTAGTGGATTTGTTGCTTGAAATTTTGTGTTTTAAACTTAGTAAGGATCTTTTACATTTTGGAAATTTAAACTATGATTTTTGGCTTTAAAAGATAATGCCCCCCTTCGCTATGTGCAAGGCACATGAGCACTCAACGTATTCGGTTAATAAAATTCACATAGTGATTTTATTGATCAAATCAATGGTCATTTTTATTTAAAGCGAAGTCCAATGACAAAGTTGAAATTTGCCTCAAAGTTTGATGGTCAAGAGCGTATTTAGCACATGACTTCTTCCTATAGATAGCGGAAAGATAGATCTTAAGAAAGCTTTGAATGACTTTCATGCTAATCGATAGTAAGATTTTCTACTTTCTATGAGCTCGTTACGCTTAACGCCCACTAATCCCTATACTTGTATTTTGCTTGCTTCATCTCTTAAAAAATTCATTTTTCTTGTTCTCATCCCTTCATGACAATTCCTTTTCAATAAGATTATATTCCTTCTTTCTTTCATTTTCATAACAAGATCTGCTCTTTCAATTTCATCCTCCCATATTCATCGTAATTACCAACAATTTAAACTTTTCTTTCACCTCAGTCTTCCGCCACCGCCACCATACTCAACAACATCCCAACCATGCATCAAACAATAATAATTCCTACTTCCAACAATCACGCCACCCACTACCACCCATACCTGACACTGAAATCAATAAAATAATCCTAGAGGGGTGAATAGGGTTTTTAAAAATTAAGGGAGAATTTAAACTGAGTACAATCATAAATCTCAATCAAACCAAGTAATAATTCAATGAAACTGCTAACTAACCAATCCCAAACAATTAAAGAGCAATAAGTAAAGAGATTGAGTTAGAGATACTTAACAAGGAGATTTATATGGTTCGGCTTGAACTACCCTCAAGCCTACATCCACCTCTTCAAGGAAGTCCCTTGTAAGAGCACTAGAATCCACTAGCAACAATCTTCTTCTGGGTCAAGATCAAAATCCTTACAACACTTGGTGATATCCCCACACCAAGCACAAGCCTTAAATTCACAAAGCTCACCCAAGACTTGACAAACTCAAGCCTTGATCACAATCTTATTATAAAGATCAATTGTGTACAAAGAAACCCCCTTGAAAGGAAATGAGTACAAATGAAGCTCTAGTACAATAGAGAGATTAGAGAATTGATGACTTGATGTATGCTCACTCTCAATCAAAGAAATGCTCACAAAGATGCTCTTTTTAATGATGTAAAATCATGAAGATGAAGAGAGAAAAGTTTAATCTATGAGCCTTGATGTTTCTCTAATGAATGGAGGCTTAGAATGTGGTTTTCATTGTGTATGATGAAGCCACAAATCATTTATATAGAGAACAAATAAAATATAGCCGTTATAGGCATAATATGGGCAAAACTGCCATTGCAGTCGACTGTATTCCCATTGCAGTCGACTGTGGATTCCCTCTAAAATAGTTGTTTGAGTTTTGTCCTCTAAAATAGCCGTTGGAGCTGAATTTTCACCAATGCAGTCGACTGGATTACCCTACTGCCTATCGGCTGCCTCACGGAACCCTTTTTCCTATTTTAGGCATAACTGTCTCTAGAAAAATCGGATTGCGGTGCTATTTTTTGCTTTGGAAAGCTAATAAAATTTTTTATCAAGATATGAAAAAATTAGCACCAAAATAGTTTTTGAGAAAATCTGAGTGAGCTCCAAAATTCACTCATTTTTAAGAACCACACTTGTGTGAAAGGTTATGAACTCACATGCAATGCACAAGGTGTCCTAAGGTCTTTTTAGGTCATAGTCATCAATCCAAGCATCAAACTAAGACTAGTTACATAATAGTAAAGATCAATTATAATTGATAGTAACTTAGTCGATGCATTCTTTGTTGCTCTTCAACATTAGACTTGATGAAGCTTCTATAGCATGTCCACTATAACTTAAAGCTTCTTTGGCTTCAATCCATCTATCCAACTTATCAAATGTGTCTTCATGAGTGTGCATGTATATGCCTACTAAGAATACACTCAAAGCACACATTATAACATAATCAATGTGTAGTTATCATCAAAACAAGATGTAAGCCTAGGTTATCCAACCATAGGGCTAACAGACACCACCCCCAAGCGACGACCATCACCTCCTCACCCCACAACTTCCAATTCTACAACGCACCACCACCTATCATACAACTTTGACTGGTGGGTAGCAGATCACAACAATGATAGCTCAACGCATAATTGAAGACGGCCGATACTTAAGCAACACTGGCCAGTATGCTATTTGTAGACACCCTAGTTTTGTAGTTTTATTTTATCTTTTTATTAACTTGTGTTAGGCTTTATTAGTAAATAAAGTTTATTATTTAGTATTGGGTGTAAGCCTAATAATAAGTGATATGTCTTATTTACTTAATTCGCTTAGTTAGTCTAGTCCAATCTGTTTACCCCAAGTTAATTAGGTTTGGTCCATTGGATAACTAGCCTAGTTGGCTAGGGTCAACCTAAGTTAGGTTAGAGTCAAGAAGGTAAGTGCGACTTTGAGACTTGAGGATCAATTTGAGAGACAAAGTGATTTGTGTGAATATGAGAGTGATTCCTAAATCTGGTATTATCACTAACAGTTAATCAAGATAATTACCTATTTTAGGACATGATAATGTCCTGAAATTCGTTACAGAATATATAAAAATTCAAGAGAGAACTGACCGACTGATTTTCGACTAATCGGCCGTTAGTGAACTTTTGTCAATCTTCAATTTATCACTTATTCTGACCTATCTCCAGCCTTGTAGAATGGCATATCCAATCTAATCAGATTCTGCGACCTGAGCACTATAAAAGGGGCATTGGCCTTCATTTTTAGGGGTCCATAAGTGTATTCTCTTTAGAACTTGTGTATCATTTTTTCTGTAAAGTGATATTCTTGCTCTCTTAAGAATATAAGTCATTCAAATTCACTTTAAAAAGTTTCTTGAATTCCTTGCATCACGGATCATTCGGAGAACATCCTCGAGTCTTCAAGGCAAGCTACTTCTAAAGATAATTTTAATAGCTTTCTAGTTTAGAAATCATATAGATTGTCTCCCCTTCTTGTAGTCGCATTTCAACTAAAAAACATCAAAAAGAGTCTTTTCCATTTCTTTGTATACGTCTAAGTCACGAAATGTAGACTATTTTCCGTAGAACCAGAGTCAAACTACCGCAGTTTTGATTCCAATTAGTCCGATCAGATAAGTAGGCAATTCGACCCTGAATGTCGAGTTCAAGCCAAAAAAAATATAAAAATTAACTTAAGGTGAATCTTATCATGTTTTACATGCTATGTGTTTTTTAGGCCAAAATTCAATAAAAACAAAGTAGAGATCGAAAGGGCATGGGGTATGCCTAACACGTTCCTGTTGTTTTACTTAGTCCCCATATCCCTCTCTTGGTTTCGACAGATCAATCATCCTTGATAGACACCTTCAGAGTCATATCTAGGTTTTTTTTTTTATCTCAAATTAAATAAGATGACGACTCCATTAAAATCCTATAGGGGATTTTTTCAAGGCTGTACGCCACAGTGTCGACTTTGCTCGGGACTAAAAGCACTAAGAGGACTAGACTATGTTTTTCTTCATTTTTTGCCTTGTTGTATTTTCTTCATATTTTGTGACATGTCTAATATTATGTAACAGTGGTACTTGCACTTTTATTTTCATACCTCGCACACGCACATGTCTCACCCCAACCCCCAATTCGAGAACGACACATTCGATGCCCTTGGTTCTCCTGGGCTCAAGGCAATCTCTCGATCAAGTTCTCAACTCTACATGCCTTGTACTAAAAGATTCATCCTGGTTTCTTGGTATATTAAACAACTTGTAAACATACTTGTGATCGCCCACTATTAACTTCTTAGTTAGGACTATGAGGTATATGATACAGTCAAGCAGATAGAGTGATCTTTACACAGTTATTATAAGGAGAAAAACTCACATCCGGACCATTCAGTGTTTTGCCCTTTGTTGAGAGAATACTTGTATTGGCATATGACATGTTGGCAGAGAAACCACCAGCACTCCATAAGCTAAAAGGGAAGATTCTAACTAATTGGCTGATTATCCGCGCTCTTAACCAGACATTAGTCAGTGTATGCATCTCTTGAAAATTTTCAAAACCTTGGATGGTTTATACCCTACTCATACCCACTGAGTAGCCGGCCGGTTCATTCACCGCGTGACCCGACAATTAGTTAGAACCCTGACCTTCCCGAAGATTGTCAAAATCCAAAACTTCCAACCCGCTGACCAACTCGCCGGTTAACCTACTGGGTATCCGGACAGTTAATTAGTACCTTATTTTTCTAAACATTCTCCTAGAAAACTGTAATCACTTCACTGACAAACCGGGTGGTTCACCCACAAGGTTAACCTATCGATCAATCAATATCGAATTCCTATATGAATATAAATAAGCCAGTTTAATGTGTGGTGTGCTTTGATTGTCTGATCCTATCTAGGCTATTGTTTCCTAGTTTGAGTCTCTTTTTTTAATCCTTAAGGGGTAAAAAGCGTTAAAAAAAGAGTATAGAAATTTTCAATTCAAAGTTTTCAAAATGTTTTTCTTTTCTCTCTTAAAAGGTAATAAGTCCCAAGACCAATCCGTAGGATGGCAATACAAAAAATAAAATAAAAATCTATTAATTATAAAAATTTAAAACTTTAGGTGTTGGAATTATTTTTTGGCTTTCTAAAAGGTGACAAGGCTCTGACATCGAGACCAATCCTAGGATTCTCGCGCATTCCAATGGCTGAACAACTCCTTTAGATCCTTGACCTGGTTCGTGTACTCAGTAAGCTGCAAGAAGACATCCAAATCAACTTCGCTTCTTGAACACTTCGGCAAGAAAAGATTGCCCAAGAGGTGAAATATCTCATAAAGAAAGATAAGGGTAAGGAACCTAAAAAGGATAAGAGAGAAGAGAGGAAGGAAGATTATCCCAAGTTGAAACTTGATTGCCAATATTAGGGGTACAACTTACCCAATCCAACCTGAAAAAACCCAACCTTTTAATTAAAAGCCCTCAACCCGACCCAACTTGGGCTTCTTACAAAAAAGTGCAACCCAGCTCAACCCAAGTAAAAATGCTATGGGTTAGGTTTCAACCCAACTAACATCTAATTAATCTTTTGTCTTTCATTAATAATTTTCCTCAACGCGTCTCATTATCATGACGTGCATTTAACTTATTAGATAATACTTCTTTGATAAAAGAAAAGTTTCATTTATCTAGTCAAAAGATAAATTACAATAATATAAAGAAATGTTTTTAAATTAATCACTAAACGAACACATAGCTTTGACATTAAATACAACTAATAAACTTTATTCCAATTAAAAAGTACTATAGTCTTCCTCAAATCAGCAAGATGAATAGACATCAACATGTGTAGAAGAGGGAAACAAGCAATAAGCTATAACACTTAATATAGTAGATCCACTCCTACTTCAACTCATCCATGTCTTTAAACTACATTAGATGTACAAAAGCCATTAACAAAAGGTTCTAGTATTCTGAAAGCAGAAATAACCCAAGTCACTTTGTGAAGACACCAAGCCTTGCCAATAGACTTGGTAGTTGCTGCCTCCTCCTGCACAAAAAAGAAAAGGCAACCATGCATCGCAAAAAAGGAATAGATATTTATATGCACAAAGAAACTATAGAAAACAAACATATACAACAGTTGAAGGGTCCCTTTTATTTAACGAGGAATATGTCATGTCCTATCGTCCAATAAATATCACCTACTTTTGACCAATCAAAAAATCATAACAAAGATGTTGCAGACTGCTCAATAGTCCCAATTGATGATCGCCATAGAAGCTCTTCGAGGAGTCTTCCTCAATGTATCTCTCTCTCTCTCATGTCTAGCTTTCTAGGGACCCAAGTACGCATTTCCACCTAATCCTAAAACGCCCTAAACTCTTTCAACTCCGAGGTCTAGTACTCTCTAATTTAACTACTTGCAAAGCGATTTCTCACTACCGCTTCTTGAAGTCTTAGCCATTCAAAAGGTGCCTCCTTAACTATTTTGTAGCTATACAAATTAAAGCATAGTCATTGATATCTTAGTAAAACACATCTTCCATTACTGCTTCCCAATTCAGCAACACGCACGACAATGCCAATCTAATCCAAAAATCCATCGTATTAACAAAGAAAGGAGAACTTAGATACTTCAATACTTTAATATGGGCCTATCTCCAATCTTTCCCAATTTATGAGCCAAACACGGAACAATGAAATGAACTCTATTTGAAATTATCGACTAACTAGTAACCGCAATTAACCAAATCAACCAAAAGATGATTAACGCTTAAAAGGGCACAATAACGCAGCGATTCAAACCCTTGTTTAAATACCAATGACCTAATTAGATAAAATCCAAAAAGAATATCCACCAATCTGTAACCGCAGCTAACCAAATCAACCAAAAACTAATTTACACAAAAAAGAAAAAAAGGTGCAAAAAACTAGAAAGAGAAAAGGGACGACCTGGCTTTAGTTGTAGTACAACTTGAGGCCCATGCCGTCGTGGATCTCATAGTCTTTAAGGGTGATGTGGTCCTTGTAGGTGTTGTACCACTTCTCAATGCGGATCTTGTCAGCTTGGGTCCCTATCTGGGCCACTAGCTTCTTAAGGTCCCCGATGGTGTCGTCCTCGTTTCAATTCACCTTAACCTTCTTCCCCAACCTATCATTCAGCACCACCTTGATCATCTTCCTTCTCACAAAACCCTAACCCTAAGCTCATTATTCAGTGTTACTCTCTAACTTCCAAGTGTGATTCAATGTGACATTGTGTTGTATAATGGTGAATACTAGAGATTAAAAGTGCCATTACGTTGACTGCAATGTTCTTGTTACCATATTCTTTTACTATCATATAGTTCTGCTATATGATGGTATGGCATTGCATAGCTTATATGGATGGCCTAGCTAAGCTGCTAACTCTAGATGCCATTTTACCATAAAGCAAGTGTTCTACTATCCAAGAGACATGAGGAATGACTTGTAAGTTGCAGAATTTTGACACCAAAATTTACACCCTATCAAAAATACCCAAAAGAGGCTTAATTATTGTGTTGCTTATGCTGCACTAAACAAACTAGAAATATCATTAGCCATCAACCTGATCTATCATTACCAAAAAAAAAAAAGACATAATTTAGGCCATATTATTAAATAAGAGCTGACACTCCTATTTTTTCATAAAATTTCTAAAATGCCTAGAGCATGAGAACTGCCAAAATATTGCACTTCTCTTATCTAATGTATCACTTTTATTGGTTCATTTTTTCTACCCAACATGTCCAAGACTACTTCAGTGTCATACTAAATAGTGTAAAGCCCTCTAACAACTGCATTGACATTTTGAGGTACTTGTAACCACTAGCAGTGACTATTTAATGAAGAAGAGTCACTATTAGAATGGGGATGATCACATTCACATAGTGACAAATATATATGCTAGTTAATTTTGTGTGAAGCTTTCTTAAGAATGTCTTTTAGGATCTGAGAATGGGAGATCCAAGGGAGTGACAAGAGTGAGAGACAAAATTATTGAAAAGATAGTGAGTGCCTTGGGAGCATTTTGTCATGTGCTACATATGCATATGGTATTTGAGACCAGCTCTTTGATCAACTGAATTAGCACCAAGACATGACGATGTGAGAGAGAATGGCGACGCAAGTACCTCAAGCTGGGGAAACAAACAATAATGAACAACTGGGCTGGTAAAATAGAGACGAAAAGTTCTCTGTGGAGATCTAACAATGGCATTGTGTCTTCGCCAAAGAAGCAGCGGCTGTGCCTTTTTTGGGTTGGAACCCTAGAATTTGATTTGGGCAAAATTGGCTTCTGCCTCTGCTAGACTGTTGGGGAAGGAGATAGGGAGTTTGGCTTCATTTTTCTTTTCTGGGTTAAAATGGGTTAGCTTAGTTTAATGGGTTAGACCCAATTTAGCTTTTTTAAACATTTACCCAACTTAGACCAACCCACCTTAAAATTAGTTGGGTTTGGTGGGCTAGAGCTTGTCCATATTTGTGCTGGGTTGTTAAAGCCCATTCTAATCCTGCCATATTGCAGCCCTATCTAATATGAGTCCAATGGTGAAGGAAAGGCTATACCTACAGCATGAGAGGAAAAAATGGTAATGCTTGAATCTCAAGTACTCGAATGAAAAGGGCCGATGACCCCATATACTTTATTACCCTTAGTCTAAACTCCAAAGATAGGCTCCCACCTATGTTTAAGATGCCCAACACAGACAAGTTTGATGGGACTTCAGATCCAAAGATCCATGTTAAGATGTACATGCGTGTGCTAGTCCCATATAGAGTTAGACATAACCAGTTGGTCCAGTTGTTCCATCAAACCTTAGCAGGGGCTGCCTCTCAATGGTTTTACGCCCTGATGATTCTCAAATCCGAACATAGGAAGATCTAGTGAAAGAATTTATGAATCAGTACCACTACAACCCTGATCTTAACATCACTCGGAGAGACTTGGAGAACACCAATCAAGAGCCCATTGAATCAATATCTGTATTTATCATCCGATAGAGGAACAAGGTAGCACAAATGTTTAATCGTCTATCTGAAGAAGAGCAAGTGAGCATAATTAGGGACAATCTTCTACTGGCATATCGTGAACACATCTTTGGTCATTATCACACTACATTCAAAATATTTATGGGTTCTCTCACTCAAATTGAGGATGCCATCAACAAAGTACGGATAGCCCAAGATGGAAACAGGATAGAATAATGGATCAGTGAATCCTAGTATGTCCATACATTATGATGTGATTACAGTTGAGTCTCAAGAGGTGGTCTCACGAAAGCCAAATACCAAGCATAAGTTCTATAATTTGCATGCTCTAATGACCAAAGTGTTTGAAAAACTACTCAGTATAGGTATGATTGCCAAGTTGCCCCCACTACTACACCAAAGGGGCCAGACCTACAGGCTTGATATGAATATCACCAAGGAACCGGGAACCACATGGATATGTGTATGACCTTAAGGAATGTTATTCAAGATATCATTGCCAAGGGTAAGATTAATCCTCCTGCCAAACACAATGTGAAAAAAGAGCTTCTGCCAATACATCAAATGGATACAGTTGAGACATCTCTCCAAGCATCAGCTCCTTCCACGCTCAACCAAGAAGAGAATACCATGGGTTAGGTTATCCAAGTTTGAGACAAAGCTTGTTCGCTGTGGGATTGATTGTCCCGATGCCACGCTAGAACCTTATCTCATTTATATTTTAAGTATTTTTCTTAGCATTTCCGAGATTATCTTTGTGAACTTGTTCGTTTGATGAATAATGAGCCATTATATCTCCTTACTCTCTAATTATTGATTTAGTCTTTTGTGTCTAATAATATAAAAAAACACAAAATTTTGAAAAAGTCAAAAATAGTTTTGTCGTCTCTTAGAACTCTCTTTTATAATTTGAGTTAAATAGAGTTTGTATTTCCAATAAGTCTAGGAGTCCATCCTTAGCGAGTCGAGAACATAACAATTTTCAAAGCAAGAGAGGGGTGCTTGATTTCATATTGGTGTGAATTCATAATTGACCAATAACTTCGAGATATTGTCCAAAAGATCACTTTAGATATTAAGGCTAGTGGTCTATCTCGTTGAAACTTCTTTTTTGCACTTGGGGTAGTGACTCACTGTCTTTTCAAACAAAAAATCAGAATTTAATATCCTTCAAAATTGAATATCAAAAAACCTAACGGAAGAATTTGGTTTGTAACTTGGACATTCGAGTAAGAATTTAGGAAACAATTATAAAAAGGCCATGACTTTTTTCTTGGCTAACCTCCCACAATCCTCATTCACCAAAAGTATGCCTAATCCTCAAAGATAATGAGGTGTCATGTCGGTGTCGAGACTTTCTTTTGTTCAAAGCTCACATATTCCCTCTCCTAGCATGACCATTTATCTTGGAAAAAAAAGAGAAGAAAAAGCCCGTTAGACTGAAAATCCTGAAAAAGGCAGTATAAGCAGAAGTTAGGGCAAGAAAAACGAAGAAGAAGAAGAAGAAGAAAGAAAGACCTTGAAAAAAAGTAGGTGTGAATGAGTCTTCCTTGCAATTAGTATTCCTGATTATTAGAGGCCATCGTTGAGCCACCACATATCATCTTAAGCATTGTTGTAAAGTCAACTCAACATGGAAAGCGTTCCCTTTATATGAATCAAAGTCTTGAACAGAAATGATGACTGAAATCATAATGACTATGTGTTTTATCTTCGAAAAAATGATGAGAAGTATTGAAGAAAAAAAAGAGAATAGAAAAGTTGGAGAATGATTGTTAAAAATTTGACAAATAGAATTTCCATTAGTTGGGTTTGGAGAATAAATATTCAGCAGATTCGGTTTGAATTACATCTGACCTAATTCCCCCAGTAGTGATACGTAGGCAGCTCAGTCACCTTCTAGGCTGGGTCTCCATGGGCACACACTAGGGACTTTTGTTTCATATTTGGGTTTTTAAGCCTATTTATCATTCATTTCTTAGCCCACACCCTAGCTTACATTATGTCCCATGTAGAGTCCTCCTTGAGTTTATGATCACTCAAGAGAGATAAAGGTTCTCCCACATTTTTATGAGGTTAGAAAAACTCAAAAAAAAATATAACAGAAAAAGGAAGATAATGGTCCATGCACTTTTTTGAGCATGCTATATACATCATGACATGATATGTTCACCTTCATACTAACCTGATTCTGACTCTTTAGTTCCCAATCTCCCGAACCTGATGTGTTCACCTCTTTTGTGGCATGACGAGAATCCACTAATCTTCATGATCTATCTGGGGTACCCTACCCTGTATGGAAACCATGCTCTGTACGGCATTTCGATGTATTTGCCACCACTTCTATGATTATATGGGAAGTATTGCGACTTTATCTTATGCCCTTCTATCATGCACTTGATAATCATGTACTTTTGCTCAGCCTAGTCATATATATTGATCTTTTGGCTAATCATGGGCCAAGACTCCATCAGCCTCACAGATTATACACTTTCATAGCATACACATCAGCCTCACAGTTCATACACTGCCAGTTCCATACATCCTTATATCCACCTCTCGGGCCAAACCTTTTTAGGGTAGTCTTGAGGATTCAAACCTGAGTGTCTAAGTTAAGAGTTAACTTATTCTACGAAGTTGTATGACATTCAATGATGAGAAATTGAAAATTTTTGATTCAAAAACTTCAGTGGTCTTCATTTTTTGGGTAGAGATAGACATATCAACTGAGTGGGCACCATTGCCTTAAATTCTAAATGGTAAAATAATGTGTGAAAAAGAAAATAGATCTTGAAGTGAATGGTTGATTCATCATATTGGGCAATCTAAGTGACTTTCAATTCAAACTTGTTCTCGAACTGTGAAAAAGGTATTATCTTCATCATAGGTTCTTCTTTGTAGGTGTCCTTAGGAGTTTCCCTTGTGATCCACCTTCCATTAAAGTTCTATAGAGTCAACCCTATTTGCATTTTAGTCTCAGGGCTTCCTAGGATTCCCCTCTCCCAGCAATCGTGATAGTGTTTGCTTGTCTCCAGTCTATTTCATAATCAGTGTCATCAGCATGCACTTTTGTCTAGGGGCTCTGTCACGACCCGAACCCACGGGTGAGCCCATGAGCCAGGTCTGTGACTGGCCCAGGCCCACTAAGCCAATAGATCCTCAGTAAATTTAATACTTCTCTTCGACTGCCACTCAAGTTTCAAAAATTTTAAAATAGCCCCAAAATTTTTGGAATTTACATCTTTGCCCCAAAACTCTTCCAATTATCATTACTTAAATTAGATGTTACAAAAACATAGAATATCACTCATTTCATTATTTTTCATCACTAAAAACATAATTTACATTTATGCCCCCAAAATTTTACAAAATTATAAAAATGTTCTCAGAATTTTTAAAAATTACATTTGTGCCCCAAAATTCTTTTAAGTTTCGATACTCTACTAATACTCGAGCATCACCCAAAATTATTGTTCGTTGAGCACCGATGATTATTCTAACCCGCTCCCAAAGTGCGGGGTATTACATTACTCATGTGTCAATTTATAATTGCCAAAGTAAAGTGCCACCACCTACTTGGTTAGGGGTGACTAATCACATTATAATATAAACTAATGATTTTTGTTTTTATTCCTTAGACAATTAAACTGAATAAAAGGAAAACAAAACAAAGTAAAAAAAAAGAGAGAGAGAAATTCGGGCAAGAAACCTGGGGGGAGGAAAATATAATTAAGGAAAAGTGAAGAACTTACATAGTAATCGAAAAACAGGAAACATATAATGAAGACAGGGGGGCTCGGTATACCAAAATCGGCATAGGGAAGAATCAGATTGAGTTGAAGGATTCTTAAGAGGTAAAATTTCTACCTTTTAGTGCGTGTGTTAGGCACTGTGTGTGCAGGTGTGTGTTGGTGGTGTATATCTTGGGTGGATGATCGTGAGGGTATTTTCAATATGCTATTGGTGTTGTGGGTGAGTTATGGCTTAATTCATGAGTGTGTGAGTGTTTCAGTGGTTCTACAGGACTGTGCCGTGTGTGTGATGGGTTCGGGTGTGCAAATATGTGAGGAATTGTGTGTGATTCATGCGCATTAGGTGTGTTGGTGTGTGTTTTTAAGTGTTTTGGGGCGTGGTTTGTGGAAGCAGGTGATGTGTGTGAGTGAACTGTGTGTTAGTGTGTGCAGTAGTGAGATTGAAGATGAGTGCGTGTGAAGGTGCATTAGTGTGTGTCATGATTTGCACAGTAAGTGTTATTGTCGTTAAAGCTAGGAAATTAATTTAGATAATTTTTTTCAAATTTTTATAAATAGTTAGGGCCAAAATTAAATAAAGTCCAAAACCCCTGATATTTTTACGAGACATATGCTCTGGAATTTTCAGCAATTTTTGGTGTCCACGAAGGATGGTAAATTAGGGTATCGATTAGGAGAAATTTTAGATTTATTTAACATAGCAAACAAAGTTATTTTAATCTAAAAATTTTAGGTAAGTATTATTTCACTGATATGTTATATTCTAAAATTTAGTACCATTCCCGGGCCGATAGGTGTTTTTCGCAAAATTGGTCTTTTAGCGCTCGTCCGAACACCGATTCAGGAATTATCTGGCAAAAATTTTCTAAAATACTTTATATCCCAAAAATGACTTCAGGATATTTAAAATAGCATTTTAAGATACTTTTGGGATTTTTGTCAGTGTTGGAAATTCATGAGGCTTGGCAGAGCCCTGGGTGGAGACTTAGTGGGCCTGCGGCCAGTCACAGACTTGGCTCACGGGCTCACCCGTGGGTTTGGGTCGTGACAGGCTCCTTGCGATTCCCCTTTCACGATAGTTGTGATAGAGTTTATCTATCTCCATTTCATTGCATATTCAGCATTCGTCTGCATATATTCTTGTCCATGGACTCCATGTGATTCTCTTATCCGACAATTAAGGTCAGTGTTGTTGTCTCGTCTTTATCTAGGCTATAGAATTCTATATCCTACCCTTAGTCTTCAAAAAGAAAATATAGAAAAATTTCATATAAAGAATTGAAATAAATAAATAAAATATGATTCTTGCTTTGACTTTTCAGTCATGCTCCTATCTTTTATTTTTCCAGGTCTAGTTTTGAGTCCGAGGGTATTTGACCCTTTCTTCAGGTCAGTAAGTGAGAGTCACGTATAGTCTTTATTCTAAATCCAATATGGAACTACATTGGCTTGATTCCTTTTCAAATGAGGGTATGTAGGCAACGTCGGTAGGGTGTAGCCATTTTTTAGTCCAAGTCCTCGTCTAAGGTATGTAACCCTTAATTCATGTTAGTACTTGATTTGCTTTCCCAATCCGATTCCAGCCCGAGGGTATTATACCTTCGACCCAAGTTAGTACATGAAAGTCACGCGCAATCTTTTTTCGAGTCTGAGTCCCAGTCCCATTCTGAGCCCACTGTTAAAAGGTAGAAACCCTCAGTTTAGATCGATATAAGGATGGCATGCCTTCTTATCCAAGTTTATTCTCAGTCTAATTCTAGTTCAGTTGGCATGTCCATAGAAAATTCCTGTGTGCCTTCTCTTTAGATATCTTTCCCTTGGTGTCAAAGCCGCCAATCACTGCTAAACGTTATTGGCTACAACTTTCACACACAAGTCTTTTCTATACGTGCCTAAACGTCCATCCGCTTTATTGCATTGTTGACTCTAAGGGTGCAGCTTAACCCAACCCAAAAAAACCCAACATTTTAAAAGCCCATCTCAACTCGACCCAACCTGAACTTTTTGCAAAAAAAGCCCGACCCAACCTAACCAGGTTAAAACACCATGGTTTGGGTTTTAAACCAAACAAACCTAAGTGCAACTAACATCTATTTAGTCTTTTGTCTTACATTTGTAAAATAATCTTCAATTCATCTTATTATCTAAAGACTAACATGACTTGCATTTGACTTATTAGATATACTTTATTTTTGATAAATAAAAAGTTTCATTTATTTGGTCAAAGATGAAATAAAATACTATAAAGAAAGCTTTCTAGATCAATCACTAAATAAACACATAGCTCAGACATTAAAGACAAGTAATAAACTCCATTCTAATAAAAAAAAATACTACGTTCTTCCTTAAACTAGCTAGATAAATAAACATCAACATGTGTAGACAGGGAAAAAAGCAATAAGTTCTAACACTTAATGCAATAAGTCTCCTCCCACTTCAACTCATCCATGTCTCTGAACCACATGAGAAGTAATAAAATCGTTAACAAAAGATCCTAGTATTCTGAAAGCAGAAATAAAATCCCAAACCACTCATCAATGTCTCCCACTTTCAATCTCTTTCTTGAGAAAGCCCACCATTGTTGAATCCTTCATGTTGCTCTTCCTAGCCTGCAATTTCTCAGACACAATGTTCAAGCATAAAATATACACATATTGCAAAAGTTAGAAAAAGTAACTTAAGTTGCTTTGCAACTACAGAACAGTCCAGCTGCATTTGATCGCATAAAAACTCCAGTAGTCCCAATGGATATTTTCTTCATCAAAAATAGCAACAAATGGCTTCTCAAGCATCGAAAAAGAATAGCATACCATATCATTTGTTGAATAAAATACTATACTTAATTAACAAGTAAAGTTGACTTACACTCATGAACTAGCATCAATATTCTTTTGCACTACTTGTCTGATTTGTTAGAGTGAGTGTTGCAATCGCTTCAATAAGTGCTACAAAAAAGAAAAAAAAAACGGAACGATAAATCGCAAAAAGGAAAAAAAATATTTATATTCACAAATAAACTATAGTAAACAAACATATACAGTAGTTGACTTACAGGACTCCACATTTTCAAGTTCTTCCAATTGTTGTTCAACATAAATTTGGGTCGATGGACTCCTCTACCAATCTTGCATGCACAGTAAACACTTGACAACTCGTGGAGTCAAATGAACTATGAAATGAATCGAGGACTCGTCCCCTTGTACTGAATGCTAACTCTGAAGCTACAGTCGATATGGGAATAGATAAATACCACGAGCCATAAGAGATAGTACATGATACGTTGGAGATTTTAGCTTCCACCAAGCTAAAATATCAAAGTCCGGAGTATTGGCCTCAACATCCTCGCCCAAATATCGTTCCCACTCGGACTTCATATTCAAACTCTCCTCTAATTTCAAAAAATGTTGCTACTTTTTAGTTTGCTGATCCACATCCATATCAAAACTTATGTCCTCCATCTGAGCATCCTTGTCACTTTGAAACTTGTCCACATTATTTCCCACGACTACTGGTGAATAGTGTTCATACAGTCGATCCATAAGAGACTTATAGCCATCAAGCTCTTTCTTTTGTTCACAAGTAGAGTAGTACTTTGCGAGACTAAACTTGACATATTTTAGCTTATAACAAGGATTTAAAATCACTGCAATGATCAACAACGAATTGAATTTCTCAATGCTACAGTACTTGTCAATTTTTTTCCTCATCTTCTGGGCCATATATCTAAAAACAAATTCATTATCGGTAGCCCCCTAACTCAAGATAAGTCCTTGGATCCTATTCTTCTCCTAAAAAAAATTAGAAGTCACATACTTAGCCCCGGATACTCGGTAGGTTGCAATATAAAATTTCTCCCAAAAAGTGGTAAGACTTTTAACTGTTATCCAATCTTCCTCTGTAACGATGTGACCTACCTCGACTATGAAATTGCGATCGTGCTCCTCTAACCTCTCAAACACTCTATGATATTCAAGTGCGGCAGTCAACATAAGATAAGTTGAATTCCACCGCGTTTGAACGTCCAAACAGAAAGACCTTTTGGCTACAACCATTTCTTCCTCGGCACATTGTTTAAAAATTTGCAATCGAGATGGAGAACTTCTTACATATTTCACATAATCTCTTGCGTGCAACACCAACTCCTGAAATTCCTCAATCCCTTTTCTCACAATTAAGTTCAAAACATGCCCAAAACATCTAACACGCCTACATTCTCCATCCAACAATGACTCATACTTCCTAGCAAATTCAATTTTCAATTTCAAAAGTGCAATGCGACACCCTCAACCCAGGTGACGTCACCAGGCTGAGTTATCCACCATAATCACATTCAAAACCCTGTGTTGATTACAGAGCAACTACATCCTCAATCCTCATACATCATTAATAGATGCTCCAAAATGCGTCCTTACAAAAAATTTCTTACAAACATACATCATACTGCAGCGGAAGACTTTCAGGTCTCTAAACAACATGAATGTTTACAACCTAATATACGACTGTAGTCGTAGGACTCTTATCAACCTATCTGGCAACTCAATCTTTATCCCACCATTTATAGCGGGTCTTACCTCACACAATTTATCCCCTTCCTCAACTTTTTCTAGCTTGTTTCTCTTCTCTTTTCTAGAGGGTTCTCCTTGATCAACCTTATAGCCTGCACAATACAACATAAGGAATGAGCGCAAATCGCTCAGTAAAGACAACACGAGAAGTATCGTGTATAAATGATTCAAAGGACTCAGAGGAATAATAATCATCTCAACGATAGTAATGAATCAAGAATAGTCAATAAATTTTTGACATCAGCATAATTCTCAAACGATAATTTTTTCTTTCGTTAGACTGAGCGGCTTTAAGGCCCAACAGAACAACATTATTGCCACCTCCTCATGGACAAGACTGACTGACTGACAGACTGACTATGCAAGTGAACACTAAACAGGAAATTGAAAAGATAAACATCAACGAAATACAAGTCATTAAAATTATTAGCATCAAAAGAAAATCAAATGCAATGCAACTCAGACACGACATACTAGACTCGACCAGACATGACAGATTCGACTCACTTTCCCTACATCCTCTTTGCCAGTGATCATGTTTCACAGGCCATCCTCCTCATATTGATGTCCCATCTTATGGGATGTTCATCTCAGTCTCAAGTAAATAGAAGAGACACTGTCAACAAGCAGGAACTCATTTAGAGTGCTTTCCTTAACCACGTTACAGCCAAGCAACAAGACATCATCAACGGGGCAGACTAAGAGGAAATTTATTCCACCTTATGTCCTCAACAACACATCTCAACAAGGAATACCGGATCAGAAGATCAACAGGTGTTCAAACCCAACAACATGAGTTCAACGTGACATCATCAACAGGGCGGACTTGGGAAAAGATTACCGCAAGCCCTCAACAACGTTCTTACATAAGAGAAATGTCGACTACCAATAAGTGTCGACATTTCTCAACAACACGCAACGACCTCAACAACATTATCATCAATGATAGGGCGGACTTGGGAGAAGTTTGCCACAAGTCCTAAATGGTGTTCTCAGAGAGAAGAGATATCGGCTATCAATAACCGTCGACATCTCACAACAGTCACACGATAACCCCTACGCAACATCATCATCAACTTTAGGTATGCTAATTGAATTGAACCATAGCATACTAGGACACACATCATCCTTATTAAATTCTATCAACAAGGCAGACTAAGGGAATTATTCTACTCTAAGTCCTCAACAGCACAATTCAAATATGCGTATACCGGTCACAATAACTACCGGTGACCAATCATAGCAACAAGAATTCAACAACATAAACATCATCAACATAGTATGCTAATCGAAATAATGAATTAGCATAATAGAACCGTATTGTCCTTATTTGATTGGCTTATAGCTAAAGCAACTCGCAATCTCTGATCACAACGAGCTGCATCACCTAGTCAAATCATATTCTGCTCATTAGTCATCATTCAACATATACGCACTCCTTATTCTACCAATTTCCACTTAACCGTTCATAGCATCTTACGATAGCTACTTAATTCGATCTGATAATCGGATCCTTAATCTAGCCTTATCGACTTATTATCAATAACAACCCTCATTTTAGACATACTACCACTATTCCTCACTTCCCACCCCTTTGAATACTAAATTATCCACGTTCTAAAAAATTTAGCGCCAACATGGCAAATTATCAAAATACTCCCTGATGGCCGCTACATCACCAACATCCCAAAACAGCTTTAAAACTACTTTTTAGATGTACTGCATCCTTTATAAACCAAATATTCCCTCAGAAAATCTTAAAGGAAAAATTATCAAAACACCCCCTAGCGGCCATCGCCCTAGCAAACATCTCAAAACTACTTTAAAACAACTTTTAGGATGTTTTACACCCCTTCCCAAACCAATAGTCATTCAAAGCATTTTATAGAAAAAATTACCAAAATACCCCATCTGGCGGCAAATTACCGAAATACCTTGGGGTTCACTATCACTGCAACGCCCCGAATTAGCTTCAAAACAACCTTTTAGGTGTTTTACAACCTTTTCCGGACTAAAAAGTCATTTGAAAAATTTTATCAGGAAATTTACCAAAATACTCCTCTCTGGGTGGCAAATTACCAAAATGCCCCCTGAGGGTTCCCGGCACCATAAAAATCTCAAAATCACTTTAAAACGCTATTTTAAGCCTCCTAAATTTATTCTTGAGCAAAAAGTATTTTACAAAATTTTCGCTCAAAAATCTCGAACCGGTGTTCGAACTGAGCGCTTAAAAGCTTGTTCGGCCAAAAATATCTAACGACTTTGGAATGACCCGAACTCTTGGGAAATGGAATTTCTAATTATTATAGAGTCCTCATAAAAACCATGTTCGTTTGATATTTTAAATTTTACCATAAAGTTCCAAACTTCCCGCATCCGTTCACCCTCTTCCCGATCTTGAAAAAATCTGAAAATTTTCCACGATACAGGTCTCATAAAAATATCTAGGGTCTTTTTTTTGTACGTTGGCTAAATTGGCCCCTAGCTATTTTTAAAATTTTGGATTAGAACTGTTTACTTAATTTCCTGTTTTTAGCGACAAAAACATCTACTGTTCAAATCACTACACATACTAACACACCTTGGCCACACACACTCGTCTTCCTCCTTCAGACCGTCACACATCAAGCACGCCACTCACACCCACGCATGAATTTCTCACTCTTACACACCTTAATCACTTAATTGCATTACAAACTTTACATTAATGCCCTAAACTCATTTTCATACATCAATTTCGTACAATTAAATCAATTGAATCCAAACCCATGAATCAAATTGAAGAACACTTCTGAAAATGCACACCCACGCACACTGGATCATGCGAAATCATGGGATCTTGATTACTTTCTCTTCCTCTTTCATTTTAAGCTCCCGTATTTTCGTTTAATAACAAGAATCATCTCAATTCTTCCCCATCTCCGATTGCAAATGTACATCCAAAACCCATATGTATATATATACATGCGATATTCATTCAACCAATATTTCAATTCAATTCTCGCAATATTTTCGCAATTAGGGTTCACAATCATACCGAAATTGATTTGAGGTTCTTTCTTTCTCCCTTTCCTCTCTTCTTTCTTCCTTTCTTCTCTTTTCCCTCCCTTTTTCTTCCTTTTCTTCTCCGTTTCCGTGTTCTTCATGGGTACTGTTCACTTAATTCACGAGTTTCCCTTAATTCCACTTTCCACCCTACAAACTTTCTTTTATAATTCCCTCATTCAACTTCATCCATTCTTTATTTTATTATTTGTTTAACTTAGTCAGCTTAACATCAACTAGGAGGTGGCCAACTTCAGGCTTATTTTTCCCCAAATTCGTGACACCTCTTGCACATTTCTAAAATTTTCACTTTGGCCCCTCAAGTTTCTAAAATTATATTTTGGCCCCTCAACTTTGAAAAATTACCACTTGACCCCAAAATCACCTTAACCCTTCATTTTGATGGTTTTCACTTCCTAACATCCACTCATCATCAAAATGACGCTACTTAATAGCATATGCATCCCGTTCACCATATTTTTTAAAATTACACTTTTGCCCCTTAACTTTTCAAAATTATATTTTGACCCCCAAGGCCACACTAACATCTTATTAGCTCCTTAACACTTGATTATCGCCAACATAATGCTACTTAGTAAAATAATCTCCCATAAATTTATCAAACTCGCGATTAGATTAATTTTTATTTTTCGAGGTATCACATGCAACATCATTTGAGGGAGCATTATCCATATTAATTGTACAAACTCTGTCATGGAGACTCCATTCTTTTAAGCATGTCCTAATAGCTTGTGCGATGCTTTCACCCTTATGTGGAGTAGGAAGTACACGAAAATTGATAATTCTTTTTTGTAACCTCCAATTCTTGTTGATATAATGTGATGTCAAGCACATATATCCAAGAGTTTAAATATAAGTCCACAAATCTGTAGTAAAACACACTAACGAAAAAGAATTTTCAAAGATTTGCTTGTGAACAGTTTTCTCACTCATATAGATCGATATGCAATCTTTTGTGATTGTAGTCCGTGAAACAAGCTGAAATTCAGGTCGTAATGCATTTACAAATCTTTTGAACCCCTCTTTCTCCATAAAGCTAAAGGGTAATTCATCTATAATTATCATGCAAGCAAGCTCCTTACGACAAAAAATCTTGATTAAAACCCGACCTCAAACCAACAACACTTTGGTTACTATTGTTCATTGATGAATGAGACGTAAGAAATTTTTGGTATTCTTTGCAACTATTATACACTTGCCTCATGAATGTACTAGTTCCAAAATTTCCCTTATCATTACACGTCGCAGACACTCTACCACAGTACTTACAAACTGCTTCAATAACTAGACCTTCATCATTTTTCACCTTGTCATAATGATCCCAAACATGAGATGTCGTATAAGTTATTTCACGCTTACCTTTACCCATGCCGCTGCAATTTCCTTCTTTAGGGCTCACCATAGAACCAGATGTTGTAGAGTTTCTCTCATCCATCAGTATTGAACAAGCATGCTCCTGCTTGGAAAAAGAGAAAAAGTGATCAGCCCATAAACGGTAAGCTTAAGGGTCATTCATACAGGACTCTCTAATTAGAGACAAAAGGTTGAAACACAAGGTGAAAAAAGCTAACATCTTGCATCGAAGAAAGGAATTCTGGAACACAAGATTGCGGGTTCTACAGCCATGTTTAACAAAATTCTCGAAAGCTACGAACTATCTATCCACGAAGTTTTGCATGGGTAGGAATTACAGGAAGAAGAAGTCCAACAAAATGAATAACATCTTCAAACATGCAGCACAAACAGGATACCATGACAAGTCTACAACCTAAGTATCCACGAGTCCAATAGATGAATGTCAGCATTTATCACAAGTGTTCACATAATTGCTAATGGGATTTAACATGTGTTTACATGACAGTATACTGAATTTGGTACACTGCTAAACCTGTTCAGAGTATCCAGAGTTCCTGGACATTACAACACCCCAGTAGCTGCCAGCAGTAGTCATGGATGTAACATGAAACTCTTCCTTCCACTTTTTATTAATCCACTTGATTGGAAAAGATTCACTCACTTTGTAGGACTGCTGGGTGTAAGGAGTTCCTGGATAATTAAAGAAATAACCAAAATAAAAAGCGTGAGTGCTTGTTTTCAACATCAAACTCTTAGATCTATTGATGCAAGTTTCTAATGCAATGCTTTCCAACCCCCTACACAGGTAAATAGGAGAAACTATAGTGACCACGCAAGATAAGACTGACACAACAACCTTTCTCAAAGGTCAGTCACATAATTCTTCAAATAAGAGACGACAAGATTTTTCACTTCTATTCCGTAAATTGAAACATTGAACCACACTTCACACCAACAATAATTATTTAAGCTCAGCTTGCAAGAAGCATGATATTTTTTCTCTCAAAAGCATGAAAAGTGCAAGATGAAACCCACAATAAATAAAGAGTACATATAGCATAATGGAGAACAGAAGTACAAAAAAAGGGATGGGAAACATGATAAATACGGTTAGCCCCAAGCAAAGACTGGATACCTATGGTCAAACTCCTTTGTCCAGTTTGTACCTCGAATGATCACATACTGGACATCGTGACAAATCCTTATTCTCTTTCCAGAACAATACACAATTGTTATTGCACGCATTTATCCGCTCATAGCTCAACCCAAGTTTCCTCATCATCTTCTTTCCGTCATAGTACGACGACAGTAGCTTTTCACTTTCAGGCAAAATTTCTTTGATTAAGGTAACAAACTCATTAAAACCTTTCTCATTCAGCCCGTGGTCTGATTTCAACTGTAATAACCTACTAATCGCAAATAGCTATGTGTTTTGGAGTTCCATCCCACAGCGGCTCTTCCGCAGCTCTTAACAACTCATAAAACTGATAAGCCCCCTCGTTCGGCGGTTGGGGACTGTCGTTACCCCAGTTAACATTAGCATAGCCAGCATCTATAATCATATCTCGATAATCATACCATGCCTCCTCCCTAACTTCAGTTTGACTAGCCGGGTTGGAAGACAATACTATCGTTTTCCCGTGCTGCGTCCACCTTGTGTATCCATCCATAAAACCGAACCGTACTGACGAAGATGCCATTTTACTTCAATTCTTTTTCTCCAATGCAATAACTCAAATCTATCGCACGGAGACATTATCTTATCAAGGTCAACATGTGTAGGATGCACGTAAGCAAAGTTGAGAAATTCGTTAACGTGACACTCAAAATTTTTAGCATTCTTCCTTTTCATCCAACTTCGATCGATCGATATGACTACTGAATTATCGTACTGTATACCACCTTCAATTAGGACCAGTCATTAGGCAGGGTCGATGTAAATATGAATGAATGAATGTGACAACATGTCTATATATTTCTTCTCCATTCTCTAATGGGTAGTAGTCCTATCCCATTCAGAAAAGCACATGTTTATAAAATAGTGAAGAACTCATGCTTAGTCCTATATCTGTAGAAAATTAGGCAGTACTTCTCCGCATTTCTCCAAGTACACGACATCAATTAGGTGTTCTAACATTCATCTAACCTTGCCTTGCAAGGTTTGACAGATGTTAGAAGACCAGATCTGTATGCACCCGGAGAAACACATGAGAACGTGTACCAAATATCCACGACATAGAACACAGAGCATGAGTTGAAACACTGTTTTATAAACACATAGCTTTTCCAAATTGTCCAAACTGGACATCCGAAGGCTCAATACAAAGCATTACTTTGTAATGAGTACCTTTGAAATAGAACTAAGGGTTTTTATGCATGCATGCGTTCAGAAATTTATAACATATGCAAGAATCTTTTCGAAATATCAAAATTGCAAAAAAGATCGTTGCATATGTTTCCAATTTCACTTTAAATAGAATTTGTTGGCAACGAGTTGAACCATCTCGTTGTCAATGAACTTCTCAAAACAACAACTAATATAAAAAAGGCACCAGGGTTTGTAAACAACGAGTAATTGAACCATCTCTGGGTAATATAGAGTAATTATGGGATGTACAAGGGCTAATTAAGGCTAACTGGGTTATTAGGGTTAATTACGAGTATCAAGGTCTAGGGTCTAGGGTTCTGGGTTTAATTAATCTAATTAGGATTTATTAAGATATGTTAGGGCTAATTAGTGTTAATGAGAGTACCTTGTGCTAATTATAGCTAATTAGGGTTGATTCAGACTAATTATGGTTATTTAGTCCTAATTAGGGTTTAATTGTGCCGAGTAGTGCTGATTAGTCATAATTAGCACTAATTAGGCTTAATTGGATTATGTTACGGCTAATTATTGTTAATGAGGAGTAGTTTTGGATAATTATAGCTAATTAGGGTTGATTATGACTAATTAGGGTTATTTAGTCCTAATTAGGATTTAATTGTGCCGAGTAGTACTGATTAGTCCTAAATAGGGCTAATTAGGCTTAATTAGGTTATGTTAGGACTAATTATTATTAATGAGGAGTTGTTTCGGAAAATTATAGTTAATTAGGGTTGATTATGACTAATTAGGGTTATTTAGTCATAATTAGGGTTTAATTGTGCCGAGTAGTGCTGATTAGTCTAATTAGGGCTAATTAGGCTTAATTAGGTTATGTTAGGGCTAATTATTGTTAATGAGGAGTTGTTTTGGATAGTTATAACTAATTAGTGTTGATTAGAACTAATTGGGATTATTTAGTCATAATTAGGGTTTAATTGTGCCGAGCAGTGTTGATTAGTCCTAATTAGGGCTAATTAGGCTTAATTGGGTTATGTTAGGGCTAATTATGACTAATTAGGCTAACTATAATCAATATGGGCGTAATTGGGTTCATTTGGGCTAATTTGAGATAATTACAACTAATTTGATTTTCATTGGTTTCTTTTGGGTTAATTAAAACTAAGTAGGCTCCTTGGAGCTAATTAGGGTTAATTGATTTATTAAAATATTGTTAATCAGGACTAATTAGGGCTAATTATAGCCAGTGCTGGAACCATGATGAGATTCCAAGGGGTGCATGCTAAAAATGTCGTGTTAACCTAATTAACCTAAATTGAATGCACAATTAACAATCTCAATTCCGACACCTTATATAAGGTGTCAATATGGTGTCTGATACGTGTCTGACACCTCCGGATACGTACGACACCTACAGACACGTGTCCGACACGTACGTCACCTACAGACACGTGTCCGACACCCACCGACACGCACACCTCCGGACACATCGGCAAACGTTGATTTTCTTAAATGTCAGTCACCGTCGATCAGACGTGGTGTCCGTGTCTGTGCTAACTAACAGGTATCTCAATCCAATTAGGTCCCATCATCCGTCAACAATCTCAATTCTCAATTCTCAAATGCTCAATGCAATAAAAATTAATAAAAATCACACATTCAATCCAATTGGGTCCCATCCTCCGTCAACAATCTCAATATCTCAAATGCTCAATGATAATCATCAATTAACAACCTAAAATCATCAATTATTAATCTCAATTACTTCAAATGCACAACTAATAACCTAAAATCATTAATTAACAACCTGAAATCATGGATCAATAATCACAATTCTCATATGCACAATTAACAACCTAAAATTATCAAACAAATGATCAATGTTCAAATGAAGAAAAATTGTTCAAATTGCACATATCCGATGCGCTTGAATTATTTCAATTTAGGATTCGATTGTATTAGGGCATTCAATTTAGGGTTCAATTAGTTTAATTTAGGGTTTGGTTCGATTAGGGCATTCAATTTAGGGTTTAATTAGGGTTCAATTACTTCAATTTAGAGTTCAATTATGGGGTTCTATTGATTCAATTTAGGGTTCATTTGATTTGAGGCATTCAATTTAGGGTTCAACTAGTTAAATTTAGGGTTCGGTTGGATTATGGCATTCAATTTAGGGTTCAATTAGTTTAATTTAGGGTTTGATTCGATTAGGGCATTCAATTTGGGGTTTAATTAGGGTTTAATTACTTCAATTAAGGGGTTCTATTGATTCAATTTAGGGTTCGGTTGATTTGGGGCATTTAATTTTGGGTTCAATTATTTCAATTTAGGGTTCGGTTGGATCAGGGCATTCAATTTAGGATTCAATTAGTTTATTTTAGGGTTTGATTCAATTAGGACATTCAATTTAGGATTTAGTTATGATTCAATTACTTCAATTTATGCTTCAATTAGTTCAATTTAGGGTACGGTTGAATTGGGGCATTCAATTTAGGATTCAATTAGGAAGTTCAGACTATTCAACAAATTCAGATTATACATGGCAGAGAAGACAAATTAACAACAAATTCAGATTATGGCCAAATGCTTCATAATCAACAATTTCAGAAGACAAAATAATGGTCAAACGTCCAAATTAACAACAAATTCAGATTATACATGGTAGAGAAGACAAATTTGAATGTTTTATGCACGTACATTGAAATTCAGAAGAGCTTATACAAGCAGAAGTGGGATTATGGCCAAATGCTTGATAATCAACTTTGAAAAATAAACAACAAGATTAATTTAGGGTAATGGACATACAGATCTCGAGGTGGGTACGATGACGGTGGCGTTGGTGGTGCGGCGGCAGTGGTGGGCTTTGTGGCGCGGCGACAGTGGAGGGCTTTGTGGCACGGCTATAGTTGAAGGCTTGGTGGTGCGGCGTCGGGTGGGGGACGGGGGTGTCACCGAAGGTAGGTTGCCGTCGAGAGGGGTCGCTGGAGGTGAGAACGACGGTGGGTGGGTGAGAGAAGAATTTCAGAGAGAGAAACGGGGAGAGAGAAAGAAACCAGATCTGGTTATAAATCGGATCTTTAGCGACGGAATAACACCGTCGCTAAAAATCCGTCGGTGAAGGTCTTATTATAAAGATTTTTACCGACGGAATTTTTAGCGACGGTTTTATTTCGTCGCTTAAATAATTTTAAAAAATCCTAATTTTTTAAAAAGTATTTAGCGATGGTAATTCCGTTGCTAAAAGTCCGTCTGCAAATATTTTTACCAACGGTATCTTCCGTCGGTAATAGTATTAAACGACGGGATTTTCCATCGCTTAAAGACCTTTTTAGCGACGGAATACCTTCCGTCGCTAAAAATTCGTCGCAAAATACATATTTTCTTGTAGTGTACAACATACATGAACTAACCTCTATCACGTGTGAAGATAAAGATCAATTTGTGATGTAGCAAAAGTAATGGACAACAACAGATTTGCTTTGGAGGTTATTGCACGTGATTTCATTGGAGATGATTAATACCTACATGTCTTTAGGTTTATAAGATTAGGGCTCTTGTTGTTGTGTTTTACAATAAAAACACTGTGAAGGCACAAAGTGACATTAAAGTAAGTTACTGAGTGTGGTGTGAAAATATGATTACTATGTTGTCCCAAAACAATTGATCTCATCTCATCTCTCTCTCTCTCTCTCTCTCTCTCTCTCTCTCTCACTCACTCACTCACATTCTTCTTTCATATGGTAGGCAACCAATTTACTCGGACAATGTTAATAGTTGCCACTTAAAACTGCTGCAAGCATTAGAGTCTAACATAAGTCACGAAGTGGAGTAAAATGAGTGTTGACAGCACCATTCACTAAGCTCAAGTATGATACGATAGAGACACATTGCATGGCTGG
This sequence comes from Escallonia herrerae, assembly GCA_033070095.1. Taxonomy (NCBI): domain Eukaryota; kingdom Viridiplantae; phylum Streptophyta; class Magnoliopsida; order Escalloniales; family Escalloniaceae; genus Escallonia; species Escallonia herrerae. The sequence goes on from JAVXUP010001326.1 coordinate 43,056, forward strand.
GTGGGCATAATGTGACAAAAAGCCTCAACCCTATAGACAGAACGCAACCAATCATAAGCCTTGTTCATATCCAATCTGAGAGCAGTGTTGAGGGTCTTTTTGATGAAGTGGCAAAAATGCCATATCTGAGCCTGTAAGTGGCAGCCTCATGACACGCAAGATGCATGACCACAAAGTGATGAGCAACAAGGGCGAAAACCAGGTACGAGTTGAGACTAGGAAGGCAGGAGGTGAAGGTTCAAGATTCGGGGTTCGGAGGTCTATGTATTTGAGGGTTTAAAAGGGGAAATTATCTAAATATGATGTGATTATAACTGATAGAGCTTATACTTCTGTTAAGTATTTGTACTTTGGATGTTAGAACCTCATGTGAGGGGTTACTGCCCTCTCACTATAATAAGTGACAGTGGGATAGGGCTTTGTATATCTACTTTATCACAATCAACTAATGGGGACAAGCGAAGAACAAGCAGACTTTATCTCCCTCGTCTAAAAATTATGGGATAAAAAAATAGTCCCTAGAAAGGACAGTCAAGGAGTAGATGACCTCTTGACCCTAATAAGGCACCACGTGTCACCGTTGGGACGGGTCGTATACTTCTTGAAGGAAGCCGACTTTATTCTTTATATCTCTACACGATTCACAAGAGGCTTGACCACTATGACACCTCTTGGTCCAAGTGACCTAACCACTTATCTCTTGGGTCTTGAGGAGCATTGCAATTAAGGATGGCACGAGGGCTCGCCCTAACCCCTTGGTTAAGGTTGTTGAGCTGCACTTTAAGGTGTAGGAAGGAGGAACCACAGGGCTGATGCCCTCAAGGAATTAGTCGCCAGACTATTAACTTAGAAGCCATTTTTCTCGTATATTTTGCTATGTTAGTGAAAAGTGGAGGTTTGACTCTTTGACTGTGGGAGGCTAGTTAGCTTCCTTAGCTCATGCCACGTCAGCTTCGTGGACCACCCTCAACAAGCATAAGATACCATATTGAGTTTCTTTTTTTTAAGCACAGTTCATAAGTTTCTAAGGTAGCAATACATTGTTCTGACATAAGAGATCTAGCCACTGATGCCTTTTTGCAGGGGGAGATGAAATGGGACGCAAAAAGCTTCAATTTTTTTTTTTCAAATTTTACAAATAAATTTAGACCAGATTGCGTATGCTAATCGGCTGAATATATGCAGCCAACTTTGGGCTGTCACTGTCTAGGATTAAGGAAATAAAATCTTGGTTAACCTTCCAAAAAAGGTAGCCAAAACTGAGGAAGGATAACATCGAATGAGTAATACCATCCTGCATGAACACTTAATACTGATTGAAAAGTAAAGTTAGGTTATCATCTGGCCCACGGGCATTAAACACCTCAACATGGACAGTCGCCTTTCGAACCAGGAAACTTGAATAGGGGAGAGGGATCGATCAAAAAAGGCACATCCCTTAAACCCTTAAAGATTTTGACGAGGACCCAGGGGTTCAGAGGAGTTAAACCCTGAAAGTAGGAGACTAGGTTGGCATGACGATCAATTTTTGATGCTTAAATGGCCTTGCTACCACCCTAATACGACTGACACTTATGTTGGCGACGAATAACTATGAATGTGCAAAAGAACTTAGGTTAGGTCTTTAAATTTAAAAAAAAAAGATACCTAACCATTGCGCATTAGATATCTCCTTACTATCCAACAGCTAACCCAACTTGCAGCGTAGCTGAAAATCACCTTGTTGAATGTTGACAGAATAGGGTGAGTAGTTTCGAGTTTGAATTAGAAGAAAGTATATTGACTTAGTTTGTTCATGAACGTGACAAAACAACCTTTATTCCAGATTCTTAGGACATCCTTTAAGAGCTTAAATTGAGCCATAAGAAGAAGGGACCCACTAACCTGTGACTGCCAAGCTACAACAGTCAACCTAAACAATCTTTATTATATGTTTCTCCCCTAATATTATCACCGCAAGAAAAACAGTATTTCAGAGACCGAAGGTTGAGAATATGAGGATAGCTAGTCAAGTTGGTCGTTCTATGGACATTATTCAAGGTGCGGTAAAAACGTAACATTGCTGAAATTTAAGGCTCTGTAGGTTGGTGAGTTAGCATCTGATTGTGCTATCTGCCACTCTCGGCTTTGTAGGGTGGTGAGTTAGCGATTGATTGTGCTAACTGCCACTATCTTTTTTGTACAACTGGCTTTAGAATGTGTAGGTTGTTCAATTGTTGGCTTTGCTGTTTTTAGTTTTGGGCTTGTTGGGTAGGTACGTAGGGCTTTGTTGGGACGGGTAGATGCATTAGAACTTTGTAAACTTGCATCCTATTTTTCTTTATAGAATATTCACCTCTTTTATTATGGTTGGGTTGTAAACATGACATTGTGGGAATACGCTGCCATCGTGTGGCATTATTAGGAGAGGAGTTCACAGCTATGTCTTTAGTGTCTTTTTAATATCTACCTTTACTTTTCAAAGTTCTTAAAATTTACTAAAAAAGAAAAAAAAAATGTGGGCTCTAAACTGTAACTTAAAGTAAAAAATGCCACATAATATTGTGAGGGGGGGATGAACACAGGGGCATGAGATATATTCCACCAACAACATAAGGACAAGTTGACAATTCAGAAGAAAGAAAAGAATGAGACTGTTAGAGGCATTTTCCTTTGGCGAGAGGAAATCATCACCCACACGCATCTCTGTATCACAACTTAGAAGGTGTTTGGGATTAATTCTATATTAGTCAAACCTGATTAGATCAGTTTTGAAGTGTTTGGCCAAAAAAAAAAAAAAGTAAACTGATTAAATCTGCTCCAATGTGCTCAAAACTGATTAAATTCTTAATCTTCATTTTCTTGGATTAAGATTTAATTAGTTTTGGAGAATCAGGTTTGACCAAGAGATTTACCAAAATATCTTTACTTTTAAAAAGATATTAAATGCTCAATTTCAGTTTAAATACACTATATGGTAATTTTACTATCCTAAACCTACTTTAATCCCTTTTGACCCAAACACATTCAACAACTTATAATCTATTATATATGCTTAAAACGAATTAAAGTTGATTTTGAAAACTGATTCTGATTTAATCAAAATCTATTTTTAAGAATCAATCTCAAATGACCTCTTATTCTTTTACTGGTCATCATCATATAAAGAAAGGGTTGAGTATAGTAGAGGACTAGAGAGAATTACATAAAGATTTCTATTTCTCCATTTATCTTTTCCATATTTCCTTGTACTTCTATTTGTCTTTCTTCTGTTGTTGTTCATGGCTCATAAATTTAATACTTGAGTGGTAATTTTTGTTTCCAAACACATAAAAGGGAAACCAATTTGGATATTCTCATTCCAGAGTTGAGCAACCCGAGCAATAATACTTCCAGCATATTATGGGGGAAGCATGAATCAGGTAACTCTAACTTCTTCACTAGCTTTAATCATGTGGAATGCATTTACCTCTGATGTGTATGCCAGAGTTATGGATATATTTCGGACAAACACAATCGGTGAATTCAATAAGTTACGTCAGATTGGTTCAGTTGAGGCATATTTTTACTAGTTTTTAGGAGTTGAGAACTGTGTTGATTCAAGAGACTAACCATTTGGATGAGAACTACTTCTTTCAAAGCTTGGGGGGGGGGGGGGGGGTACCAAAATTAGAAATTACACTAAACATGGAAAAGTTTGTACCCCGCACCTTATGTTGGCAAGGGAACATGAGGATACCTTGGAACAATTGCATCAAACCACCAAGGCAACCCCGAATCCACCTCAAATACCACCCAAGTCCAAACTCTATTCTGGCTTTATTCCAAAGGGGTATACGCTCACCTCACCAACCCACCCACAATACTCTTCTTTAACAAACCCCCCCTCCCTATACATTTCTCCAACTCTATAAACACCTTTTCAAGGCCAACTTCCATACCACCATATCCACACATTGTTAAACGCTTGATAGACACATGATTCCAATACAAGAAAGAAAAAGGCATATACGTCAGCTTGATGAAAAATATCTCCCAGGACATGAGTGTAAGAAAATACATGTGGCACTGATGATATCAGTAGAAGAAGGTGATTACGAGGGATTTACTGACCATACCACTAGCCCTACTAGTGGCAAAGATCAATATTTACAATATGAACCAACTTAAGTTTGACTAACCCCGTGGAATAGTATAGAATCATCATAGTCCATGTTTTTTGGGGTAATCCAACACTAATCACCCTCCATTTGGTAGGCATGCTTGGTCACAGAGACTTTACTATCTTAATGGAGCTACTCACAAGTTCTTTGACCTAACCTCAGCGCACAGACTAGGTTGTCCAATTTTGCCCACCTCCACCCTCTGAAAGGCAGTGACAAATGGCTCTAAAATACACAATGAGGACTAGGGTACTGCATTCAGTAGATCATTGATAAGATACCCCATTCTATAGACTCAAGGATACCCCTTGGAGGTTATGACTGTGTTCTAGGAGTCCCGTGGCTAAGCTAACTAGAGGATGTGAATTTCAGTTTTAACTATATGACCATGTCATTGAATTTCCAATTGGAAGGATTAAATTGATGACAAGCCAACCCCTCCCTAGGTCCATTGTGGATGTGCAACAACTAAGAGCATGTACAAATATTGCTTATAAATTAAACCTCATTTGATAATCTACTATTGTTTTAACTCCACAATTTGGGGCTTGTGGCTTTACTACCCCACTAAACTAATCGAGATCTAGTCTTTGTAGTTTCGGACCTTAGAGAAGGAGACTTATCCCTAATCTCCAAAAGTATGGAAAAAGGTTGAGATATTTTAATGAAATTGACTTAAGTCAGTTTGTAATTAGCCACATTACTCCGTTCGGTTTTTGCGGTTGGATTGAATTCTATTGTTTTAATGCTCACCCTTTCTAACAAGATAATGTGTGTGGACCAAGCCCAGAAAAACTAAAGAAGGCTAAACTAACCAACATATACTAGACTCTAATATGTGTTAAGCTCAATACAAAGCGACTAGAAAAATCAACTAAAACCATAAAAAAAAAAATGTGGCGTCTACACAAAGTACATGAATCACACTCTGTCACGTGCGAAAATGAAGATCACTTTGTGATGCAGTGAAAGTTATGGACTATAACCATATTTGCTTTCGAGGTTATTATAGGTGATGACATCAAACATGACTAATATCTATAAATGTCATAGGGTTATAGGAGTAGGGTTTTCAGAGCTAAACAATAAGATCTGAGAAAAAAATTGGTCATTGGTGTCTGCAGCTATGTGTTACCATAAGAAAACTGTGAAGGCACAAAATGCCATTAAATTAAGATACTAAGTGTGGTGTGTGAAAGTGATTCCTCTCTTTTCTCAAAACAAGTTATTCCATCTCTCTCTCTCTCTCTCTCTCTAACATATATATATATATATATATATATATATGTGTGTGTGTGTGTGTGTGTGTGTGTGTGTGTGTGTGGAAAAAGCGAATATCTTGCTGGCCTTGGGCAACGCAGCTAAAATTACATAATTTTGATTAAAACTATCGAATACTTTCCTTTTTCTTTTTCTTTTTCTCTCTCCTTTCTTTTCTAATTGGCTCCTTTTTTTTATCTATCTTATAAATTAACCTTGCCCAACTTCCATCGCCGGCCTCCATCATCGGCGACCCTCCATTTCCACCGCCTAAGCTACACATAACTACTACCGTTACTACAGCATGGCCATAGTCCAGCCCCACTCCAGTTCGGATGGCAGCCTCAATCCTGCCACCACCGCATCACGGCAACAAATCCTTGCTACCTTAGTGCCCCACCACCATAATTAATCACCCCACCCACCACCGCCTTGAACCAACTCCCTACCATAACCTATGGCCACAATCAGCAGTACCTCAGGCACTTATCAATTTCGAATCCATGAGAGCACTTGATTGCTCCATCAAGCAAAAACTCAAAATAAGACTTTAATTCATTAAATTTCAAACAAACATATATACCCACAAAAAAATCTGGTGTGATGTACGATGGTTGAACAAAGGTGTTGTGGGGGCATGTATTTTTAGTGTGCAGTTGACGGGGGAGGGGGGCGACGCATTGTGATGTGTGGGCGATGGTGTGTGTTAATGGCGGTGGTCATGGGTTTGGTTTGGGGGACATCATGTATGTGCGATGGTGGTCTATGTTGGTGATAGAGGTTGGTGGTGGCGGCGGCTAATGCGGGTGCAGATTTGGGGTTATAGATAGGGTTGGGTTAGAAGGTGATTGTCGCCAGTGATGGAGTAGTGGTGGAGAGATGATAGAGGGCAGGCAGTGGTGGGTCTTGGCGGTTGTGTGAGATGGTGACTCGCTGGTTGTTTATGGTGTGGACTGTGGAGATTGAGCGTTACCGGCGATGTGCGATGATGGTTTAATGCCGGTGATTTAGGGCGACTACAGGTTGAAGATGGGATTTGGAGGGACAAAAGGACTCCCTTGATTAGGGCTTGCATGGGGACAACCATGACAAAGGATGGCGGACGATAGAGGACGGCGGAAGATAGAGGACGACGGACGATAGAGGCGACATATGAAAGTGGTCGGTGTGGAGGCTGCCCAATGATGGTGGTGGCCAAAAACAAGGCGATTGTTGGCGTGTGCATGTCTGACGAATGGGAGGGTTAAAGAAAAAAATAGGAAAAAAATGAATAACAAAAAATGTGCAAAACTATGTAGTTTTAGTCGTTAGCCTTAGGTAAGTTTAGGCCAGGTAAGTTTAGGCAACTTACCTAAGGCTAGAAGAGATTCAATATAGATGAAATCGTGGAAGCAAACCTTTTCTTTCCTTGGACTACGTAACAATTCATTGTTCGATTGAATCTGCTTGTTCCTATATGCTCTATTCTTCAGGAAAAACGAATATGAAGAAAAACGAATATGAGGCTAGCCTCACGCAAGTTGAGTGAGGCTAGCGATAAAAAAAACATAATATTGGTTAAATTTCATTAAACCTTTTTCTTTTTTCTCTTTCTTCTCCCGAACTCTTTCTTTCACTCTCCCCCACTAACCAGCCCACCCCCACTACCCACCACTGTCGTTCCCGCCACCGGTAGACCACCACCACTTTGAACCGCTTGACCGCCATCACTGCTATGCAACCACAAACAACCATCGTGACCCACCAAACACTGATCCACCATCACAACCATGACCTTTCGAATCCCAACCCACCACCACTGTGACCCACTGAACCCCGACCAACCACCATTACAGTATTAGCATGCCACCACTGTACCATTGGCCTACCATCTTTCTTTTCCAATTTAAGGTGCTTCTTTGCCGCACGAACCCACCTTCACAACTAACGACCACCGGGATCACAGAGACCCACAACTATCACCATCAAACCCTTTACCACCACCATCGAATACTTAGCATGATGATGGTGTAGGCGGTGGCAAACAATTACAGCATCGGAAATCAGGATTTTGATAATTGTAGTAGTGACAAACAACCCATACCTCTATCTCCACTCTCATCTTTGCCAAATTTGAGCGGTGAGAAGATGTGGGTGGTGGAAACTATTTGCAGCAGGGATGGCCATTGACGATGGCTGACGATGGAAGATGGGTGGTCTATGGCATGATGGGTGTGATGGTGGCAGTGGCTTGCTAGGGCCGGCCTCCGACAGAAAGAAGGGAAGAAAGAAAAATAAGGAGAAGGTAGAGACAGAAAGAGAAAAAAAAATTAATAATGTTTGTTTGAGCAAAAACTACGTAGTTTTGATCCTAGCCTTACGCAACTTACATGAGGTTATATTTGCTTTCCGCCACACACACGCGCGCGCGCGCGCACACACATATTTGCTTTGTCATATTTTTTGTAGGGACCCATTTCCTTAACTAACATTGATCACTTACACACACACACACACAGAAAGCTTCTAAATGGCTAGGTTCATGACAAACAAGGATGCATCCCCAAAGTAACGAGTGGTGTAGGTGAAAACTAGGTTTGAGTTGAGAGTAAGAAGGTGGGAGGTGAAGGCTTCAAGTTCAAAGTTTTGCATATTTGAGGGTATAAAAAGGGAAAAAAATTAGCATGTTGAGTCAGAGATGTAATTGATAGAGCTTTGGCAATTGTTCTTTTTTTTTTTTGGATTTTCGTTATGCTGAGGCGTAAGTAATTATATTGTGGCTATTAGAATCTTAGGTGAGGGTTGCATCTCTTACAATAATTAGTGACAGTGGGGTGTGGCATTGTACCTTTACGTAAACACAGTCAACTAAAGGGGAAAAATGGGAAGAATGGCTTGGAGCAGACTTTGTCTCCCCTTTTTGAAGAGTATGGGATAAAAAGCGGTCTTAAAGAAGGGCAGTCAAGAAAGAGATGACTTCTTCACCCTTAAGAAGGCACCATGCACCACCACATGGAAAAACCATACACTATTTAAACGATGTAGGCTTTGTTTTTGTTTTCCCTCCCTCTCAATACCATTTACATGATGGTTGACCACTATGACATCTTCTGGTCCAAGCCACCTAACTACTTGCCTCCCTGAGTCCCGAGAAGCATCACCATCGAGGGACAAGGGACAACCTTATGTCCTCCCAGCACGAGGTTTTACCCAACCCCTTGGGGTGAGGTTGTTGAGCTGTACTTCAAGGTTTTGGAAGGAGGAACCTCAGGGTTGATACCCCTCAAAGAATTACTTGCCTGATGATTCATTAAGAACTCATTTTCCTTATATCTTTTTTCTTCTAGCCAACAGGTCAATGAAAAGTCTAGGTTTGACTCTTTTACAGCGGGGGCCTAGTCAACTTCCTTGTCATGAACCTTTGACTCGGTCAACTCAAACCACGTCAGAACCACCCTCAACAAGTGCCAAACGCCGTATTCACTTTTTTTTAATGCAGTCCTTAAGTTCCTAAAAATAGTAATACTTTGTTCCAAATTAGAGGTCTAGTCACAAATACTTTCTGAAAAATGGAGATGAGTTTGGACAAATAAAAAAAGATTTTAATTTTTCGCCAAACTATAGAGATATCTGTTAGACACCAAATTGCGTAGGCTAATTAGGTGAAAATATGCAGCCAACTCTGGGTGATCTATCTTCAAGATTAAAGCAATCAAAGCTCTGTTAATGTCCCAAAAAAATAGCCAAAACTGACGAAGAATAACTCTGAATGAATAATATCATCTTGTATGAACCCTCAACATTGGTAGAAAACTATAGTTAGAATATCATCCATCCCAAGGGCATCTAACTCCCAATATTTATGTCAACTTTTAGACCTCAAGTACAAACAAAGGTGGTTGAGTAACTCATGAGCTCGAGTAAGGGAAAGGGATCAATAAAAAAAAAGGCGACACCTTAAAAGATGCTTAAAGATTTTGAGGAAGAGGAAAGGGGTTGGAGGAGTGAACAATTGTTAAAAGTAATTAATGTTTGAGGTTAAAAGAGCCCTTTTATTATCTCGAATAGAACTAAGGATTACGTTGGCAACAATATCTGTGGATTACGAAATAACGTAGTGTAGGTCTCCCGGTTTGAACTAAAGGGATTTTGATCATTGTAGCTGAAAATCACCGTGCTATATGTCAACAGAGAAGGGTGAATTATATTGGGATTAAATTGGAAGATGGTATATTTAATTTCTTCATGGATGTGAACTAAACATTCCTTATTCTAGATTTTTAGAACATCCTTTAAGATATTAAACTGAGCCATAAGTAAAAGAGACCAATAACTCGAGATCACTAATCTACAATCATCAGATGAAATCGATCTTTATTATGTATGCTTCCACCCCTATCATCCCCACATGATAAAGAATATTTCAAAGTCCACAGCTACAATCAATAACAAGAATAGAAGGACCACTACTCAAATTGGTTGTTATATGAACATTATCTAAAGTAATGCAAAAACATAATAGGAAATTTATGTCTCTATAGGGTGGTGGGTTAGCATTTGATTGTGTAGCCTGGCACTTTTTTTTTTGGTTCACTTGGCTTTATGATGTTTATGGTGTTGTGCTTTTCTCTATTATTAGTTTCTTGTGTTAGTTTAAGGCTTTTTGGGTAGGTAAAAAAGGTTTATTTTGGGTCGGTAGGTTGGTTAGGTCATTGCGAACATGTTTCTCTATTTTTCATTTTCAAAGCCATCACTCCAAAATACAATGATGGTTTTCGAAAGGATTTTAAAATGAGTTCAACATCAATCTGGGGAGGGATCTCAAACAAGCACAAATCGTTTGAGACAATCTCTTCCAATCATTTTCTAGACAATCACTGTAAGATACAATGTAAACAAATTTAAAGATGTTGATCCTAGGCAGATGTGATGCCATTCAGGCAAAGCTATTATGCAATGCCATTCAGACGATGCACAATATGGTGTACACATGCATGATGTACGATACGAGCCCCAGTGAGTACTAGCCTGCATTCCACGCAGGATTCAAACCAGCCTGATAATGCCCACCTCAGTACAAATCCCCAGGTCATCACAAAAACAACAATAACAATGAGCATTAACATGAACTCAAAATAACCAAAATCAATTTGGGGTTCAATGACAATTAGCATGAATGCAAACAGTTATCGAATTTAGGTACAAGAATCCAGAAGAAAGAATACAACAACTATCAAATTTTCCCGACATGTAATAATAAGCGAGCATTGATAAGATTTTCAAATAATTGATTCAGGTTCAATGTTAGAATTTTCTTGGCAATAACATAATGATATCAATAGGTAATTCATTGTTTGACATTAGCCATAAGTAAATCAACGCCTGTTAGGGTTGCCCGATCCTCAGCAAGCACAAGGGAGGCCGGCTTATGATTTTTCCCGGCTTGAAAGAATACTTACGAGTACGAATTATCAAAATAAGGGTTTGAACGAAAGTCCTAACCCAGGTTTCAAATGAAAACCCTTACCTAGATCCGAAGCTAAGTTAGTCTAACCGGAAAGTCTGTTGCTTTAACATAAACCAAACAATACAATTATTAGTATACAGTATATACTATGATGTTATGAATTCACTACTGACTCATGCATAGCTCCCAGAATGACCCCTCACTGGGTACGTAAAATTACCAAAATGCCCCTTAGGTGTAAAATTATCAAAATGCCTCTCTAACACTTAAATCACCAAAGTTGCCTTTCCGTAAGTAAAATCATGAAAATAACCTTACCGTATGTAAACTAACCCAAAAATATGTTATACATATAAAATTACTAAAATACCCAATCTGGGCGGTAAATTACAAAATATCTCCTGGGGGTTATCGGCTTTGAAAAAATCTTAAAAACACATTAGAATGCTATTTTAAGCATCCTGGAGTCATTTTTGGGCTAAAAAGTATTTTAAGAAATTTTCACCCGAAAATTCTAGACCGATTGTTCAAAAGCCGGTTTCGCTAAAAATACCTATTAGTCTGGAAATGGCACAAAGTTTTAGATAATGAAACATATCAGTAAAATAAGCTTTCCCTAAACTTTTTAGATTAAAATAACGTAGTTCGTTATATTAAATAAATTCAGAATTTCCTTTAATCGATACCCTAATTTTGCATCCTTCACGGACATTGAAAAATCCCAAATTTATCCTCAGCGTACATCTTGTAAAAATAATGAGAGTTACTGTTTTTGACTTTGTCAAATTATGAACCTAACTATTTATAAAAATTTGGAACAAAATTGCCTAATTAATTTTTTACCTTTAATGACAAAAATAGTTACTATTTAGATCAAGATAACTAGTATTTCACCTAAATACACACCCCCTATCTTTTTCCTCCGTCGAGCACAAACATGCACCTCCAATTCACATACACTCACTGACACACTACAAAACACACCCAAAATACATAATTTAGACTACACTATCTAAATCACGCACATTAACACTCAATTGCATACAATTCACACACATATACACACCTGAATCCACACACTGTAAATCTTGACACACACGCGAGCGCGCACACACATCACACAAAGAGTTCGTTAGAGTGATTCTATGTTGTTCTTTGTAGTTTCTTTACAACTCTCTTATTATGGTTATGTTGTTAACACAATAGTGTGACTATGCATTGCTTTCTAGTGGTATGATGAAAAATAATGTAAGAAAACACATGTGGCATTGATGATATCAAAAGAAGAAGGTGATTCTAAGATCAGTCCTCACACTATGACCCCACCTAAGTTTGACAAGTAAAAGAACTTATGGAAATAGACAACTTCATCATAATCCATGCTTTCTCAGGTAATCCTGCCCTAACCCGTTCCATTTGGTGTAGACATCGTTGGCCATAAAGAGCTCTCTTCAATGAAATATAGAGCTACCTATAACTTTATTGACCAACCTCAGTGCACATACTAGGCTGTCCAATTTTGCCCACCTTCACTCTCCCTAAGGCTATGGTAGATGGCGCAAAGATACAGAATGAGAGCTGGTGTCTTCCATTTCAATTGACCATTGATGGGACACCCTTCTCCATAGATATAAGGTTACGATTGTGTTCAAGGAGTCCAGTGGTTAAGGGAACTAAGGAACTAGGGAATGTGAATTTAAATTTCAAACATATAACCATGCCATTGAATTTCCCAATTGAAGGATCAAATTACATGCAAGCCAGTCCCTCCCTAGGTCAATTGTGAATGCATAGCAACTAAGAGCATGCATAAGTATCTTTCTAAGTGTATAACAAGGGACCATGTTTGGGCAACACTTTTATGTTATTGCTACAACAAGTACCACACACGTACCTTTAGAAGCATAACAATTGCTACAAGTCTATAATGATATCTTTACAGAACCCTAAGGCTTATTATTCCATAGACCTCAAGACCACCATTTTATTGCATCCTGGTGCCCAACCAATAAACTTCTAGGTATCCAGGGTATCATATGCGTAGAAGTTAGAAATTAAGAAATCGTTCGAGTAGATGTTGAATACAGGATCATTTGACCCAGTACCTCACCCTTTGCTAATTCGATACTAGTAGTTAAAATTAAAGATCAAACTTGGATGAATTATGTGGGTTAAAGAGAAGTAAACAAGCTCACTGTCATGGATAGGATCCCTATTCCAATCATTGAAGAGCCTTTGGATGAATTATATGGAGCTATTACATTTGCAAAGCTGGATTTAGGAAGTGGATACCAACAAGTTCATATGACAAGAGAAGATATTCCCAATAATGCCTCCAGAAATCTTCTGAAACACCATGAGTTTAAGCTAACACCACTTGGCCTCACCAATACTCCAGCAACTTTTCAAAATCTTGTGAATCCAGTCTTTTAAGACCTCTTAAAGAAATGTGTACTAATATCTGTTGCCGATGTTTTGGTGTAGAGTAAAGACATGCAATAGCATACCAAGCACCTTAGAATTGTCTCAACACTTATGAGGATCCACAAATTATATGCCAAACACAAAAAATGCCTTTTTGGCCAACTAGAGGTTAAATATCGTAGTAGCATAATTTCTAGAGTCGGGGTAGTAGTAGACATAAGTACGATCTTAGCCATGATCCAAAGGCCTAGTCTTACATTAAGGAATTAAGAGGATCCTTGAGATTAAGTGGTTATTGTAGGAAGTTTGTAAAGAGTTACACTACCATCAAGAAATATCTCACTACGTTGCTTGGGAAAAATTCCTTCCCACGGGAAAATCCAACTGAGGTAGCCTTTTGGCAACTTAAGCAAGCCATGACAAGCATCCCAGTACTGACTTTAACTAACTTTCATAATTCTATCATTATAGAAACTTATGCTAGTAATCATGGAAATAGGCCAGTTTCAATGCGGGATGGCATGCCAATAGCCTATATCAGTGAAGGCTAACCCAAAATAACATTGAGCTTATGAAAAAGAGTTGCTTGCTATAGTTAAGACTGTAGAGAAATGGAATCCTTAGCTATGTAGTCGAACTTTATCCTCAAGACAGGTCATAGCAACCTCAAATACCTATTATGTCAGAGGGTGAGCATGGAGAAATTGAATCCAGGAGGTCTTAGATTAGACTTTTATTTCATGTAATAAAAAAAAGATCCATCAAGATGAGTTACTTGTATTTTTTTAATGTAAAGTTATTTGGTCTTCTTGGAAAGTAGCTTAACTACTCGTGAAACCAAGAGATGAATTTTTCTGTGGTGCTCCAAGAAAGTAGCTTGGCTAATCTTGTAAGTTGGTTCGTATATTAATACTGTCATTTTCTTTATTAATCTAAAAACAAACTCACTTACGATATACAATATGATCAGTTGATTCAATATTATCGTGAGTAATATGAGGTTGGGGTTTTAAAATCCATTTATATAAAACTCATATTTTATTAGTAACTTTCGTAAATTAGCACCACATTCAACAACTTACCGTCGCATCGCCATCCATTGCCACCTTTCATCGCTGGCCATCACTGGCCATTACCGACGACCTCCGCAACCTTTGGCCACTGCTAGTAGCCACCACCATTGCTGTCAACTATCCACAATCACTTTATTTTTTTGTTCAAAAAAAATAAAATAAAATTTAATCAATTTATTTATTCAAATCAAGGTATATTCAACCAACCCAACCCAATGAATGTAATTTTTTTTCTTGGGTTAAAACTTGGGTCTAAAAGCGTGTGGGTTTTCTTGGGCTTGATACAAATCCAACCCAACCCACCCAAGTTGCATGCTTAGCTGCATGGTGCTAGTAGTGAAAATCGGGGGGCGGGGGGGGGGGGGGGGGGAAGAAAAACCAAAAAAATAAAATAAAAATTAAAGTCCTAGAAACCCTGATGTTGTAAAAGTAGGATGCATGGCCTTTTTTTTGTCTTTTTGCACTAAAAAAGGGCATGGAAATATGAAGAACATGGATTGCTTGCTCCTGCAAGAAGCACGTTGGTGAAATTTTGAAAGAAGAAAAGAGATCACGATTGTTCGCGATGTGAAGCGGATGACCACAGCTACAATTTTTTTTCTAGCTCTATATAGGTATCAACCCTCATATGTAAAACATTGAAAATCCTAAATAATGTTGTAACCCTGAACCCTGATTGATGTGGATAACATACCTATGGAACTTGTCAAAGAATTATTATAGTTAAACCACTTAGGATGGTTGAATTGGAAGACAACACTTTAACAAACCCCCATGAAACAAGCCACACTTGAATTGACCCCAAACCTATGAATACATCAGATTTCATCTTGAATCAAAGAATATTAAAGTTCAAAAGGAAATGGTGTATGGGAACACCAGTGATCTTAGACAGCTGATCATATGCGAACTATATAGCCCATGTGTAGAAGGGAACTCAAGAGTCAATGTTACCTATAAGAGGATTTCTTAACTCTTCTAGCGACCCCAAATGTAAAAAAGGTACAAGATTATGTGGTTATTGTGATATTTGAAAAAAGGGTCAATTCGAAGGATATAAACTACCCTAGTATACTCCAACCACTATTGGTCCGAACACATGTATGGGCTATATTTTAATGGATTTCGTATAATTTTTTTACCTAATTAAGTCTGAAGGGAAAATGTCTTAGTGGTGGTTGACAGACTCAGTAAGTCAACTCATTTCATGGCCTTGTAACAACCGCCTATTCAGACCATACAGTAGCCTAATTTTTTTACACAACATATTTAGATTACATGGATTCTCAAACTCAATTATAAGTGACAGAAATAACATCTTCTTCTTAAATGAGTTCTGAAAACACTTGTTCACCCTATTAGGTACTTCTCTCAAATGCAGCACCTCTTATCACCCTAAGACAAATGGGCAAATTAAAAGGGTCAATCCATATCTGAACAACTATCTCAGAGGCATGACCCACAACAAGCCATAAAAAAGTGGGCAAAATGGTTCACAGTAGTAAAATTTTGATACAACACAAGTTTCTACTTCACCATAAAAAAGAATCCTATTAAATACTTTAGTGTTGCTAATGAACTTCTGAAAGAGAGAAAGGTGATGCTTGAAATAACAAGGACTAATAGGAAATAGGACAAAGGCCTAAGGATGGATGAAGCACAATGCAAACAACCGACATGTAGAGAGGAATTTTGACGTGGTAATTGGGCTATAAATGAGACTTAAGGGCTATAAGGAGGAATATAAAGTTCTCAACTAAATACTATGGACCATACAAGGTGATCGCTAGATTTAAAATATGGTTTAAAACTAGCCCTCCAGAGGGTTTCATAAGTCCATCCAACCTTCCATGTATCTCTACTTAAACAAGAACTAGGTAAATATGTGATTCAGTCCACCAACTTGCCCTCTATTGGCTATGAAGATCGATTGCTAATTAAATCTATAGCCATTATCAAGAAAAGGATGGAAAGAAAGATAATGCTTATGTGCCCCCAAGTGCTGGTATATGGACCAACCTACTAAATAAAAATTTTACTTGGCCGAGAAGATTGGGCGGCAATCAGGGGCAAATACCTATAGTTTAGCAAATCTCTGAAAGGAGGTTTAGTAAAGGTAGGAAACGTAATATGCGTGCGGACTCAAAAGGCCACAGAAGCACATTAAAGTCAAAATGCGACTAGAGCACAATAGATAAAGCTTGGGGGAAAAGAACATAGGTTCATGAGAAGTTTTCCACCAACACCAGAAGGACAAATAGGATAACACAAAAGAATGAGACTATTAGAGGGAGTTGCATTTGCAAGGGGAAATCATCACCCACATGCATCTCTCTCCCACTGCTCATTTTGTTAGTATTCATCATCAAATAAATAAAAGGAAGAGTGCAGTAAAGGAGATGAAAAAATTATGTAGAGATTCTCATCTCTGTCTTTAATTTTTTTATTATTTTCCTTGCATTTCTCTTTTTTTGTCCCTTCTTCCATGTTTACCCATGGCTATTATAAACTCCACATGGTTGAGTTGGGTGTTAATTTCTTTTTCATTAGAAGTAAAACTTTGTGGTGTCTAAGTTTTAGTAATGTAATTCAACCCCCTCCAGATTTGCCCTTGATCTAGGCCGATTGGTTCCTCTGTCAACTGCTTTGACCATTGTCGCCACCACCAGTATCAATTTCTTTTACCATCATCGCCACCACCATCATCATTCGCTTACACCACCTCCGCCACCAAACATCATTCACTTCCACCATTAGTTGCTTAAAACAAGTGCCACCACCTTCTGCCGTTAACACTGCCATTGATAATTTCGGCAAGCAAGCTCGCACGCTCCTCGCTAACAATGGCTATGTTTTTGTATACATGTATACATTTGTACGTGCAAGCGCACTATGGCGCACCGCCTTTGAAAATTTTCGTAGGCCCAAAAGAATCCTAAGAAAACATCGAGTCGCCATTTTATTTTATCATTACAAAGAAAAAATAAGAAAAAACCCTAAAATAACTATTGAACGAAAATAAAAATGATGGGCCTGGGGGACTAAGTGTATAACGTGAAGGTGTTAGGTATCCCATTGTACCCTGATGGGTTTCTACTACATTATTAATGATTTTTGGCTTTTAAATTCCAAAGGTAACAAAGAATTAGATGTGCATAAGACAAAGACTAAACTATCATAAAATTTGGTTGAAACCCAAAACTAGGAATCAAGTGGCCTATGTACCAGGTGTGACAAGCCGACATCAAAACCACGTAATTCTGGCCAGACCCTACGTTTGGCTACCTAGATCTTGGTCTTTATTTTTTGAATGGACTACCTCTTCTAGTCAAGTGAACTTAGAACTCTAATAGACTATACTTTTAGTTGTCTTAGAATTCTAAATGACATAAAATTTTGACTTTGACTGAATTCTAATGCTGCTAGACTTCTATCTCTTTTAGGACTCTAGTTTTTGCTTTTTATATTCTTATAACCTTCTTTTTTAATCTAGATTTGGTAGCATGGAAGGGAGACAATCTAAGACTCTTCTAATCTAATCAAGAGAGGAACTAACCTAGAAATAAAAACATCAAAAAATAAGGATCGGGAATACTACCTTAATCCGAGGTTACCAAATGCTTGGTTCAAAAATTGATTTAACGTCAAAAACCAACAAAAGGTAATTTGCCTTGATTAGAAAAAAAATTACTATTTTACGCCTAAAGAAGACGTTAAGTAGATTTTACTTCGTCTGCGAAGTTGTAAATCTCGAAAAGATACACGATTTAGATTTTTGAACCGCCAAAGCCGAGTATCGTATGAGCAATTCAGGGCTGGTCAAAGTTCATGTATGTGCTTGATGCGAGAAGTTGGGATCTCTAGCCTAACCACTCTTCTCCTAGGGTTTTTCTCTCTCCCCCCAGTCTATTGCCCAAGTAGTCTACTTGTCTAGAGTTGATAAAAATGATAAAGTTAACTTTTTTGTGCATATTATTCTAAATAGGATAATATCCAAATTATATCAAAAGGTCTAAAAAGTCCTCTACCGGCAGGTTCTGCCCAATTAAAAAGCTTTATCGGTCGGCTTCATCGAATACTAGCCAGTTTTATCCTTTAATCAATTACAATTTTATCCCAAATTCTGGGGTTAATCACCTTAAATTCATATTAGAATCTCCTAAAAACATACAAGATACTCTAGATTTTCAGAATCAATTGGAATCAATCACAAGTCAACTCTAAATCAAGCCAAAATCTCTCTACTCTATCTACACATTAATTAATGTTAAACCCAACTACCTGAACTGGTTTAACTAACTGGACCAAACTACAAATTAGACTGGACATAATTATTGTAATAAAACTTATTATGTATTATCAGGCCTAGCTTAAATACTAATAAAATGTCTCAATAAGAACAAAGCCAAATTGAGGAAATAAAAAAATTATAAATAAACCTATAAAAATAGGGTGTCTACACTCACGCTTGTGTTTTATGCTTACATCTAATTAACACTCACAAGCTAGTAATTGGAATTATATTAAGGGGAAAGTGATGGATTGGTAGTGTTTAGGGCTTTTTAAGTGTTCGACAAATTAAGGATGACATAATATCACCAGGTTTTATAGTTCAGCCCCCCCCCCCCCCCTCCCATTTTTAAGCAATTTTTGCATTTGAAAAAGAACCAAAAAAATTTAAAAGGATTAATTATAACAGTTTTTCTAAGGTTTGGGGGTAATTACATTCAAGGATATTAAGTTTTAAAAAGTAACAAATTGTGACTACAAACGTTAAAAAGGTAAAACTTGTGTCTATCCGTCAGGTATCCATCCTAAAAGTGTATTTTTTTATAATGTCATTAATACGTACTTTTAAAATGGCAGTACTACCTTTTTAGTGTATATACATGGTATATGATTGTACAAAAATCTTAGAACTTAATTTTCTAATTAGGGTTAAAAACCTAATTTCCAAACGGATGGGTTTCTCTCTTAAAAAACCTAATTTTCAAACAAATAGGTTTCTATATCCAAATTTCCTTAGACCCTTGCCATGGCCTTCTCTCTCACCCTCACCATGCCGGCAGCTCCCACCCTCACCCCATCCCATCCCGCCAGCAGCCCCTTCCCTCACCCCACCCCGCCACTATTTATACAACACTTTACCACCACCATCTCCACATTAGTACCACCACGATGCCCACTTCATACCCACACACCTCTGTCGCAACCATCACCGACCACCTCTATAGCCTCCGGCATCCATCACTTTCACTCTCTCACACACTGCTAAGGCATGGTAGTTCTTCGCCTAAGTGTTTTGGGCGACGTGTGAGGCCATGGTGACCTGTGGTGCTTCAGTGATGGCAGTCATAGTGGGTGATGGTTGTGTGGTGGGTGGTGGCATTGGTGGAACTCTTAGTTCAGTGATGACATTGGTGTGTGGTGGTTGTGCAGTTGATGCTGCTAATTTGATTTTGTTTTTGCATGGTGCTTTAATGTGGCTTTTGAATGGCAAAAGTTTGGGCGGCCATGATGTGTTTATGGTGTTGATGTGGTACATGGTGGTCGTTGTATGTGGCAGGTACATGTGGTGGTGGTGGTGGTGAGTTTGGATGTAAGGATGGTGGTTGGGTGATGGAAAAGGGGAGATGGAAGGAATGACATGATAAATAATTTATCTTTCAAGTAATGGACAATATGATCATTTTGTCCAAAACATTATATATTTAGGAATTCTGTTCGGTCAACAAACATAACTTCTCATTTTCCGAACTATTGGACACGCGGATAATTACCCCAACGTCTAGGACACTGCTGTAATTCACCCAAATAAAAACATTTTGCGCAAAAAAGAAGAAAAAAAAACGTGATTATGCACCGTGCTTCTTATTCTGTCAGGCCAAAGGTGGTTGAAATTATGAGTTTTTACTCATTTTGAAACAAATAATTTAAAATCTCTTGTGTGACTCTGAGAGTTGCTTGTCCATCCTTGAATCTGAAGTTCTTAACAATGTCCACATGTCATTTCAAACGTCTTGAAATCTCGTCTTCAACAAGAGCTTTTGCAATTTAGGATCCCTAAATATAGCAACATAGGTAAAAGGAGCCTTTTATTGACCGTGTGAGTCAGTTGAGCTACATTCAACTTTCGATGTCGACAATGGCTTAATTGACTAAACCTGCCTCACCATATGGCATGTTTGCACATTAGCAAATCAAAGAAATGAAGTTAGCAGGCAGTATGCACCCTCAACATATAGCATGTATAACAAGTATTCCATTTGGTAGTTTCGTTCTCATGTCTGAAGTTTCTCGGCTTGGAATC
This sequence comes from Escallonia herrerae, assembly GCA_033070095.1. Taxonomy (NCBI): domain Eukaryota; kingdom Viridiplantae; phylum Streptophyta; class Magnoliopsida; order Escalloniales; family Escalloniaceae; genus Escallonia; species Escallonia herrerae. The sequence goes on from JAVXUP010001326.1 coordinate 63,711, forward strand.
TCTGATATTTAGCTATTAAACTAGTTTTTCATAATTCTATTTTGATAATAGCATTCGACGTGTTAAATTTGACTAAAAACTAGGGACTTAATGGTATGTACTGCTAATTTAATGAAAATCCGATGATATGTCCTTTGAAGTAATTGTAACCTGCAATATTTTGTTGAATTACATGCAAAAACCGAGACTGAATTCTTTATTTTTGAGTTGCACCACAAAGTACCAAAGTTTGAATAGTTCCCAAAGGGCTGCAAACTAGGAATGAGCATCAAACTGTTCAAACCGATCCAAATCGCTCAAGCCGAATCAATTCAATTCAAACTGTCCAAAGATCTTAACAGTTCGGTTTCATATTTCTCCGGTTTCATATTTCTCAAACCGACCTCGATTCGGTTCGGTTCACGGTTCACTTTTTTATAACCGATTACAAACTAAACCAAACCGACCTATGATGTCTTAATTTATTTTCAGTGACATTCATTGATAGTTTATATATATATATATGGTACTAAGTAAATCTAAATAAACAAAACTTTGAAAGTTAAAAGAAAAAAAATATGAAAGTAGTTATAAATAAAAGTCTAGTTACCGATATGTATTGTACATTTATTGATTCTTTCTTGAATATCAATGACAAAGGCATACTGAGTTTTTATTGTAGCATATGTGTTGAACAATACTTAAATCATATGTTAATAAGAGCAGTTAGATATTGAATATAATAAGGTTACGTGCAATATTGAGAAAACTATAACTAAAATTTTGGATAACATTTGGATCCAATAGTAGGTTTGTATAAGGATAACTTCTTCAAATGGACACAAACTGATCCAAACCGAACCGTATGAATCGATTAAACCAAATCGTCAAAATCGATGGTGTTTGGTTCAATTCAATTTGGTTCAAGATTTTTCAAACCAAAAGGGTAACAGTTTGACGCTCAAATCAAACCAAATCGAATCATACTCATCCCTACCGCAAACGGCAACGCATGCTTGCACACTACAACATTGTATCTTCCCTACAGATATCTTAGGTTCAGGAGTTTGAGTTAGCCAACCATTCCTATAAACCACACGGTCACAGTACCATAAAGCATCCATAACGACAGTCATAATTAAGTTGTCCCACATGCTAGGTTTACATCGTTATTGCATCCCAAACTAATACTAACCAAGATGTTCAGTTTGCACATTAACAGCTTTACATCCTCTCGTGTAAATTTGGCTGAATTGGCTGCACGCGGAAGGAAAATGGCACCTGGCGTTGGTAGTCCCTGGCATTGATACCCATAGCCGCCATCTGATCTTGTTGTTGCTGTGAACCAGATCAATTTCTTATATCAAAAAGGTTCTCATAAAAGTTATTTTGTATTTGATGAGACCCGATAAGAGAATCATACCTTCTGACCACAAAGACAAAATAACATCATGTGTGCAACCCAAAACGGTACATATTTCTTATAAAAACGTAAGTACCGATTTTCATGAGACCGGTTATAAGCTGAAGTTCACTAAAACAGTATATGACACCCCAAGAACTTCTCTATGTTTCAACGTGAAATGCTACATTTATATAGGGTGTGTTGTGATACAAAATGCTTTACATGTTTTCTCGTTTTCGGATGTGCAGTTGGTGCCCGTGAGAATAGTTTTTTGTTTCATTAAAAGGGTGAAAAGTACCTAAAAAACCACGCATATATACGCATATCAGCAATATATCTCTGAAATTAAGTATACAGTTCTAACAAATAAAATATTTATGCTTATGAATTAATGAGCAAAACAATTTAAGATGGCACCATTTGTCATGCATAGGATTCATCAGATATCTAACTTTATGTTCGTTAACCAACTAAGCAAAGCATATTCTCTTAAGGATCATTTTCAACCATTTTTATACAGGTGACACAAAATATGTGTAAAGGGTTCCTAGGTATATCGTATTCACAAATCACAATACAGTGGGAAAACATGGTTTGTGTGTGTGTATGTGTTGGAAAGTCTATTGAATTTTTTCTCTTTTTGCGGTGAGATTCTAGAACTTCATTAGTAATGGCATAAACTACAACAAAAACCTAGCCTGTTTCGTAAGCTTGCTTGTGTTTCGTTGTAAATCCTCCATCTTTTTACGATCCCCAAGCACTTGATGTTCTAGAAAATTATTGTAGAACCAAGGAGAACAAATTATACATTTCCATATCTTCGCTGATGCACATGAACATGTTGTGTTAACAAATTAAAGTAGGGCATAACGTTAAACGTAAACATGAACGTACCGAGATGTAGCTCAGCTGCTGAGTCATTTGCTCTGCATCTTGGCCCTAATGCAATTTCAAGCCATATTTAGGACCACGTATGATATTTACCGGCTACCATGTTGGATTACATCTATAACTCAGACAAACCGAAAACAGAAATAAATGTAGTTTTATTGAACCGTACATACCTTTCGTATCTGCCTATTGTACACCTCCATCTGCCTCAAGCAAAATAGGATTTCAGATTACTCAGTTGTTAGCAATAACCTTAGTTAAAAATTGATTTTCCATAGATATATGGATACAACTTGCCTTTTGGCCACGAATCTTAGCAAGACCAAGTTCAAGGCCATCTTCTATCACCTGGAGCTCTTCGTACTTCAGAGATGTGATTTCTTCTCCCTTCAGGTGCCTAATGACCAAAGCTTACTGTGTGTGTGAGAGAGAGGGGCGGGGGGGGGGGGGGGGGGAGGGAGGGAGAGGGATTTAAAGCAAAATTGGATTTTACCTGAGATCAATCTGCATGCTTTCATTTTCCTTTTTGATTCTCTCGATTTCATTCTGAAGATTCTGCAGAAATAATTTCGATGTTGTTCATGCGAAAATCCAGTAAGGCTTTTTTAGATTCACAAGCAACCAACTAAAGATACAGATCAACGAAAGAAGAGAAGAAATAGTACGAAAATGTGTTCATGAAACTTTCTTTTTATGTGCTAAACGAAACCAACAATTATATACGTTCAGTACTAGTTCTTGCAAGGGAAGGGAGAGAGAAAATGGCATTTTACTACCAGATCTGTTCATGGATGTAACCCTCCGTGACAACAAAAATAATAACATGCTCATGAGAGAGAAAGAGAGATCTAGAGAGAGAACTGCATCCTATTTGTAGATCTGTTCATAGGTTTCATGTATGAAGTTACTTATCATATTTTTAGCAAAAAAGACGCATGCATCTATGATAGGGAGCAGCCATAAACCATGCCAAGGTGTTGCACTGAAATATACAGTGAGATAGAAAGACAGAGAATTACACCTACCTGATGCTTGTCATCCCACAACCTCTTCCCAGACAGCCTATGGTAATCATCCAGCAACCCAATTAACCTTCAAACAAGAACAATTATTACCGACAAAAAAATAGTAAAATAAAAATCAGAATGGCTTTAAACATAACATATATACCCATTCTTAGCAGAGCAAAATTCATTCATCTTGCCAGAACTAGCAAAGATGATAATAGAGATACTACAATCACAGAGAACTGTGATCTCTTTAGCCTTCTTGATGATACCATTCTTCCTCTTGGAGTAGGTCACCTGCCTGTTACTTGAGTTCTCTATCCTCTTTATCTCTATCTTACCTCTCCCCATGATCTCTACCTAGGCCTCTTCTTCTGTCTCTTTTTTCCTTTTCAGATTGCAGATGTAAAAGATAAGGAAGAGAGGAAAGAAAAGAAATGGGTGGGTTGTGGTGGTGGGGTGGGTTGGGGAAGTAGTGAAGGGGCATTTCCTTTAAGGGTTTGAAGACAAGAAACTTTCGAGTAGTTCCGGTAAGAATGGTTTGTTTATGGGCTTTTGACAGATCGATCCAAGCTGAATGATAATACTGTCAACTGTTTCATTAGGTTTGCTAGTCATGGGGTACATCTCCGTTACCCTTAGGTTGCATTTCTTTAACCTTTGGTTTCTTCCGTTTCTTTCTTATGCATTCTCTTTGTAAAACTAGAAAATGGTAGCTCTTTTCACTTTTGTTCTTGGAAACTTATGACTCGAGAAACAGTGTACCTTAATTTTCACTAATTCAAAATTTTCCCAAAAAAAAGTAACATTACTAGAGGTGGATAATAACAGCATCGTACACTCACTATTAAATGATTGATCCCGTATCCACCCCCACCCCCCCCCCCCCACCCCACACACATGCACGCACACACAATTGGAACTTTGGTTACGTTGTGAGGGAGCTACTTAAGTGAACGTGGCAAGTGAAAGTTGCTCTTGTATATAGAAAAATCAACGTTTGTGCAAACTTAACGGCGAAGAAGGCAGAAAATCAATCAGCAATATGGTACCCGATATAGAAGCAAGAGCCGATTTTTTCGTCTAGCCTCTTTATCATGATGCTAGTAGGAGAGACCCCACCACTTGTGACTTAGAAACATGTTGAATACATAAAAACTTCTCCTAGTTTCAAAAAAAGAAAAAAAAAAGTTGGGACTATTCCATAGAGAATTCATTCGGGAAAAGAGAATAGTGTTAAGGATAAAAGAAAAGGTATGAGAAGGGGTCCGAGTATGATTGCAGTTTGATACGTATTTTGGCTTTAGACAAATTATGTATAAGAAGCATATTCACTAACTTATTAAATAAAACTATTACTCACATGCAAAATAAGAATTGAAATACGAAGCAAAAGTAATGTTATATTTCTTAATTTCTAATAACAATTGAATTTTGTGTTTACTATTTTCTCCGCGCAACGTGCACAGTAGATTCATGAAGGTTCAATTACAGAATTGCTTCCTAATGGCTGGTACATTCTGTGTTCGTTTAGATAATGAAGATATGTTTTCAGATTATATTCCAGGAAAAGTCTGATGTGGTTATCTACGAATGTTACTGAGGAATAGATTCATAATTGAATTAAATTGTTACGACTCAATCAGAGAGCGTACAATTTATCAAGAGACAGGCCGACCTAAGACAGATCATTTACGTAGTGGCCTATCCAAAGAGAGAACAAAATTTTGTGTCATGCTAGTAGTTGTTATTAACAAATCAATTTAGCAAACTTTAGGAACTTCTACTAATTTCATCAAGTATATTAGTTAACAAAATGAAGTATTGTTAAGGAGAAGTCCACAGGTAACATTGATGGCTATCTGCATGTTGGACCAAGGACGTGTCACATAATAGTGCCTTAAAGTTTGTTCAGAGGGTCTTGTCTTTAGGGTTTGAGGAGCTCATTGAGGTATATTAATAAAGATCTTAACCATCAAATCAAATCAAAATCAAATGTTTTGCTCATCAAGAGTTGCGAAAAGAGAGACCAAAAAACAAATGCCTCGATGATTGCAATATATATCGTGATTTATGAGTCAAAGTGTCAAAGTCCTCCATAAATTACGACTTTAATTACTGGTTGCTAGCCACTTCAAGATAAATGTTCATCACCTTTCAAAACTGCGTTATTTTTGTATGGTGTGCAACAGCAAGTGCTTGCAAAAGGCCATAAAAGACCTCATGTGCATCTGGTGCTTTCTTTTTTAATTTGATTAACAGCATAACAATTTTCTTAGTTGGTTGATTAGACTCTGTTTAATTTGGATGAAATATTTCAATTGCTGAGAATTTATTAAAAGTAACTTCAACTAAAACATAGGAGAAGTACCAAGCTCAATTCAAGCTTTTTATTATTGTGCGACATCTTTCCACTCCTCCGACCGTTCATCTCTCTCTCCCCCCTCTTTTACTCTCCCCATATAAGCCATCTTTTTTGCACCTTTTATATCAGCACTTTAGTTATTTCATACCCCGTTATCGTTGTAAAATAGCCATCGGCAAAAGTTGTCATGTGTTAAACTTTGTAAATTTTAAAATTCATGAATTTTGAAAGGAATGGATTTTGTACTTTCTAGTATTTAAAATTATTCGTCCAAACACCTCAAAGAGAATATATAACCGAAGAAAAGGAATATGGAGAAGAAAGCGAAAACAAAAGTATTTATCAAGATTTATTTTATGGGTAAAAAAAAAACTCGAGGAAGGTAGTTGGCTTAATCCAAATATTGTAAAGGGGACAACCGAAACTATAGATTAAGAATTGGCAGGTGGTCCCTTGGGAAAATTATAGAATAAGGTGCTTGAAAATGATATCATAATTGAAGACCCGGTCTTCTCTCTCTCTCTCTGTAGATACTGAAAGTGTAGATTTTCGACCAAGAGAAACCTGCATTTTGACAGCTTATTATACCGAACCCTACAAAAAAATTTAACCTCTTAGTTTACGATTTAACAGATATTCTTCTTGCAACCAATTTCCCTCCTTGACTTTTTTTTTTTTGTGATGCTTGTTTTTGTTCTTCTTGCGCTTCTTTTGACGCGTGTTTATGATCTTCTTGCAGTGTAATTGAAGGTTAAAACCGAACGTCTGGGAACTTTTATTTAGATATTTCTTTGTAAAATCAATTGCTCAACTCTAACAATGCAATTACCTTCTCTACCTCAAATGAAGTTGAATGATCGTTTTAGGAAAAGCTAATATGTTGCTATGCATTGTACTCTTTTTGCAAGTATGGCCTCGAAAGGACATAATTTATTATATTTCTTGAATGTCAATTAACAGTAATGGTACAGACTACTGACTAATGAAATGAGAAAATTGTTACTAAAAATTCATCTCATTACTTTCTAGAGCTCTATAAATGGTCATTAAATGTATATTCATGTTGACGTGTTCACCTAGTTTTTTGTGCTCTAGCTACCAGGACTGCTTCCTATCTATGGATCTGTTTATAGAATAGAGATTTCAACGTACTTGACATCTTTTTGGCAAAAAGATCTTGTATGTCTCAGAAGGAGAAGCCTAAAGACCAGATGGTTTCAGGAGGAAAAGAAGTGGACAAAAGGGTGGACGAATGACCCAGAATCAAACCTACTTCATGCTAGTATCCTACGTACAACTTCTGCGCCATTGCTTTAACATGTCAATTGACCTTCATATCAGAACAAATTGAAAAAAAAAGACAGTAGAGAGAAGTCTAAGAGAACCCAACAAGAAGAGAAGTCCGGCTGGTTGTACCAAGTACAAACGAAGGTCACGGCGGACAGTAGTATGCATGACTTTGGAAGACATGATGAAAAGCTAACGGTGGAGTTATCTTAAGTTTTGAGCGTAATTCAGTCCCAAGCTTAACGTTACACGTGTTGTGGGAATGGTCAAAGATAGTCGAGGGTTAAGGAGTCTTTTAATGCTCGGCAGCATACACCTTCCCTCAGTTTCACACCAGTTCATCGCGTGAAAGCGGAAAACAAAAATGGAAGTGGGAGCGTAAAAAAAGAAAAATTCTTGGGACGTATTTGATAGTCGGAACATGAAACACAAAGCGAGAGTGAGAGCGTTGACAATTTTAGAAGGGTTGGTCTCTCTCGGTCCTAGCAGCAGGTTACCTTATTTTCACTGTTGGAGCCCTTAGGTGTCCTCGGTTTGTAAAATTTTCTTTTATCCTTCTTAGTTGGAAAAATTGAACTACTGAAGAAAGGAAAAGAATTAGGTTAGAGAATTGATAACAGCACTTCACTTTTCACTTTGCTCCAATTTAATGTCATAAGCAACATTTTTTGAAGATGCAGTGCAAGTGTTGAAAAAGGAAGTATATTATATATCCATTCTTATCAGGTTACCATTTAGTGAGGGAGGCTGAACAGAATTTGGAGTCTTGTATAAGTGCCAACGTTGGACACGGAATAAGGTTTGGCCTTGAAATCTGTTAGTTATATGCTGATAAAACTTAATGTTGTCTATCAATCAGATCTTAATTAGACACGAAATCAAGTATGTGCTCTCTCCATGTCTCTACTTGTAAACCAAGAAATTCAGTATTGCATCCATTACAGAAGTTGTAATACCAGGAGCCCTGTGTAGGGAGAAGAACCTGGTATATTAAGTAGCTCACTATGAACAGATGAACTATAAGATCAACGTGATTCATCCTCGATGTACAATGTTATACTGCAGTCTAAATGCACAAAAGCAGGAGAAAGTCAGAAGTTGTCGTCGAATGGATATACCGAACTTCTTAGCAGTTTCTCATTAATGTAGACATAAAATCCAATCACTAGGATGGCAGCATCCATTAGTTTGGAAGTTAATCTGTGAGCTTCATCGACGTAAATTTGGAGTTAAGGTAGATTATGAGGTATCACATACAGCATTAGCTTTGCAGTGTACGTCGAAGAAGATGGGTACTTGAGCAAGAATAAAACTTGCATTTTAAGGATCATCTAAATCAGGTTTATGAGGTAAATTTGGAGTGAAGGTAGATTACGAGGTATCCAACTTAGTAATCGTTTTCGTATATCGTATAGCTCATTGTAGTTCAACAGCTTTAAAATGTCTTGTCAAATCATTTTGAGAAACGAGTTTAGATAGGAACTAGAATAGGTCAAGTTTTAGCAACATATAGTGGGGTTATTTCAACTTAGGGAAAATTAACAAGAGCCATAGGTGTTTTCTTGCATCTAGACTCTTCATGCATAAGGATCATGTCAATCAGGTTTATCGTGCGCCACCTTATATTAGTACTTGCGTAAGGTACAATGAATCCCTGAAACATATGCAAGGTCTTCTTCATTTAACCAGGCAAACAAACCTGATCACTAGATTATACCAGTTACAACTTCTAAATCTCGTGCAAATTTGGCTGATTCGGCTGTAAGTGGAAGGAAAAAGGCACCTGGGGCTGGTTGTAGTTTCTCACTCCTTGATAATAGTCGTTCTGAGTCTCACTCGCTTCACCAGCCATTGCTGCCTTCTGAGTTAATTTCTGGGACATGATAAAACAATCAGACACACGGATGTAATACAAGTTTGTTAGAATGAGAGAACAGAGTCGGCTCCATTGTTGACAAAGAAAGAGAATTTACAGCATGTTACTAATCTACTACTTTTCGTGTACAGAGTTTACCCTAACAATAACAACAACAAAACACCACGTATAGGCGCTTGCTAATCCATAATCATTTTCTTAACGTCCCTAAAGATGGCATGACAGTAACAAAAAGCAAATGATGGAATTTGAAGTAAAAATATTGTCTGTGGACTCTTATATATGCGCTTGTATGGGGTTTTGCAGGACGAGGAACTCACGAAGATGTAATTGAGACGCTGATTCTCCTCCTCCAGCATTTGATCCTGTAACATTATTAGCCATGTAGTAAAGTTATTTGTACTTCCGCTGATCCATTCTATAACTGAAGTTGTTTGGTTTGTTAACATACATTTTTCCTACTCTTCTTTATGAACTCCCTCTGCCATACAAAAAATCAAAAACGGAATGCCATCACAAAGTAAGTCAACTACTTACCCTAATCACTCGAGTGACAGTTTAAAGTGGCAGTTCATTAGAAGGAGATCGGCTTGCCTGTTTGTTACGAATATTTTCGAGCCCATGTTCAAGTGTACGTTCTATGGCATCGAGTTCTTTTATGTTCAAAGACATAATATCATCCCCATTCAGATGCCTGGAAGAAGGGAAAACTCAAATACAAAAAATTCTTTCTTCAGGAATCAAGAATGTGTCTTTCTCTGTTCGTCAATGACATTTTCTATTACGAAAGAGCTAGAGGTACCGTTGTATTATATATGCAATCTAAAAAGCAATTTACCTGAGCTCAATCTGCATGTTGTCATTTTCCTTCTTGATTCTCTCAACTTCATTGCTGAGGTTCTATGGTTTTTTATTTTGTCATTTGTTCAAAAACCAAGCAGTAGTATGTTACAAGCTATAACAAGAAGCCTAAGAGACACAGAGCCATGAAAAAAAGGTGTAATGACTGTACAAATCTACTAAAATAACCAAGAAATAACACTAAGAGCTGGGTTAAACATTAGAAAATGCAAGTTCATTAAACCCTCTCCTGTTTTTCCGAAAGTTAAGCTCCAATTCTTTCGAAGGACTGGTTCAAATCTAGATCTGGCCTCTTAAGACAAAATCGCAATACAGACTGACTGCGGAAGTGTGTTTGAATCATAAATACGTCTTAATATTCGAAAGAACAACAACAATAGAACAACGGCTGGACTTGGCATCCTAGGCTGGGGGAACTAAAACAAAAAATAACTCCTCGAGTGGATCTGATATTGGAAATGAAGGCACGGGCTGCTTATAATTGTGAGCTATAAACGACAACGAAGATGTAGTACTCGATTTGTGCAAGGTAAGGGAAGAGAGAAAATAGCATCCTATTAGCAGATCTGTTCATGGATGTAACATATCATTCAGCTTATTGTGTCTTCTATCATCAAAAACTGATAACATATCCAACTGAGAGGCAGAGATCTAGAAAGAGAAAGAGAGAACCTGCATCCTATTTTAGATCTATCCATAGGATTTGTATGTCAAAGTTACTGGACATGTTTATAGCAAAAACAATTACAAAAACAACTAAACAAGCAATCATCTCACAGAAGGCAAATCCAAAAAAGCTACCTCATGCTTAGCATCCCACAACCTCTTCCCAGAAGAACCGTGGTATCTACCCATCATTTTATGAAACCTACATATTCAGGAAAAGAAGAAGCAAATGGACCCAAAAAAAAAAAATCCATGGAGATCAAATCCAGTTATTTAAGCGAAAAAAAAAAGTATTGATTATGGAAGAACAGATATAGCTGAAGTTACGTGGTGGAAGGGCTGAGGTAGTCATGCATCTTGCCGGAGCTGGAAAAGATGATAAGGGAGACTTGAGCATCACACAGAACACTGATTTGCTCAGCCTTCTTTATGAGTCCGGTCCTTCTCTTTGAGTATGTCACCTGCCTGTTGCTAGAATTTTCTATCCTCTTTATCTCTATCTTTCCTCTCCCCATTTTTCTCCTCCTCCAACTTTGTTATTTTTCTGCTTACAGATTGCAAGAGTGAAGAGATAAACAACCAAAGCAAAGGAGGGAGGGGGAGAAGGGGTTTGGGTTGGGGAGGGGGGGGGGGGGGGGGTCGGTAAGGGAGGACTTTCTATTAGAGGTTGCAAGACAAGAAACTTTTGAAGGTTCTGAGGAAGGATGGTTTTGTTATGGGGTTTTGACAGAGCCAAGCCAACTGATATAATCAGATGTTTGATTTAACTTTTGATAGTTTGTTACACCTTCTTAACCCTTGGATACATCTTCTTACCATTTGCACACTCTCTGGTATCAATTAGGGTTTTGATGGGTTACAAATGGGGTAAGGTTTTGGGACGGAATAATGGTATATTTGTTACGTAACATAGTTTGTACATGTTGGAGTGGACATGTATCATGAATAAGTCCACTGGGGCCTTGAAGTTTGTTGTGACTTTTGAGGGACAGTTGCAATTAGAGAGTACCGTGCTACTGGGTTTGTCCAATCTAACCTCAAGCCAAGAAAAAAAAAAACAAATAAAGCTTTGCTTGTAGTAGTGAATTGATAAGATGTGGGGTCAAAAAGCGAAGGGAAATGGTGACGCAGAAGTACCTCTTGAAGCCGTCTCCCATACTCGTTGTATCATCAAATGACTAAACCGACTCTTAGGGCTGTTTGATAACCTTAAAATTTAAGTGATGAGTTTATAAAATTAAAATTTTTATAATTGATTTTTCATGACTGAAAAATAAGTTAACATATTTGGTAAACTAAAGCACATGTCTAAAAATTGTCCTATTTAGAAATTTATCCTTCTTACTAGAATTCAAAATATAAGTATGTACTTTTGATTTTTTTTTCTTTTCCAAATCGTGTTGGTTGTATTGGTAGTGATAGTGATAGTGACAGTGACGGAAAGGTGATGATGGTGCATGGAGGTAGTAGTGGTGTGTGAAGGTGTGGCGTTAGAAATTGTGTTGGTGGCGACAGACCAATGCATGACGATCATGTTGGCGACTGTAGAGTGGTGGATATGTAGGCGGTTCACATACGTGCGGGAGCTAGGTGGTGGTGTGATGGTGGCGACAAAGGTGTTATGGAGATGGCGACATCCTCGTGGTTGTTGATGGTATTGGTGGTGGCAATGGTGGTTGTAATGGCATGGCTAGGTCGTGTTAACTGTGGTGGTGGTCGCAATAAGAACATAGTAGTTGTGGTGGTGCCTCTAGTGCAATGGAGGTGGTGTTGTTATTTAATTATAGTAGCGTCATAGTGGTATCTGTTCCTTTACATAAAAATTTGTGCAATAACTTTTGATCATCTGTTCACATAAAATTAAGTGAGCTAAATATTAAGTAAGTCCATCCTGACCTGAAAATTTGTTATATTTTTTGCAAGAATTAATTTTTAAGTGATACAAGGTTAAAGGTTATCAAACACACTTAATATTTAAGTTTTAAATGTTTAATTGTGTTATCAAACACACCATTGCTTTGAAATACTTTTGCTAAAAATGAGCTACAATATTTGGTAAGGGAATAAAAATGATTTTCCTACAGTAACACATTTAAGAGATTTCTTGGTCAAGGTATTCCTTCCTTTGCACTTTTTTCTTTAGATATTTGAAGTCCAAGTTAGAGCTACTCCCTCAATTCCGAGAATATTGTTCGGTTTTTATTGTTGATATTATTTGTAAGATTGTATATAGTCAGGGGCTATATTGTTATTTTTCCTAATCTAGAATATTCTTTAGGGTTTCCTGGTCCTTATAGGATACTACATCCATGCTTATATAAAGGCTCTTTGTACATATTATGTGATATACAAGAATTGTATCTGCTCTTCTAACATGGTACTAGAGACGTGACGATCCTACCAGCTTCCTGCTGCCCAAGCCACCGATCATGATTACTGTTCATCGATCAACCCCCTTCTGCTTAAAATCCCCCCCCCCCCCTTCTTGTTATATCTGTTGAATTCCTTTAGCCCAAACCCTGATCCAACACCACCATATGACTCCTTTTTCTTCACCGATCAAAACGCTGCCAACCACGCCACTAGACTCGTCGTCACGCACCCCCATGGCGCCACCCCAAATTCCTGTCGTAGATCCACGCACCACCAGTGATCCACGCTTCTACATGCGTCTCCACGTTCCCCCATGCGCCTCCACGTGCCCGGATCTCTAGAAACCTTCTAGGCTGACCCACGGCCCACCCGCCTGACCCATATCTGAACCTGCCTCCCGCCTGCCAGACCTGACCCTGCCTTCTACCGGGGTTGTTTTTTCAGGTTCATTTAGACCGGTCTATTTCATTTTGGCCGGTTCACTTGATTTTGACCTGGTTTTCTCAGGTCCCAAACCAGTTCCCACCATTTTTTATCGTTTTGAACTCATTCCCACCATCGTTTGCTTAAATTATGTTCACATCTTTTATTTTTTGAGCCTCTCATTCGGTCCCTTTATTATCTCTTACTCATCTCTTTGCTTGGTGACTGCAATGGATCCTGCCACTACTAAAAAAAAGTGATTTCAGCGATGCTTAATTTCCGACGCTTAACAAAGTGCCGTAAATGAGTTATATTTGTGGCATTTCCATCACAATGTCGGATAATTTACGACACATATTAATGTGTCACAAAATTTTCGACGGTTTATTAAGTGCCACTGTTTAAGTGTCGCTTTACTTTTCGCGACACTAATTAAGAGTCATTTACTGACATGTCGTTTAATAGCGACACTTGAAGTAAATGCCATAGCTGTTGGAATTTAAACGACGTCGTTTTGGTCGTTTATATCATTTCATCTTTTACTCATTTTCATTAATAAACGTCAGGAGCCAAAAACAAATCGTGGGAAATCGTGGCGCCAAAATTTTTGGCCCAACATTACAGGCTACAGTACCCATCTTCTCCACAATTTTTGTCCCAACAGTACACGCTACATACATCGTTTGCGATCGGGAACTAGAATTTTTGTCCCAGCCAACAGTTCATCTTCTCCAAACTTCCGATAATCAGTCTCCCTCTCACTCTCCCCAAATCGTTGTTGCTTGTATTGCCTCCCCAAAGTGAGCCTCACAAAATTGTCGATTCAGCCTCCAGTTCGCAAAACTTGAACCAATTTAGCCTATGGTTCATTTAGGTTCAAGACCGCCCTTGCTCGAATCCCCTCTTCTTCCTTAATTGCGCTCTCTTGCCGCTCTGTCTCTGTCTCTCTCGCAATCAATTTGCTGTAAATTCTTGCACAGTGACGTGTTCTGTAATTCTAATTCGATTTCATCAAGGTATGTTAAGATTCACCACCATCTCTTAATTTTCATTAAATCAAATTTTGATGTCAGATTCTTACTTTTCAGCTCGCGATGGAAAAAGAAGGCTGTCTGAGAGGCTGCTGGGCGCTTGATCCTACATTAGTTCCAGGTAACCTGTGACATGTTTATTGAAATTGTTGGGTGAAAGTTCACTTATAATTGAATGCTCCATGTGAAATCTGGTTTAGTTTATGAGAAGCATGTGAAATGTGATTTAGTAGCTTCACTATTCTACTGGTTGATGACTCGACCACTGTCATTAAGTTTTGGGTTTGCACCAGATGTATTGTAAATAAAGTTGTATTTTTCTTGAACTCATATTCTAGTTTTTGGTTTATCTTCTTCTATTATGCATATGGCCCTGCTAGCACTTTAACATACAAAACTGTAATGTATCTATCATGTCTTTTGGGATTAACCTCTGTATCTTTCTTTGAATGGAATCATCAGCTTTTCAATGGGCTTTGTTTTCATCTATATGAGGCTTTATGGTTGAAATGATCTGAACATGTTGGCCCAGTATGATGCTTGTTCTTGAGAATGATTAAGTGGCAGCCTTGTTTCCTGACCTTTACCGGATTGATTAGAATTGATTATTGCCATGTGACAATACCCCTTTAGAATTTTCGCTTGTCTTTTTAGTCAATTGATATTGCCACTTATTCAATTTATAATATGGTTTGTTATTCAGGTGGCATTATCATTGATCCATCCTGCTTAGTTTAGAAAATGTTCTTTATTCCTGTTGAATTATCTTCTGAGCCATCCTGCTTGTTTTACTGTTAGTAAAACTAACAATGTGTGTGTGGGTGTGATTTCAAGAAGTGTATCCTGGTGATGGTTTCTGAAGGATTTTTTTAGAAAGTAGACAATTCTAAAGTGTGATTTTCTGTATTTGGGTACCTCATACCAGGGGACCAGCCACCGTTTGCTGGTTGTTAGTTTGGGGTATTTTGACCTAGCCGAACCTATTCTTGCTTTTTTGTCATTGCTAGGTTCAGGGGTTTAAGAGCAGCTCATGTGTCTTCGATGGTGTCTTTGGCAGGAAGGTAATAGGCATCATTTGGAAGGGCTGCAATGCCTATTTTTGGAGGGTGGAATTAGCTATTTTTAAGGTCTCTACGCTTTGACGTGTGCATTTTCTGGTAAGCAATGTATATAGTTTGGGTAAGTATATAAACAGTTGTGTCCTGCCGCAAGAACCATCCATATTCGTCATAGATATTACCCTACTTTTCCTCCTCCTTACCAGAAGAATAGTTTGGTGCATTGTGCTGATTGTATAAGTTAGGGATAAGGTGATGTTGTTGTCACATTTGGTATCAATGGGTTTACTTTTTGGGTGGGCCTTTGGTTCTTCCTCCAAGACTTAAATATGGTCTTTCTCACTCTCTGATCTCTGAAAATGTGATAGTAGGATATAATCTTGGTAATCGATGGAATTGGAGTCATTTTGGTTAGAAATTTTTATGTAAAGGTTAAAATTCACCAATGTTAATGGCTGCAATATCTGGAAACAATATGTACTTTCTTACTTCAAGTAAATGATTGTTCATTTGTTTGTTACAATTTCTGTGATAATATGTGTATGTCTAGATCTTTCTTTTGTTGAACTGGTCTAGAATTCACTGCTATGATTTCAAAAAAACTAGTTAAAGTTGCAAGATTAGAGAAGAAGTACATAGAATTCTAACTTTATTGCCCCATTTTCTTTTGTGATCAAGGTGTTATGCTGTTTCAAAGTTAAGAATATATTCTCAACAAATGTGTGTTGAATGTAAGCATGAATCATTTTTCTTTTTCATTTTCCTAGAAGTACTATATCACAGTATACTGAACATAATTATGTGCATGTTTACCTACACAAGTTCCTTCCATGGTTATAAACACATGAAACGTCTCCAGCTTACCCTAGAAGTTCTAGGAATACAATTTAAATTAGTACGAAGAAGTTGCAAAAAGGGCTTTTGGAGTTTCCTTTTCATGGGTACATGCACATTGTAACAATAGCAGTGGTGATAACAGTGGCCGGCATGGTGGCTAGGGTGAAAATGGAAGCATTTCGGAGATTCCGACTAATGAGCTTGGCCAACCAATTCTGGAATCAAGGACCAAATTTGCATCACATTTGGGAGTTCTTGCACGCAACGGGATATTGGCACCACTAAATTTTATCGAGTGGAGGAAGGTACCAAAGCTTAACAAGGATGCTATATGGAACCACATTAAGATATAAAGTTATATTATGTGTGTAATAGCTGAAGTCGTTTTGTTTCCAAACTTAATATACGTTCTTGGTATCTATCTCATGCATTATAGAAATGGTCCAATTTGTTTCTCTATTCCTTTATGTTTCTACATCTCGTGTTGTATCACAAAACATACCCTTAAGTTAACCTTTATAAATAGCCTTGTCTGCTTGGTATGGAGGATATGGAGGCAGGGAATAACCACTGCAATAAGAGCTGTGTAGGACCATGATGGAGGGTATGTACATAGGTTTTCTGGGAAGGAAGAAGGGAAAAGGGGAAAGATAATGACTGTTGTTGCAACCATGGTGTGTGATTGTTGATTTTGTGTGTGTGTGCACCGTGAAGAAGGAAGAAGGAGGCTGTAGTAGTGGGGGCAACCGTGTGAGTACTGTGTAGTGGTGTGATTTGCGGGCAACAACATCGGAAGGAAAAGGCTGGCACAATGAACAGCCGTAGTGCTGTGTTGTAGGTGTAATTGTGTGGTGTTTAAGAGGCTGAAAAGGTGTTATACGAGGGATGGGGAAGGGGTTGTCATGGGGCAGCCTTGCAAGTGCTATGTAGAGGTTTGATTTGCTAACGGCGTAGAAGTGGAAAAAGGGAAGAAGAAGGTGGCTGCCATGGTGAGCAGCCATGGTGCTGTGTCGTGGGTGTGGGTGTGTTTATATGGTGTCTAGGTGGGTGTAAAAGTGGAAAAGGGGAAGGGGAAGGTGGCTGCAAGTAAATACGCTCTTCTTCAGCGTTAAGATAATCGGTTCATGCCTTCAGCGTTAGTTGTTAAGATAATCGATTTATACTTGTTAAGATAAGTGGAAAAAGGAAAAAGGTGTTTATACTTGTTAAGATAATCGGTTCCAGTAAATACACTTTTCTTCAACGTTACTCATTTCATGCTATGTTCATGCCTCATATAGTCTTAATGTTTCCTTTGTTTGCAAACCCTGTCTGCAAGTAGAAAGCAAAGATGTTGCCTGCACACTGGGTTTATCTATATTATTTTCAATAGGTTCAACCTGTGTTTGCTCCAAATCATCTGTCCATAGAGATCCAGGCCTTGCAGAATCTTTATCTAGGAGGGTTTGGGCTTGTAAATATGCTGACTGTCCATAAGACCTCTCAGAACATAATTAAAGAACCCTAACCAACCAGCTCACTTGAAAAGTTAAGAAACCTAACCACCTCCATTTCTCTCATGCATTCAATAAAAGCACAATGCAACACTGCAACCACCTTCTTCCACCATATTTAACATATCTGAAGTCTGTTTCTTGAGAACAAGGTAAGGAGGGAATGAACTATGAAGAAAGACAGTAGCAGCTGCATCATAAGATGGAATGTTCTTTGTTTAGGCTGGAATGTTCTTTGTTTATGCTTTCATCCATGCTATGCCAGTGTCATCTCAGGCTGGAATATTGTTTATGCATGATTGTTTTTCATATGATTGTGTCCCTTATTTCTTTCTTTTTTTATGTAACTAATGATTACTTATGATCTAATTGTTCAGGTTTTTCAAGATAAAAAAGTAAAGAAGAATTTCGTCACTTAAATTTGTGAAATAGGATGCAAGAATGAGAGGGGGTACGTAGACAAGTCTTTTACCCTTCTTAATGTATTTTGTTTGTAGACTAGTTTTTCGGTTTGATTCAACTTATGTTATACTAGTTAAATTTATAACCTTCTCTCTTGATTTTTGAATTTCCAGGTTCATATGAAGGGAAGACATCAATGCTTTTGTTGGACTTAAAAGAACCGATATGCACTATGGTGACATTTTGGAAAAGATATATGTATCTTTAGGTTGGTTCTTCAATGTCATTATATTTGCATGTTTTTGAAATTGAGAACTTCTGGATGGTTATGTAATTAGGATGTGAATGTTGAACTTCTGGATGGTTATGTAATTAGGATGTGAATGTTGGATATGATATGGTTGATGAATGACATTACCTTGTTTCTAAATGAGTTTATAAGCTCGATAGATCGACTTATAAGTTGTGCATTATTCGTATTGGACAGGAGCAGGATTACATAATATATACTTCACTTTTATGTCATTTTTGGGGAAATGTAACTATTATCAGAGTCAGGTCAGCGTACTTTTAACGGATTTCACAATATGACAGACAAATATAAGTGACAATTGCTTAAAAGTGTCGTAAATAGGAACGACATTTTTAAGATAATGCCACTAAATAAAACTGGCACTTGATGAAAGTGTCACTAAATTAACGACATTTCAAAGATTGTGTCGCCAAATAAACACCGAGTCTTCAATGGAAGCGTTGTTAGATAATACTGCAAAACAAAACTGGCACTTAAAGGAAGTGTCGCTAATTTAACGACGTTTCAAAGATAATGCCACCAAGTAAAAATGACACTTTACAGTCATTGGCGACACTTTTTTAGTGTAGTTGAAACCCCTTTTTTGTAGTGTGCTCAGCTTATTTCTATCATCCTTGATGGTTCTAATTATATTTTGTGGGCTTAAGCTATGCGTAGCTTCATCAAAGGTAAGAAATTGTGGCCCTACCTTACAGGCGATATTACTATACCCGTCCAAACTGCAGGTGAACCTCAACTAAAATTCGATGAAAGACTTGACGATTGGGATAACAAAAATCATCAGATAATCACCTGGTTCCGCAATACCTCTGTTCAGTCTGTCTATTAACAGTTTGGCCGCTATAATACTGCCAAAGAAATTTGGAACCTTTTGGCTCAGCGATACACTACTGCAGATCTTGCTCATCAGTATCAACTTCATGATTCCCTTCAGAACCATCATGGACTTGTTCTGAGGATTCAGCTCATTTTATTGTTTACCTTGACCACCTTCGCCTTATCCAATTTCTTATGTCTTTTACTGATGCTTATGAATATGTCTGAAGCTTCCTTCTGCATCGGAGTACATTACCTACCCTAAACAATGTCGTTGCTGAATTTCTTCTGAAGAAACTCGTCGAGGCTTTCTGCAGACCCGTCGTCCTGATACTGTTCTTGCTGCTCCTTCTCGACGTTCACACATCTCTTCACCTTCATCAGCTTCAAGACATTCATCATCTTATGTCTTTCAGCAGGAATGCTGGTACTGCCATGAGTTTGGTCATAAGACTCTTGCTTGCCCTATACGCCCTTGTAGACTATGTCGTAAGATTGGAGCTTGTTACTTCCCATAAGACTATCCTCGTAACCCTAAAAAAATGGCAAGAATACCAGCTCAACTAGTGCTCTACCAAAACCAGGGGTTCAGCATAGGTTCAAGCCTTATTCCCACTCTGTTGCTGCTGTCGATGATGTACTGAATGATTCCTCGTCTTCGCTCTCTAGGTTAATGATGTTGCTGGAATAGTAAAGCAAATCATGTCTAATTCTGGTACTCCGTCTTCCTCTGCTCTTTCAGTTACTTCAGGTAACTCCTCTTGGTATTTTGATTCTGGGTGCTGCAATCATATGACATCTGATCTTTTTTCTTTTGTCTCTAAACAACATATATCTCACTCTCCACTTATTCATACTGCCGATGGTTATCATATGCCTGTTAATCATGTTGGTCATGTATTTATATCTACCTTGTCTCTTGCTAATACTTACTTTATCCTTTCTCTTAAGTTAAACCTTATATCTTTTGGTCAACTTTGTGATCTTGGTTTTGACTTACACTTTTCTTATACTGGTTGTCATGTGCAGGATCCAGAGATGGGCCAAACTATTATGATTAGCCGTAAAGTTGGACGATTGTTTGAACTCATCAATTTATCCATCCCTTATCGTCCTACCATTCCGCCTCAGTCTGCTGCCTCCGTTGCTTCACAAAATTCTCTTGAGTTGTGGCACTCTCGTTTCGGTCATGTTTTATTTTCTCTGCTACATCCTCTAGTATCTAGTGGTTTGTTAGGTGTCGTCAGTTCTAAAAATTTTGATTGTCTACCATGTCAGCTTGTTAAACAAATTGCACTTCCATTTCATTTAAGTACTTCAATTTCTTTTGCTCCCTTTGATCTCGTTCACTCTGATATTTGGGGGCCTTCTCCAAATACTGTTATGGAGGATCCAAATATTTTGTTATTTTTATTGATGATTATTCTCGTTTTACATGGTTATATTTGATGCGAAATCGATCTGAATTATCTCAAATATATCATACTTTTGTTACCATGGTCAAAACTTAATTTTCTCTCAATATTAAGCTTTTCGTACGAATAATGCCATGGAATACAAATCAGAAGAGTTTTTTTAGCTTCTTCAAAAGGATGGAACCATTACTCATAGATCGTGTCCCAGCACTTCTCAACAGAATGGGCATGCAAAACGCAAACATCGACATATTCTAGACATTGTTCGTGCTTTGCTTATTTTTGCCTCGTGTCCTGAAAAATTTTTGGGGGAAGCTGCTCTTACGGCTGTCTATAACATCAATCATGTTCCATCTCCCACAATTGGTAATCAGACTCCTTATGATCATCTATATGGGTCCTCTCTCGACTATAGTATGCTTAAAGTCTTTGGTTGTGCTTATTTCGTTCTTCTCCAACCCCACGAGCATACAAAATTAGAACCTCGTACACGCCTTTGCTATTTCATAGGGTATGGTATTGAACATAAGGGGTATCGGTGTTGGGATCCCGTCTCTAATCGGTTACATATTTCTCATCATGTGTTTTCTGGGAACATAAAATGTTATCTTCTATTTCTTCTTTTCATTTACCTCATTCATCTAGTGTTCCATTTTTTTTACCAATTCATCTGTTCCGCTATTTTATGACTCTGATGAAACCCACATACCACCGTCTGATGACTTTACAGCCCTTCTTGAGATGTTTGCCCCCTACTGATCTTGTTACACCTGATGAAGGTCAACCATCTGTCTCTAAGGTTACTGAATCTACACATTCCCTTCATAATCGTCCACAGAGGGCATGAAAACCTCCAGCATATCTTTAGGACTTTCATTTTTTTTCTGCTATTATTTATTTACATGAGCCTCAGTCTTATCGCGAGGCTAGTTCTGATCATGTTTGGCAGCAGGCGATGCACGATGAGTTACAGGCATTGTCTAAAACCCATACTTGGGATCTAGTTGATCTTCCTCCTAGAAAATAGCCGTTGGATTCAAATAGGTCTATAAAATTAAGACTCGCTCTGATGGATCCATTGAGAGTCATAAGGTCCATTTGGTAGCAAAAGGTTTTATACGAGAATATGGTATTGACTACGAAGGAACATTTGCTCTTGTAGCTCGCCTTACCTTTGTTCGTAGTTTACTTGCAGTTGCTACTGTTCGTAAGTGGCCTTTATTTCAAATGGATGTCAAGAATGCCTTTCTTAATGGTGATCTCATTGAGGAAGTCTATATGCAGCTTCCTCCAGGATACTTTTATCCTCCGAACAAAGTTTGCCGGCTTCGTCGTGCAATATATGGTCTCAAACAAACTCCTCGTGCCTAGTTTGTCAAGTTCAATTCCACTTTGCAACAATTTGGTTTTGCATCAATATGATTCTGCACTCTTTATTCGGAAATCTGCCTAGGGTATCATATTTGTGCTCCTCTATGTGGATGATATGATTATCACATGTAGCGATCTTGATTGCATTTCTATTCTCAAGCAAGATCTTAATCATCACTTTGAGATGAAAGATCTTGGTACACTCAGTTACTTTCTTGGACTTGAAGTTTCCACTGCCTCTAACGGATACTATCTTTCTCAAGCTAAATATGCTTTTGATCTCCTTTCTCGTGCTAGTTTGACTGATAGCAAAATCGCCTCTACTCCTCTTGAGCCTAATGTAAGGTTTACTCTTCTTGATGGTACACCTCTTCATGATCCTACTTTATATCGTACATTGGTTAGTAGTCTTGTGTACTTAACCATCACTCGCCCTGATATTGCATATGCTATGCACTTGGTTAGCCAATTTCTCTCTGCTCCACGTACGACTCATTTTGCCACAGTCCTTGATATTCTTCGATACATCAAGAGTACTTTATTTCATGGCTTACACTTTTCATCTCATTCCTCTCTTTAGCTACATGCATATTCTGATGTTCTTTTTCGACTGTCCCAAAAAATTTACTCATTCTCCATTTTGGGATTAAATATCTTACACACATTTACATTTACCCTTGGATGGACAACTGGGGTCATCTCTATGTTTCTTTACTTATTGTTTTGTTTTTGGTCAAAGGCACCTTTGAAAACTGGTTGGTTTTCAGTTTTTTCTCCTGTTTTGTGAACTAAAATATGTCGATTGCATGATTTATCTTGCTCTTGACAATCCACGTCGATTAGGTACCGTATATTGGTTTTCAATATTAGTTCAAACTTTCATTATCATTTTCTTACCATATTTTTGGTTTTAACGATATATGAGGAAGCAGCAATCCCAACACTTTACTGAAAAGAAACAAATCATCTTTTGGAGAATCTTCTTGACAAGTGCGGGCTAAAAAAGGAAAAGAACCAGCCATTGAGTTTTCACTCGATGATCCTAAAACTGATGAGGCTACAGATAGTAATCTTTCGTAGAAGAAGAGACTGACGACATCGATGAAGTGGATGAGGAAGAAGAAGATGATGTACCTCTCATTTAGAGCTGACAAGAGATTTGAGAGAATAAGAAGAAAACAAGGCAAATCTTTGATGAATTTACTTTAAATCCTCAGTTGGCAGAACCGATATCAGCTGTCCCTTTAAACATAGTTTCTCCAGCTCAAATCTTTTCAGCTCTTGTCAGTGTACCAACATCTCTGAGTGCTTCTAAATCAAGTAAGAACTCCTTTGCCGATTATATGCTTTTGCTGATGACGGTTATTCAAGAAATTTCTGATCATTAAACTTGATCTTCCCGACTGATTAAAGTGGTGGACCGGTTAAGAAGTTAGCCACTGAAGAAAGGACTCATGTTAATCTGAGCAGAACACCCGAAGAGGCGGAAGAGACTTTTGCTGCTCCAGTTGGTCATTATGAAGCTCCAATGACAACCCAACCTGACGCAACCATGCTCAAGGCTAAAGCCACTGGGAGAAAGTGTATAGCCTATAAAACCTGTTTCAGTGCAAGGACTAGGACGTTGAAGGTAAATTTCTCCTTTTACTAATTTATATCTCTTACCCCTTTCTTAGGATTCGGGTGGTATCACCATTGATGGTTTTTAGAGGCAAAAGAAAGGCTTTAAAGAGTAACTCCGAACTACATTCTGGCGATAGACAAAGACGTTGATTGATCGATGGACAACTTTACTTTTTCAAACTTTGCGATCCGAACTGCTGAATCAGTTCTTCCCTTTTATGCATGGTACCAGGATAATGAAGAAAGAAGCCGGAATCCCTTAGATTAATCCAAATTGTTAGCCAAACTGAGATATGGTATAGCATTCATAACTGCAAACTCCCGATGGTGAGCTGATGATTTGGCCACCTATGTACATGGAGGAAATGCCCACATAGGAAACTAGCCCACACTCTGCGTGTAAAATCCTGTGCCTCTATAGACATCTCTTCGTCTACATGAGTTTGAATATTCCTAACCAATCAGGGCCGAATTCTTTGGAAAGGAATGGGTGTGAACGCTTAATATGGATGAAATCGAAAAAGAAGCGAAAGCAAGATAAAAGATTAAATTTTTATTTCACCCAAAGAAAGGCAATGACCATAGGTAAAAAAAAAAAAAGGGGTGGCAGGATCAAGAGGAATCGAGGGTGCAAACTCAAAAAAATAAGCCTGAAATCATAACTGAACTAACCAAAAGGGACCAACAATACTCCAATGTATCTTCTTATGCACCATCATAAACATAGCCATATATAGACTTCCTAACAAAAGAGGTAGAAGCCCATATTTCCTTCCATGAACTAGACTTATGGCCAAATTCATGTACTCTTTGGTCAAAGATAAGCTCGATATACAAAAGACGTGACGAGACAGTCACAGCCAAAAGAAAAATAGCCACCTCCTTCAAATAGGGCGAGGTATCAGTGTGTTTAGAATGCAATTTCATGAAACACCTTTCAAAAGTTTCACAATACTTCGAGGTAGATAGGTCAAGAGATAAACCAGTAGGATTATGATTGGTTAATGCATTGGCGTGGCTATCAATTGCCTAGAGGCCTGTTAGGGCACACACATAAAAAATGGTAAGGGCCATCATTTTGGTCCTCAACATAAAGGCGTTAGTGGTAGTCAACCAAAAACATAAAAATGAGGCTAAAAGCCATCAGTCTACTTTAGGAGGAGTCTTAGACATATGAATTAACTCATGAGTACACCTTGCCGCCCACCTCCACTGATCGGCAAAAGAAGTTGACAAACGATCAACACCCAAACCCCAATCAACATGAACGAGGGTTGGCCAAGACCTAATCAGTAACCATGATTCATGCCAACCCTTCCAATTCAGGTAAGGTAAGCTCAATGACAGCTTTTTTGAATCATCAATATGGTACCCCTTCAGAGGTTGGGGCCTACTCTGAAAAAAGACCCAAAATATGGGGGCTGGGTTTTCGGCATTTCTTGGATGGAATTAGAATGCGTGTATCGATGGGTTCAATATGGGCCATAAGAGCGCCAACGTCTTATCGAGGATCGGGGGCGAAAGTAACCCCATCACCTTCGTCTCCTTTCGGGATGATTTTTTTCTACTCCATGATTCTTAAAAGTTATAGTAAGAAAGCAGATGAGGGTTTTAGGGTTTTGAAAGGCAAGGAATGAGTTATGAAGACAAAATCTTGTTTAAAACAACCAGGCAAAAGAGTTCGGTTGATCATAAATGAAACCGCTAGAAGTTGAGTCGATTTAAGAATCAACTCGGACAACTGCACACGTCATACGAGTTAAGAGGGGCAATGTTGGCTACATAAATATTTTTTTATCATATCTAATAAAAGCACAGACATGTGGCATGATAAGGTCCATGGTAAGTGCTTTGAGAAATATGCGAAAGTGGACGTAACTGCTACGGTTATTGATGTATCGCCAGTTACCAATAGCGGTGTAATAAAGACAGGCAATTTGGTACCAAATACACGGCAAAAAAATATTTGAATCATGTGAAGGAAATAGCTATCAATGAGTGCAAGATAATCAGCGGTAGTGATCAAATGAGAACAAGTAGTTACCATGAAAGATAGGAAGATTGGTAGCAGCAATTGATAAGCGGTTCTTGATGCGGACAGTTGACAACAAGAGCAAAACGATCAATGAAAGTGGTCAGCAAACAGACTGCATGAAAAGTATAAGTGTCGACAGGAAGCGGTCGATGATGATAGTTGATAAACCGCTCCTGATAAAGATAGAAGCGGACGATTGCAAAATAGAGGACAATTACAAACAAGCAAGTACAAACAAAAGAGAAAGACAATGAAGGAAAGGATCGTCAAATCCACAAGTCACACCAAACTTAGAGAATTCAAGTCTGTAACACACCCTTCATTTTCTTTTACCTTTTTTTCAGGTTTCTCACATGATGTATCTTATATCAATAGAGAATTATGTACATTGTAGTACATGTATTTGTTATGTTATAAGGATAACCTTTGTTTAAGTGGGCCCTTCGTTTATAGATTTGTTTAGCATCTGTCTTTAGTAAGTTTTCATTTTTTGTGAAGCCATTAGACACTGTGTAACGTCCCAAAAAATCAGGAGCTCCGCCGCCCCGAACTCCCAGGTCGTTAACCTACCGGATCATATCAAACCTGTCAAATCTGTTTACTAACACATATTTCAAAATATTTAATCCGATAACATCTCAAATTCTTCAAATACAAGCTTACAAACTGCTTAAACTTGGTCTATGAAAACCTAGGTTCTTTATAAACTCGAGACCTTACAAAACAAGATAACAATTCAGACCCATGCAGGGGTCTCACATCACTGTAGTGGTAGGCTTACCGGAACCTTACACAGACTCTAACCCATTCCCAAACTTGCTACTATTGATCAAAATCTACAGAAGGGAGCCAAGCGAAGGGTGAGCTTTTGAGAGCTCATAAGGTCATACAAAGACTACCAACAAGATTACAAAATGATTCCAAATAATCCAACCAAAAAATTTGCAAGACACTTCAAAGGATCAAAACTCGATGATTCCCAAAAAAGATCAAAATTCATCATAAATGAATACCAAAATAGACAGACACCATCACGAAGGGTTCTAAAATGATCAATGATTATTTCCAAATTCATCATTTCCAACATACAACAAAGTTTTCTCGAGGTATTTCAAACATACACAGATCATCTGAGACAGTTCATTTCAAAATATATAATTTTTCAAGAGATTTCAACCCAAGTACAAATTATTTCAGAGAATGCTTTCAAGTCATTACCGTAGCAGTCACAGAAATATATAGAACAAAGAAAATAAAAAATCAATGTTGATCCTGGGCGATTGCAATGCCATTTTGGAAAGGTAATCAGAGTGTACACATGCATGATGTACCAAAATACTAGTCCACTTGGGTAGTTTGCATTTATGCAGGATTCAAACCAGCCTTATTACTCCCTTCCACAGAACGAAAACCCAGGTCAACACAGAAAAATCAACAATATCAATGAGCTTTAACATAAGCTCAATCACCAAAATCAATTCGGATTCCAATAACAACAATCATACTGACATAAGTCAGCATTCGGAATTTTCAGAAGAAATCAAAATTTTTAGAAGAAAATCACAGATAAAGAACAAAAATGATTGCGAATAATTATTGAATTTAAGCACAACAATCCAGAAGAACGGATACAAGCAATTGTCAAACTTGCTCAGCACGCAATAACAGGAGCATCACAAGATTTTTAAATAATCGATCCAGATTCAATATTAGAATTTTCTGGATAAGAACATGCTAATATCAATGTATACCCAGAGTTCGACATTAGTCGTAAGTAATTCAAAGGAGTACTTACAAGTACAAGTTATCAAATAGGGGTTCGAACGAAAGTCCTTACCCAGGGTTCAGATAGAATTATTTACCTGGATCCGCAGCTAGCTTAGCCTAACTAGAAATTTTTTAGCTTTATCCTAGATGGAATAATCGAATTATTAGAACACAGCCTACAGTACTATATTGTAACTTAATACGGACTCACACATACTCCCAAAATGAACTCCCCTCACCGGATATGTAAAATTACCAAAAATGCCCTTGGGGTGTAAATTACCGAAATGTCCCTCTCGAACTTAAATCACCAAAACAGCTTCCCCTCAAGTAAAATCACCCAAACAATCTTACCGTATGTGAATTTACCTCAAAATACCTCTTATAGGTAAAATTGTCAAAATACCCCCGTTGCACTTAAATCGTCAAATAACCTTTCTGTAAGCAACATCACTAAAATATCCTTACCGTATGTAACTTTACTCAAAAATACCATTTATGTATAAAATTACCAAAATACCCCCCTCGGGTGGTAATTAACAAAATGCCCCTGAAGGTTTTCAGCAATGAAAAAATCTCAAAAAAATCTTAAAAAGCTATTTTAAGTATCATAATATCATTTCTGACCTAAAAAGTATTTTTGAGAATTTTCGCCCGAAAATCTCGAACTAGTGTCCGAATCGAGCTCTAAAAGGCTAGTTCCCAAAAAAATACCTATTGACTTCAAAATGGCACAAAATTTTAGACAATGAAGCATATCAGTAAAATAGGGTTTTCATAAAATTTTCAAATTGAAATAGCCTTGTTTACTATGCTAAATAAATCCAGAATTTCTCCTAATCGATACCCTAATTTAGCATCATTTGCGGACACCAAAAATTTCCAAACAATTTCAAAGCGTAGGTCTCGTAAAAATATTAAGGGTTACTGTTTTAAACTTTGTCTAATTTTGGCCTTAAAAATTTATAGAAATTCATGAAAAACTGTAGAAATGAATTTCTAGTATTAGCGACGAAAAAAACTAGTATTTAGATTTAAACACCTAGTATTTCACCCCAAAACATGCACATCTTCATCTTCAACCTTCAGCGGCAGCAACCAGCCCCTCCAAACTCATACATACACCTGCGAATTTGTCATTAATCTACTAAAAATCACCTACATGGATAACTAACACTTACACAATTTAAATCCATAATCACACCCCTCAACCCAAGGATCATCAAAATATACACACCCCCGAAATAAGAACACACACACACATAGAGTCAACCCCCAAAACACACACTGGCCACTTGAAACCCTTAAAAACTCACCCAAGCTCCCTTTTTCTCCTCTGATTTTGGCTTCCCCGAGCCCTGTTCTCTTCTCTGTTATGCGTTTCTTTCTTCCTGTTTCTTTTCATCATTTCCTGAAATGAAAAGGTTCTTCTCTTTCTCTGTTTTCTGTTATGTTTTTTTTTCCGAAATGGCAACTCTTTCCTTTTTTGATCTGCTTTCTCTTTTTTTTTTCTTTTCTTTCACCTAAAATTCACGTATCCCCTCTAATTAAACCATTTACTTAGCTTAGTCATTAACTAGTAGGAGGTGGCACAATCTAAAAATGGCTTCTAAATATTTTTATAAAATTGCACAAATGTCACTAAAACACTTACAATCACCCATTTTATTATTTTTCATCACAGAGACATGAATTTACAGTTATACCCCCAAAGTTTTTCAAAATTATGAAAATATCTCCAAAATTTTAAAAATTATGTTTTTGTCCCAAATTTATTTTAAGCTCTTATACTATACTAATACCCAAGCATTGCTCAAAATTAGAGCCCGTTTATTTTTCGGGTCAGGAATGACTATATATTTTAAACAGCTCCCGAAATTCGCGATATTACACCCTAGAAGCAAAAAAGATCTCATGTTGTTTATCGATTGTGCCACGGGTGTACCAATCGATAGTGTGTTTACCCAGCTATGCAAATAGCAAGCAATAATAATTCTACTATAAAGCATCTTAAATAGGAGTTCCAAGTGACAAGGAAACTTTTCTTTGTTAAAGGTTATCCACGTCCGTTGTTCAGCCCACATTATAAACCTTATGGTTCAAGTGCTCTTACTGAGGTTAAGGGTCTGATAGAAAGTGTTTGTGAGACTGTCAAATACTTGAATGCTTTTAAGAGACGACTTTTTTATTTCAGTGAGATTGTCCAAAGACTACAGCTACTTAAGAAGAAGCTGATTTTGGATCTAATTACCCTCCGGAATACAACACATGCCATGTTGGACAGAGCACTAGAGTACAAAGAAGTGTTTCTGAGATACAAAGAGAGAGACTCTTCTTATAAATGGCTACCAGAGGAAGATGAGTGAGAGAAAGCGGAAGAGGTGTGTCAGTTTTTAGAGGTTTTATGTGATGTCACCGATACTATATCAAGATGTGCATATCCAACGTCAAACTCATTCCTTCTTGTGGTGTGGAAGATGAAAGAAGTCTTGGACACAAATTGAATT
Source organism: Escallonia herrerae (assembly GCA_033070095.1). Classification (NCBI taxonomy): domain Eukaryota; kingdom Viridiplantae; phylum Streptophyta; class Magnoliopsida; order Escalloniales; family Escalloniaceae; genus Escallonia; species Escallonia herrerae. The sequence continues at coordinate 93,512 of JAVXUP010001326.1, forward strand.
GATGAGTATAGTTTCATGCATTCAATGACAAAGACAATGAATGAAAAGTTTGATAAATACGGGGGCGAGCGTAATCTCTTGATGGCTTTAGTTGCAGTGCTAGATCCAAGGTACATATTGATCTCATCAACTATGTGGCAAACCTTTACTACTGTTACCTATATTTTTCTATTCAAATGCCTTTTTTTTTAATCCTTTTCCTTCTTGTTAAAATATTCTAATGCTTGAACAATTTAATTGTTTCTTGTTAAGCCTCCAGAGTATTAGTAGCTTGTTGCTTGCATGTTTTCGTGGTGTAAAGTACATCTTTTGGGATTCAGATCATTTCTATTTATTAAATGCATCCATGGTTCTAATTTTTTGGCATATGAAGTAGATGATGTTGATTAAATTTGCATATCCAAGGATAAACTCTAAGGAAAAAATATGAGGAGAACATCAACTTGGTTAGTGATTCTTTACTTGCATTGCTTAATGTGTATATTTCTACTAATGCCCTAAGCAATCTTACTGGAGATGAACAAGAAAATACTCACAAAGATGGTTCAAGTGGTAGTAGTGCTTCTTCCAAGTTCAAAGCTAAAGCACAGTAGGAGAATGATCTTTTTATGAGAAGTATCAGGGCTCATTTTTATTTGCCAACTGCTTAAATGGCTCTAGTTACGTAAACATTTTAGGTGTTAGGATGAGATTGGATATGATTGAGAACAACAATTTAAGGAGTGCCAAGTTTTGAGGATGAAATTTCTTTCAGGGAAAGATAATGTAATACGTCGAACATAGGGTTAGCTTCATTCAAAGAAATTAACCTTTTTACTTTAGTATTAGCTGTTCCTAGTGACATTATAGGATCTTTAGCGATGGTAATTGTGAGCAGTATCATTTGGGACCTTAAAAAAAGCGATAAATTTTTAAAAGATCATAAGTTGCAATAATGAAGTTGGTTGTATGGTAAGTTCTAGTAGATTTATTTATTTCTTTAGCGACATATTCTATAAGTGATATTATTTGGGATATTTAGCGACTATTGGTGTGAGCAATATTATTAGTGACCTCTAGTAACATTTTTCTAATGACTATAAGTTGGAAAATGGAGTTGGCTACAATAAACTATTAATTAAAGTGGACGGGGTGATTTTGGAGAAATTATGACAAAGTGGGTTATTATATAAATTAAGTAAACTCCCTTTGATTGATATTTTATTTAATGAATTAAATTTACATAAGTAAAAAGTCAAAAAAGGTCGAGACAAAAAGGGACAGAAAGCTGGAGAAACTAGAACAGATAAAAAAGGAAAAAAATTTGGCTGTTACCCGGGTTGAAGGAATCTTCCTCCTACCCCCCATCTAGCGACAATTGATGGTTGCTAAATATTTTTAATGGCTTTTATTTAGCGACGCTAAAAAAGTGCTGTTAAGAGTTGTCGCTGAAAGTGTTAACAGAAAAGTCATTAAAGACATTTAGCGGCTATTAATTGTCATTATATATGGGGTTGGAGGAAGATTCCTACAACCGGGGTAGCAGCCAAAGTTTGTTCGTTACAAAATAGATGAGGGAAAAAAGGGAGAGGTAGTGAAATAGAGAGGGAGAGATTTCGGGGGAGAAGTAAAGGAGCAGAGAGAGGGCAAGGGGTGTGTGTGTTTGCTCACCAATGTAGGTATATGGTGCCTGCATAGTTGTGTGTGGATCGAAGGGGGCTTTCAGCCAGTCGTAGTGTGTGCGCGTAATATCTGTGTGCGTGTGCGTGTGCACGTGCGTGCGCGCCGTGGTGTGAGTGGGTGTCAGTGCATGTGTTTTGTGTGTGAATTCTGTGTGCAACATGTGTGTAGTGTGAGTGTGTGTGTGTGTGTGTGTATGTGTGTGTGTGTGTGCATGTGTGTTTGTGTAGTGTGTGCATGTGTTGCTATGTGGGTGAAAAGTGTGTGTTCCTGCTACAGGGTATGGAATGTGTGTGCGTGTGTACGTGTGTACTATGTGTATGTATACGCTTGTGTGTTGTATATGAGGTTGTGGGTGTGTATGGGTGGGTGGGTGGGTGAATGAGTGGGGGAGGGATGTGATGAATATGTGAGTGTGTGTGTGTGTGTGTGTGTGTGTGTATACTATGGACTTCCTTGCAGCCGTGTGTGTGTGTGTGTGTGTGTGTGTGTGTATGTGGAGTGTGTGAGTAATGTATGAATCTGTGTGTGTGCAGCGTCTGTTACTAAAGGTGTGAAGTTTTGTGTGTGTGTGTGTGTGCAGGTTTGTGAGTTTATGTATGTGTATAGTGTGTTTCTGCGTACCTTTTAATTCGCGCGTGTGTACAGGGTACGAGTAAGTTTGTGTGTGTGCGCGCGTGCATGTGTGCGCCTCAGTGTGTGTTTAGTATGTTTCAGTGGTTGTGAGGTATGAAAAGGTGGGTATGTAGTGGGTGTGAATTGGATGTTTGAGAGGAAGAAGAAGATGGAAAAGTGTCGCTAAAAGTCAGTAATTTTCCAATAGTCTGGATTTTGATTTTTAAAAGTTGTTTCTGAACTGATTTTGATCAAGTACAAAAGAGCAACCTCTATTATTTTTACGAGACCTATAATGCGGAATTTTCTAGGCTTTTTTTGCACCGGCAAAGGACATTAAATGATTTTATCAAAAAAAAAGTTTTCAATTTATTTGAAATAGCAAATTATTTTTATTTTTGCTTAAAACTTGTACGCTATTTTTTTACTGCTAACATGTTTCAGTGTCTAAATCGAAAATCCAAGATTTGAATTGCAAAATCCATCGACTTTAGAAACCGTGAGGGGAAAAGTTTCAAGGCTTTTCAGTATCATTTGTTATGTATAGTGACTTTGGTCGCTTTGTGCGTGGTTAAGAGCCGGAGGGAGGAGGCTTGGGGATAAAATAATTGTTTCAAAGGATTTTTTGGCCAGATTTTAACCTAATACATGTATAGAACTATTTTTGGAATATTTTGAAATTATTTCTGTTCACGTTGGTCGTTAGGGGTATTTTATAATTTCACATATTTATTATGGCATGTACACGTGAGTCGGCGTATACACAGTGAGTATTAAGTTTGTAATCACGAGCTATCAGCCAGCGTAGATGTGTGGATGGAGATAGGTTTAGAAGGCTGAGAATTAAAGAGCTTGTGGGAATAAGATAGGATTCGATTTAAATGGTTTTGGAAGAAGTCAAGATTAGTGCATAGAGAGTTAGCTTGTTCAAGAGGAGCACAAAACGGCTTTGACGTTTCTTTTAACCAGATGTAGCAGCATGATCATTGCATTGAATTTTGGGTCGAGAAAATGCATAGCCTCATGTAAGTGACATCTGATCCATCTCATATTTTTATATAAAGGATGTACGTTTATTTATCTTTGAAAAATCACTGTTTGCAATAAATGAATTGTTTTTACTAGCGTTTATCAGTGTCTTAAATGAAAGAACTATTTATCAAGTATGAACTGCTTTTAGCGACACTTACTTCTCATTAGAAACTGGACCGGCATGTAAACAATGTTTTGGTAGCAATTGCTATCAAACTTTTATTTGAAACCCTTAGTGCAAAGTGTGGTCGGGGTTCTCAGATTAAGATGTTTTTGGATATGAAATGTCTTGGAAAAATAATAAAATAAAGTAGGATGGCTTGACCATTAGTTGTTCAGTAGGACCAAACGCTAACTGCAACATTTCAATTGAGTTGGTGTTGCGCTGGAACTTTCTTATCATTGTGTTTTCGTGTTAAATAATTTGTATGCCCTCAAATTTGTTTTACTTATACTTTATTACGCTTTATAGAATAAATTCCCATTTTATGGTTTGAGAAATAAATATTTATTCCCTAATAGTATATCTCTTGAGTCATTTTCTGACATGCTAATTTGTAAAGTGAGTTAATCTTAGACATGATACGAGCTGTCTAGTTGGTTCGCTGGTTACTTATTGAGCACGTAAGAGCTCATCCCTTAATATTTCAGGTTTATAAATAAGATAATGTCAACGAGCGAGGGCTTGGAATTTTGAAAGAGGGTCTTTGGAGATTGTATTAAATGACTTTCAGTTATATAAATGATATTGGAATAAGGATTCATTATTGTAATAAAATTAAAAATGCATTTTTTTAAATGGAGTAAAGTCTTAGCCACGCTGTAGTTGTATTGGTGTAGACATTCCATTTTTGTAGTCATTATTAATTAAATAATTAATGGGCTTTATTACTAATTAGAGTACATTATTGAGTTTAGGCCAAGTAATGCGACTTAGTTAATCAATTCAATCCAATTCAATTGCATGTCCAGTCTAGTATTGGTCCAGTTACCGAAGTGATCCAGTCAAGTCCGGTTCTGTCAATCAAGTCTAATGTCTAGATTTTTTAATTTTTATTGAATTAGTTTGTCTAGATAATTTAAGAAAATAATTTGTGAATTATCCTTGATGCAAAGATTAAATCAATTAATTTTATAATTAATTGACTTTTGTCTATCTGGGATTTTATCCAATACTTTGATTAATCTCCAGCCTTGCAGATTGGCATCTTATTAGATTCTGCGACCCTGAGCACTATAAATAGAGGCCTTGGCCTTCATTTTCAAGTGTCTTGAACTTTTAGAGCTTATTCTCTTTTGAGCTTACGTACCATTTCCTCTTGAAGTGATACGATATCTCTATCGAGAATTTTAGCCATTCAAACTTACTCTAAAGTCTTTTCGTCTTTGTATCGTGGATCATTCGGAGAGCATCCTTGAGTCTTCGTAGAAAGCTTTCAATAGTTTTCTAGTTTAGAAATCACATAGATTGTCTCTCAATCTCGTAGTCACATTTTTATTCAAAAAACACAAAAAGAGACTTTTTACATTTCCTCGGTCTAGGTCCAAGTCTCAAAATGTAGACTACTTCCCGTAGGATTGAGTCAAATTACGATAGTTCTTATTCTGGTTTGTTCGACTGGATACGTAGACCATTTGACCCATGCTGTTGAATTGAAACCAATAACAAGAAAAAAAAATTAGGCCATTCGTTGAGATGCATGTTTTGAAGATCAATAACAAATAGAAATAAAGTAGAGAGAGAAAGGGCGTAGCAGCTGCCTAAAACCTTCCCGTTACGTAACTTAGTGTCCAAAGCCATTTTCCGGTTTTAGATAGATTAGCCATCCTTTTGGACAGTTTAGAGTCATTTTTGGGGTTCTTCTTATGTTCCTTATTTTTCTTAATTAACTGAGATGCCAACTCCTAAAATCCTTTCTTTTCCGGGGGATTTTCCCGAGGCAGCTCACTAAGACTCTGGTGGGGACTAAAAATAAAAAGAGTTGAAATTTTTTTATTGATTTATTTATCTTGTTGTATTTTATTTATATTTTATGTGTTATATAATGTGATATAATAGTGGAACTTGTGCTCTTATTTCCATACCTCACACACGCGCATATCTTGCCCTAATTACCTAGTCGAGAGCAACAGTTGAAGTCCTAAGTCCTCCTCATCTCAAAGTGATCTTTCGATTGTGCTCTCAACTCCATGGCCTCGTACTAAAAGGACCTTTTGGTCTTCTTGGTATAATGAACCACTTGTTTACATACAGGTGATCTCCCATTAATAACTTCCTAGCTACGAGCAGGAGGTATATGGTACAGTCAAGCCAACAGAGGTGACCTTTACACCAGCATTGAGAGAGAAACCACACACTGGAACATTCAGTGTTTTGCCATTTGTTAAGAGAATATCTATATTTGCATATATGTTGGAGGGAAACCCACTGACATTCTATAGGCTAAACTAGTAATTTTGCAAAAACGGAAAACTCTAGCTAACCATCCGGTTAACCGGGCTCACAAACGGACTGTTAGTTAGTAGGTGCATTACTTGGAAAAGAACTCCAAGCTGATTGGTTTATGCTCTGATCCAACACATTAATCAACCAATCGGTTTGTCTATCAGGATGACCGGACAGTTAGTCAGAACCTTCCTTACTAGAAAAATTCTTAAAAAATTCCTAGAAACAACCCCTAACCATAATGACCAACTGGCCAATTTACCGATCTCGACTGAATGGTTAGTTGAAACCTTCCCCTCCAGAAAAGTTATCAAAAATTCCCAGAAACAAAACCTAACCCTACTGACCAACTGGCTGATTTGTTCGTCAGGATGATCGGACGGTTATTCAGAACCTTTCCCGCCAGAAAAATTCCCAGAGATTCTCATAAACAAATCCTTACCACACTGACCAACCGGCCGGTTTATGCATCAGGATAACCGGAAAATTAGTCGAAAACTCCCCTTCCCAGAAAATTTCCCAAAAAATAACCCCAATCACACTGAATAACTAGGTGGTTTTCTTTCTGGATAACTAGATGGTTAGCAAGTTACCCCTCAATTTTCCAAAATCTAAAAAAATACCCCAAAGACCACCCTTTCACCCCTATTAGGGTATGAGCCAGCTAGTTCGATCTCTATGGTTGTGTAACTAAATTTTTGATAAATTCTTCTATACAGTTTAGGCTAAGCTTGGTTAGTATCCGGGCTCATATGGAAAGCTCTCACAAACTCCAATGGCTAAGAAATTCCCACAGATCTCTAGTTTGGTCTGTATTGTAAGTGAACTACATAATGATTTATAGAATGGGTTGGCGACTTTTACAGATCAGCAATCTCGAACCGCCGAAGAATTGGACAACCTCAAAAGAAGAGGTAGAAAAGAACCAGAGGATGGGGAAAAGAAAGATGACAAGAAGAAAGGTCCAAAATTTGATTGGCAGTATAAGTGCAAGGATGAGGAAATGAAACCCCCTGTCATGCCGAAATGGAAGCACAAATTAGCAGCACTTGAATCTCAAATTGCTTACATGAGGAGAGTCGATAGCCCTCTAGACCTCATTGCCTTGACCATGAACCCCGAGGATGATTGTCCCCTAATTTTAAGATGCATGAGATCGATAAGTTCGGGGGGACCACAGATCCCAAAATCCATGTTAAGATGTACATGCAAGTGCTAGCCCCGTATGGGGTGAATTAGAATCAGTTTGATACAGTTATTCCACAGTACTCTCACATGAACTGCCTTTTGTTAGCTCCTCACTTTGAATAAAGCTCATGTCTGGAATTGGGAAGATATTATGAAAGAGCTTACGAAGCAATATCAGTACAATATCGACCTAGATATCACCTTGAGAGATTTGGAAACCATAAAATAGGAGCGGAGGGATTTTGTGTCAGCCTTCATTATTAGATGGAGGAATAAGGCAGTTCACATGGTGAACCATTCGATGGAGGAAGAACAAATGAATATTGTCAGGAATAATCTGCTCCCCATATACCATGACTATATCTTGGGCTATTACCATACATCGCTCAAAGCTCTTATAGGATCTCTCATACAGGTAGAGGATGCCATTAATAAGGGAACCATATCTCATGAGTCAAAGACAGGGGTATATCGAGCTGATCCAAAGAGTTCTAATGCACAGCCCAAGCCATTTGTTGCCAGCAAAACCAACAGTGTGCAAGCACCCTAAAAAGTGTCATGTAAGGCCATGGTGGAGCCTAAGAGGAAGTTCATGCCTTTGAATGCACCCCTGCCCAATGTCTTCAAGCAGTTATTAAGGAGGGGTATTATATTTAAGTTGTCGCCTACCCTTATGCCAGTAGTAATAGCGGAAGGATATGATGTACAAGCTTTTTGTGCCTATCATCAAGGGAAATGGCATCCTATCGAGAGATGCATGACACTCCGACACACCATACATGACCTCATTGACATGGGCGAAGTCTCTTCTCCAGCAAGGCCAAATGTCCATAAGGAATCCCTGTCGCCTCACAGGGTTAACTGCACTGATGATCACACACTAGTCATGGATCAGACCGTTTTTATTATTCCAGCTAGCTAGCCATTTTGGAAGTCAATTTCAGCGTATGATTCTCTACCATAGTTTTACGATGTGATTACATGGGAAGTTAATGGAAGGCGAGGCCTTCACTATCAAAGAAGAATATTATGAAGAACCCGATTTTATATTCTGACCTAATACCAAGGTATCCTTCCTAACTCGATCAGGCCAAGTGTACCAAGCCGCACCCCAACCAACCACATCTGACCTTCATTTTCTCAAGACCCTCTTGATGATGAAGTCCTACGACAATTAAATAAAACCCAAGCCAAAATCTCCATAAGGGGATCATTATCTGCCTTATACTCTCACTCTCAAGCCCTCATCAAATTACTTAGCAAGGCCCAGATTCTGATCCAAACCCAGCGCAAAGACTTGTCCAAAGTGCTAGAGGCTATACATTACGGAATCGTCCTCACCCTTTTTGAATCAGAATTGTACAAATCAGGACCAAGCCATAATGACCCGCTCCAAATTCCATGAGAGTGTTTGATAAGAAGGTTCTCTTAATCCTTGTAGACAACGGTTCAGCCTTGAATGTATGCCCCCTATGTATTGTCTAAGCCATCAGCATTGACCCATCAGAGTTCACCCTTTCTAACCAAGTCATCCAAGCCTATGACGATAGCCAAAGAGAAGTGATTGTTACAGTTAAGCTCCCAATAGCGGTGGGGACTGCTAGTTTTGATGTGGAATTTCAAACCATGTTTAACCTTCTGTTGGGAAGAACATGGATACACTTTGTAGGTGCAATCTCCTCTACATTGCACCAGAACATTAAATTTGCCTTGGATAAATCCATCATCACCATCATGGACGATTCACAGTTACCTCAGATTAGACAAATAGATAAAGAAAAGGATAGTGTTCAGGTGACGCATGACTCGTTGGATATTTTGCTTAGTGGATTCAGAATGGATAGCCCGGTTCAGGGTCTCGAGTACGAGGAAGTTTATCACAATGAAAACTTCCTCTTATTTGCCCCATATACTCCCTATATTGAAGAAGTTTTTGTACTTTCCCGGAAAAGGCTTAGGCCCAAATTATCAAGAAATTATAAGTTTCCCAAATGTTAAGAATAAGAAATAACAGTTTGGCTTAGGGTATAAGCCGACTAAAAAGGAGAAAAAGGAGGCTATCTGAAAGCTTACACAGGCCAAGAAGGACAATAAAAACGGGCAGTGCAGGAACATCAAAAGCATGACTAAGGTCCCTACTATCAAAGGATGTTTCATCAAGGAAAGGGAGAGTGGGCCCTTCTATGGATTTTTGGAGCCTATATACAATGTCGAGACTGAGAAGCAGATTAAAGGATGAGAGATATTCTACTACTGTGAACGGGTAGAGGACAAGGAACTGGCAGTCCTAACCAAGTTCAGTATCAAAGAGATTTTTTATTAGATGGATTTGATTGAACCAAAAGTGATGACATAATGCTTCACTGATATGCTGATATGCTTATCTCGGTGCTTATCTATGATGTGGATAACCATATTATAAACTCAGCAAGCCTAATCACTCCAGCACAAGGCGATGTACGGTATTACATGATCAAGTACGGACCACTGACTGTGGGAGAGATTATAAAAGGAAGTCCTGCTGCCAAAAATGCTTTGAAACTGGAAGATTTGGATGCTTACCTTAGCCAATTTGAATCTGCTCACTTATTATCTTTTCCCAGACTATCTGATTGATAATTTTGATTATCCTTTGCTTGCTGATATAGGTTATGATGAATTAATATACACGGTTAATGATAAATCATAACTAATAGACCCAAAAGAGAAAAATATTTAAAAGAAATGATTAAAGAAATTAAAAATTGGGAATCTACTTGTGTCACGTTAGTGGCCAAAGAAACAGTCGAAGTCAACATAGACACCCCAGAACATGTGAAAAAAATTAAAAGAGGAACCAGCCTAGACGAGAGAGGGGGAAGAAAGCATTGCACTCTTTATGAAATTTATCAATGTATTTGCTTTGTCATAGTGACATATCCGATATAGACCCATCAATTGAAAAAGACTACCTACCTACCCTACCAAAAGCCAAACCTATCAAGCAAAATCTCTGTAAGTTGAGGTCAGAGTGGTCCCTTAAGGTTAAGGAGGAGGTGATAAAGTTACTCCACATTGGATTTATCAGAGTGATTGAGTACCTTACCTAGGTAGCCAATATTGTACCCGTTCCTAAGACTTCCGGTCAAGTCAGAATGTGTGCCAATTACAGAGACCTAAATCGAGCTTCCCCTAAAGATGACTTTTCTTTGCCCATTATTGACATGATCATAGACAATACAGCTGAGCATGAGTTGGTATCTTCCATAAATTGCTTTGCGGGGTACAACCAAATAAATATGGCTCCTGAGGACCAGGAGAAGACAGCCTTCACTACCCCCTTGGGTACCTTTTGTTACACTATGATGCCTTTCGATTTGAAGAATGCGGGAGCTGCATATCAGTGAGCCACTACCACCCTATTCCATGATATGATTCATAAGGAGGTAAAAATGTATGTGGACAAATGATCATCAAGTTAAAGAAACGGGAAGATCATTGCACATTGTTAAGAAAATACTTTGAGAGGTTGAGACATACAACGTGAGGTTAAACATGCAGAAGTTCGTGTTCAAGGTTATAGCCGGGAAGTTGTCAAGTTTTATGCTGAACAAGAGAAGGATAAAGGTGGACCCTACTAAGATCAAAGCCATAGTTGAGATTCATCAACCCAAGACTGAGAAGGAGATTTGAGGATTTTTGGGCAAGATCCAGTACATTAGCCAGTTCATATTCGAGTTAACCATGATCTGTGAACCTGTGTTTAAATTGTTGAAGAAGGATTCGACCAAAGAATGAAACCCTTGTGCCAAGAAGCCTTTGACAAGATCAAACAATACCTCAGCAACCCTCAAGTCTTAAGCCCTTTGATACTCGGTAGTCCTTTATTGCTATACCTAACCATAACCGATACCGTAGCAGAAGCCATGTTAGCCCAACATTTAAAGAATTTTTTGGTCAAGAGAGCCATTTATTATGTTAGTAAGAAGCTGACCCAAGGAAAAGTGGATTTCTCAGCTTTAGAGAAAACGTGTGTATCTCTACTTTGGGTAACACGGATCTTGAGACATTATGTCTTAGCTTATCCCATTAAACTGCTAGCGAGAATGGATCCTACGAAAAACCTGTTCGAGAAGTCAGTATTGTCCAACTGCACAGCCAAGTGGCTTTTATTATTGTTTGAATTTGATATCACAGATGTCATCCAAGAGATAATTAAGAGGAAGGTTATGGTCGAGTTGTTAGCAGAATGTTAGACAGATGATATCAGCAAGTGGGAAGCGAAGTTCTCAGATGAAGGAGTGTGTGTTTTGGACTTAGAAATTACGTGGCGATGGTACTTGGATAGAGCAGCGAATAGTAAAGGATTTAGAGTAGGGATATATCTAATCTCACTGGATGGAGCTCATTCACCTATAGCGATCAACCTGACTTTTGACGATAGCAATAACATCGCTGAATACGAATCCTATATCATTGGTATAAACATGGCCCTAAACCTAAGAGTTCGAAAGGTTATAGTGTATGGAGGTCCAACATTGATCACATACCAAATTCGGGTTATGTGGAAAATTAGGGACGATGTCTACAAGCATATCATGCACATCTGGAAAACTTTGTAGACCAATTTAAGGATGTGAAATTCCATTATCTACCTTGACTCAAGAAAAATTTTGTTGATGCCTTAGCGACCCTTGTGTTGATGGTTAATAAACCCGAAGGACAAGAGGTAGAACAATTTGTGATACAGAAAAGAGATAGACCAGCTTACTGCTTCATGATAGCAACTGTAGAGGAGGACGGAGTAGCCGAAACTTGGTATACCGATGTGCAAAATCTTATATGAGACTGAAAATACCCTGACCAATGTTTAAAAAAAAGACCGAATAGCCTTAAAAAGGTGGGCGGTGCAGTTCATCATGTGTGACTGTAGATTATACAAGAGACATTACAATGGAGAGCACCTGTTATGCGTAACTGATATATATATATATATATATATATATATATATATAGACACACACACACACACAACAATTAGATGGAGGATATACAATCAGAAGAGTATGGGCTGCACATGAACGGCACAATGCTAACAAAGAAAATTCTCCAACAGGGATATTATTAGAGTATGATTTAGCAAGACTGAGTTGAGTATGTGAAGGGATGTTAGAAGTGCCAAGTGTATGCCAATCTACAACATCTCCCGCCTCGAGAGTTATACAATATGACGTATCCCTGGCTATTCTCACTTTAAATAATAGATGTGATAAGAAAGATCAGTCCTAAAGCCTCTAATGGACACAAATTCAAATTCGTATCAATAGATTACTTCATGAAGTGGGTAGAAGTCGCTTTGCATGTCATGCTCAATGCTAAAAAGGTGGCCCAGTTTATTCGAGTGAAGATCATTTGCCGATATGGAGTACCCCGAGAGTTGATTTCAGATATCGGATTACATTTTGAAGGAGAAGTCACGGACTTAGCCGAGGAATATGATATTATTCGACATCGCTCGTCTTCATATCGTCCACACACCAATAGGGCTTTAGAGGCCACTAACAAGAACATCAAAAGCATGTTGAGTAAAATGATGGATTCCTTTAGGAGTTGGACAGATAAACTCCCCTACACCCTCTGGGGCTCTAGAAAATCAGTGAGAAAATCAACTAGAGCTACTCCATATTAGCTGGTCTATGACATGGAGGTCGTACTCCCGATAGGATTAAAAGTTAATTCTTTAAGGGTATTGTTGGAAAAACTAAATAGTCAAAGAAGATTGGGTGAGACGCAGATTTGAAGAATTGGCCCTAGCAAATGAGAAAAGATTGAAAGCCCTATACCATATTCAGGGTTACTAGAAGCAAATTGTCCGAGCCTTTAACTAGTGGATGAAGGGACACGGTTTGAAAGAAGGAGATTTGGTGCTAAAGAAGAACATTGGACAAATCTAGAAGTCAACTGGTCGGTTCCTTATATGATCAAGCAAATCATGAATAGGGGTTCAGTGTTGTTAGACGATTTAGATGGAATCGAGTTGTCACAATTAGTCAATCTCGACCGACTAAAGAAATGTCATGCTTGAGCAAAATTTGTAATTGAATTACGAATAACCCGATTCTCCTTAATAATATCATTCGAGCACACATATTTTTTATGTAACACATAGATAAAGGTACATAGGCAGCCTGTAAAGTCACCCCGGATGCGGTTAAATTTTAATAAAAGTCTTTTGCCCACTCACTAAGATATAGACTACATTCCTGAGAAAAAAAAAGCCTACTAGAACGAAAACTCTGTAAAGGGCATCCTTGGCAAAAGTTAGGGCAATGAAAAAAAACAAAAAAATGCCCATTAGGATAAAAATCCTGTAAGGGGCAACCTAGGTAAAAGTTAGGGAAAAGAAAATTCTAGGTCATATCAGCAACCTATGTGAAATCTATTAGCATATGCTTCTTCTTATTTGAAGCTTTAGTATTTTCCTCATCCAGACATATGATTGACATCCATGTTTCCATGCTTTTCTAGTAAGTCAACTTCTGAGATACTGGGATAACATCCTTCAACTCCTCTACCTCGAAAGCCAGTTTTTGATCCACCTTCTATTTACCTTTACCATGCCTATGATCAAACTGACCCTTGAGATAAGCATCCATGCTAGCCTCCAGGTCCTGAGTAGCTTTGATAGACGGTGACTTCTTATGTGGTTTCTCTTTGGGCATATTGGGTTCCCATCACGTCGAACTTCTCTTCTAACATTTGCGTGCAATCCAAAACCGCATGATCCAAACAACCCAGATTTCTTCCTCAGCCTGAGGATGACGTTTGCAGAATACTCTGAGAAGACTCGCCAGAATTTGGTGCCTCCGGCCCTAATCCAATAGTAGCACGAACTTCTTTCCTAACTTGCACAGGGACTTTATCTCGCAAGCACTCGGGAAATCCCAGTTTTGCTCAGCTCTCATCTGGTCCTCTAAAGCTAGCACATTTCCTGAACAAAGGTCCAAAGCCAATGAATATAAACCACGGACAATAAGGGAGCAATAGATCTATGTCAATGAGAAATTATCTAACTTATATGGAACTATAGGTATAAGGCAAAGACCCTAACCTCGCAAAACAGCCTCAATTATGGAAAGGCTAAGGTCTTTCACCCCTACAAATTCATTGTAAACTTTCGAGACCACCTGCTCATAACTAAACTACCTCAGGATCCAGCAAGCGAAGTAGAATGATGTAGAACGCAGTCTCAGAAAGACAAACACGTGATATTTTGCAGTTCTCAAAATAGGTCTGTGAGTTCTCCACCATTTACAGTACCAGCGGATATCAGTGGACTCCCACATACAGAAGAATCGAGTCCATTTAGCTACTCCAGTCCAATGCTCAAAATGCATACGTCGAGAATGGAAGGAACTGGGGCTATGCCCTACCATGTCAAGTTTGGTTATCAGGCGCATATGATCTAGTAGCCACATATACAGAAGCAAGGGACTAACCCCAAAAGGCACACTCGGATCCTTATGAACAACGATATTGCCATGAAGGGTTTCAGGTACCACTAAGGGGATCAAGGTTTTACCTTTTGTGGACACCTATAATAAGTCGACCAGCCTCAAATCAACGACACTAGGGCCAAAAGAAGTGAGATACTTGGCCACCAGGCATAATGCCAGAGCAGCTATTCAACCACATACATACCACTGATCACGACCATTTGGTGTAGTAGAAAATTATTTTATCACAGAAGATAGCAAAATACCATTACCCCAGATGAAAGACCTAGCCCTTTCCTTCTTGACCTTCAGCAAAGTTTTGAGGGCCTTAGCATAGCCATCTTGGATGACCGAAATAGCTATGGGCAGATTAACCGGGATGTCCACCAAAGCAAAAAATTCTTCGTAAGTAGGGGGTAGAGTTCATCCAAGCTAAAACGGAAGACGTGATAATCGACATCGCAAAATTTGCAAGCAGCATAGAGAATGTCTTCATGAAAAATCACATTCTTTATACTCATCACGGGTTTCAGGTTGAATCCTGCATTGAGGTAGATTAGTTCGATCTTGTTGAAGGAATCGGCAAAGCTACGGAATTGGAGTTCAAAGATCGTGGGATCATCCTTGAAAGCCATTGAGAATTCTTTGAAGAAAATGAGAGTCGAATGTCGTTTTGAAGGGATGAGTCCAAAATATATAGTGAGAAAGCCCTAAGTTATTACAAAGATAGAAGTCAAAATTTTATAAAATTAGATTTTTTTATTGGACAAACCAGACAGTTTTCGAATAAACCAACCGGTTGTCCTATCTGATTTGAATATTTGCATGTCCATCTCTTTGTTCAACCGTCTGGTTTTTTCAGGAAAATTTAATTTTTTCTGATCAACCGGCTGGTTATACTAGAAAAATCGATTTTGTCTCTAATCAACCGTTCAGGTTCACCATAAAAATGGAGTTGGGCTCTGACCAACTGGCCAATTTTTCTCGAAAAATTAATTTGGCTACTGACTAACTGACTACTTAGTCAGTTTCTGTGAAAGTGACAAGGTTTGCCTACTTTCAGGCCAAACCCTATACCTGTCAACAACTCAACTCAATGTCAAAATTTACCACATCCTCCTTTCTTTTATGTGCATGTGTGTGCGTAAATATATAGATTGCACATTAACTTAGGAATAACCTTTAGTGAGACAGTCATTGGCTGAGCTGGAGAGGACGATGCAACAATTGATAACCAACAAGGGAAATGATAGGGGAGAAGGTTCCAGCTCTAAGCCAAACAGACAAAATAGGAAATAAGACCAACCATAAAGACTACCATCAGTTTACAATTGATAATATTTACCAGAAGTTACTTAAAATCCTTCGGCCAAGTGAGGATTTCAGGTCTAGGATCTTGAATATGGTTTCCTTCACTTCTGCCAATTGATCATCAATGGAGCCAAAAGGATCCAAGAATTGAGTCTCCACAAGGCTAGCATGCTTATCCAATTATTTTTTATTGATATTATGTGCGTAGCCCATCTGGGATAAACTGCAATTATAGATTTCAGGGTGAAAATTTTAGTTGGTATTGGCTCAGGATACCAGTCGTGATGGACCCATAGCTCAGGGATACTTTTTAGAAGCTTTTAGTGATATTACGGGAACTAACACAACCAAAATGTCAAAGGAAAACCAGAAAAATTCTGCCCAAAACGAGAAAAGAAGGAAGAAGAAGAAGATGACAACAAAAACACAAATTTTTCATTACCGGCTCGTGCAAGTATATCCCTCACATATATGGTGATTGCAACCGTTTGCCTTACTACAAGGAATAGAAATTCAAAGAAATGAAAAAGGATTTTAAAAGAAATAAAAGATTAACTAATTTTATCAAATTAAAGACAGATTAGAATTGCTTATGGCTCCATAATTTATGCCATTAAAACCTCCACGTCAGTGGATTTTTTGTGAAATTTGGGATTGCGCGTGAAAAACACGCCACATTAAAGCTTTCCCGTCAGCATAATCCAAGCGTCCACTTCAATTTTTATTCTCTCATTATTTTCGTATTCCACGATTCTCAGTTCATTTCTTCAACACCAAGTACCGACCCCCTCTTTTGAGGTTGATAAGTTTGCTCCCAACTTCCCGGTTTAATTCTAGGTTTAAGGGGCTACTTGGGTCGGTCGTTGACAAATACAATAAGAAGATGACAAAGAGAGAGAAAATAATAAAGCGAGTGAAGGTAAGGATGGAAAATTAAGTAAAATGGGATATGAATCTCCAGCTGTAACCATGGGTTACAGTAGGGGTGTTATACCAGCAATGGTTACTCTCTTCCCTCTCTCTCTTCTCCCTCTCACATTGTTGGGGTACAGCACCCCTGTTGTAACCATGAGTTACAACAAGGATCCCAATCCAGTAAAATAACCGAACTTTAAAATTTTGTGCAAGTCAAACTTGGACAACCTTTTATTTCGGGGATTGAATATTATTTAATATAAATTGCAATAAACCCCTCGTCGTTGTTCCAGTCAGCTCCCTAGGATTTAATTTGTGTCACTTAAATCCCCTGACCTTAAACGGTCCAACTGAACCCAAAGTCAACTTTGTGTTAACCGAAAGTAGAAAACTGTGTACTCAACTCAATGA
Organism: Escallonia herrerae; assembly: GCA_033070095.1. Classification (NCBI taxonomy): domain Eukaryota; kingdom Viridiplantae; phylum Streptophyta; class Magnoliopsida; order Escalloniales; family Escalloniaceae; genus Escallonia; species Escallonia herrerae. The sequence goes on from JAVXUP010001326.1 coordinate 110,564, forward strand.
TAGACAAGAAATTGCAGAGCAAGAGGATCCTAATCCGGCAGCAATAATAGAAGAACATGCGTTGAATTTGGAAGCCTTGCTAGCTAATCTACAGGATATCAATGAAAATCTAAACGAGGAGGACTGGGATTTCGAAATTGAGCAGGAGGAATTCAGTTTAAATGGAAGTCAAAATAGCGAGACTCCTCCAATTGACGAAATGGAAGAAGATGATCAAAATCCATCGGCGCCGGAAGATATCAGCATTGATACATCCCACAATGACATTTCTGAATTTTCCTTCACCGCAACATTTCAAGGATGATGACGGCTCCCTTTTGGGTCTGAATTTTCAAGACTATCAACTGACAAATCACATGAATAAATTGAGGAATGATATCACTCTCACCATTAAGCTGCCGGAACCTGAGTCTATTTGTAGCGAACATCTTTCGCTGGTGGCACCTTTGATTAGAGATGTTGCTAGTCCATCTGCTGCAGAATGTTATATCAAAAACTTTGCTTCACCTGGAAGGAAATTTGTGGCTCCTGAATTTGACAGCAAATCAGATGATGAAAAAGAAACTGAACCTCTGGCAAGCCTTGACGCATCTATAACGGTGCCAGCCGAAGCCTGCTCCAACAACTTCAAAAGAGAGATCTTTATTTCAAAGGAGCTTTTCAGCAGTGCTGTAGGGAAAAAACGGAAACTCGATGAGCAGGGTTCTTTTTCGCCTCCTCCAGGTTCCTCTCAAATTCATCATCTCTTTCTCAACTGCAATCTACATGTTATTATGCTTTATTTTTTCTTCCTGTTTACAGAGGTTTTGTGGTCTTCTTTGGATAGTCTGTGTTGTCGTGGCCTTGGAAAGCCGGGAAGAAAGAGATCCTCTCACGAACGTGATAATCCTTTCTTCACCCCTTTTGTGCATGATTCGAGTAGACCGGATCGTAGAGGTGTCAAATGGGCCGGGCTTGGGCCGGCCCAGCCCAAGCCCATCGGGCCTTCAGAAAACCGGGCCAGGGCCACTGTCAAACAGGCCGGGCCAGAATGAGGGAAATCTGGGCCTGGGCCTAGTCCAAGCCCAGGCCCTAGGCCCAACATCTAGGGCCGAGCCCAATTTTTTTTTTTGTTATTCAAAATAACAAATACACATTAGTTATTCTCAATAATGATCTAAAAGTAATAGATTTCTTCTACATTTTAATCATAGAAGGTAAGCAAATACACATTAGTTTAAAAAAAAACTAAAAAAGCCATTTTTTGGGCCAAAAGAGGCCCGGGCCTGTTTTTCAAAAATTTAGGCCTGGCCCTGGCCCAAGCCCTAGGAGTTAGGGCCAGTCCGGGCCCAAAAAAGGGCCGAGCTTGCCCTAGGAGTTAGGGCCAGTCCGGGCCCAAAAAAGGGCCGAGCTGGCCCAGGCCAAAAAAGGGCAGGGTTGGGCCAGCCCGCGGGCCGCCCGGCCCATTTGACACCTCTACCGGATCGGGTTTGGGGTGTTGCCTTGCAACCCCTTCACCCTCAATGAAAATCCTCAGCTGCAACTGTAGAGGCTAGGCCAAGCCCGAACAGTTCATGCAGCTCGCAAAAATGACCCGTGCTCATAAACCTGACTGCATTTTTCTAATGGAAACTAAGAAGAAGTTCCAGCTAGTCTCACCTAGCTTCCGGAAGCTGGGGTACACCTCTGTAACTGGTACAAACCCTTCTGGGTCGGATGGATGAACGACGTTGATGCCTCCGTTCTCTTCTTAGATAAGCATCTTATTCTTTTAGAATTCAAGCCTCGCTTGGGTCTTCCATGGGTGTCTGGATTCATCTACGGGCAACCAAACCTTCACAAGAGGCGTGAGACCTGGGAGTATTTATTGCGTACTCTTCAGAATATCTGCCTCCCGCTGGAGCTTATTGGTGATTTTAATCAAGTTCTCTCTGTGACAGACAAGATTGGTCCGAACTCCCTTTCCATTCCTGGGCACCAGATTTTACAAGATTTCCTACATCAGCTTCGTTTAATCAATATCAAATGGGTAGGTCCCACGTTTACGTGGACAAACAACCATAGATATCGCTCCTGTACTAATTAAAAACTTGATAGATGTTGTGCAACTTCAGAATGGTTGGTCAGATACCCAAGAGCTGTAGTATTGAATCTGGGGATCCAATCCTCAGATCATGCCCCTTTACTTCTTGACACTACTCCTAAGTGTCATTTTCTTCCTCGCCCTCTGAGATTTGAAGCTATGTGGCTCAAGCATCCCCGAGGTCTTAAGATCATCAACGAGGCATGGCATCAAAATGTGGAAGGGTCGCCTTTCTTCAACATAGCTGTGTGGGGGAAACTCATGTTGTGATCTCTTAACTCATGAAGTAAAAGTTGCTTTGGGCTTCTTCACAACCAGATACGAGACTCAAAGCACAGAATTGCTCACTTCCAATCCTTACTCCCGAATCAAGATGCTCAAGCTATGGAGAAAAAAGAACGTCAAAATTTGGACTAGTTGTTAGAATGTGAAGATCTCCATTGGGCTCAAAAATCTAGAGTTAATTGGCTTAAGTTGGGAGATAGAAACACAAAATTCTTTCATGCCTCTACAATAATTTGAATGAATAAGAACCAAATCATTTCGATCACTAACACTGGAGGTTCAATTCATTCCTCTCAGTCAGTCATTACTGAATGTTTCCTTAACCATTTCGACAAGATCTATCGCCCAAACAATCCCTTCTCTAGAGCAAGCATTCAAGCATCCTGCATTGATGAGCTGTCAAGGCACCTTCAGCCACATCATATAGCGAGGCTCTCGAGACCCTTCTCGACAACATAAATCAAATCAGCCCTACACCAAATAAAAGCTCTAAGAGCACTAGGCCCCGATGGTATCCCTGCTCTAGTTTACCAGCAATGTTGGGATGTAATGGAGATGCCTATCATTAGAGTTATGTCCTTTCTAAGATTAGGTCACATGCTTAAGGAAACGAACAGCTCCTATATTGTTCTTATTCCGAAATGCAAAGAACCGAGAAAACCAGAGGACTTTAGACCAATCTCCCTGTGCAATACTATCTATAAAGTGATATTAAAGACCATTGCTAATCGGATCAAGCCTCTCTGAGCATCCTAATAGCTAACTTTCAAAATGCCTATGTTAGCGGTAGACACATCAGTGACGACATTCTAATCGCCCAGGAGCTCACAAACAAGATTAGACTAAACAAGAGAAGCGAGTCACTTTCAGGAGCCATCAAAATGGACATGAGCAAAGCATACGATAGAGTAGATTGGAATTTTCTTCAAGCAGTGCTTCAAAAAATGAAATTCCCCGTGCACTTCATACGCTTGATTATGCAGTATGTCTCCACGACCTCTTTCCAAATCCTTATCAACGGCTCTCCATCAAGACGTGTCTACCCAACTTGTGGACTCAGACAAGGAGACCTGTTATCTCTGTATCTCTTTGTGTTATGCTCGGAGGTCCTCTTAGCCTTGCTCACAAAAGCTCAATCTCAGAAGCTATTATCGGGTATTAAAGCAAGAAGGAGAAGGCCTCCTATCATCATTTGTTGTTTGCCGATGATATCCTAATCTTCACCAGACTATCTTTGACATCCTGTGACTTCCTCCATTCACCAATGGACTTATACTGCAAGGAATTAGGGCAGTAGATAAATTTTGCGAAGTCTTCTTTAACAGTTAGTCCAAATTCTAGTATGGATATGGCTTCTAGGCTCGCAAGCTGTCTTGGCCTTTCAATATCGAACCTTTTCGGCAAATATCTAGGGTGCTCCTTGGATATAGTAAAAAAAAAAGAATTCTTCCTAGACCTTGTGGAAAAAATTCATAAATGATGCGTAGGGTGGTTAGGAGCTTTACTTAACTAGGCAGGAAAAGCAACCTTGGTCTCATCAGTGCTTTCATCCCTGCTTATATACATATCACTCACAGGTGTGCCTCATACCAAAATCCATTTGTATCTTAATTAACAAGTTGCTTTGCAACTTCTGGTGGACTGGTTCAAAAACCAAAGTGTCTGTTCACTGGATAAACTGGCATGCCTTGTGTGCTCCAAAATCAGAGGGAGATCTCGTGTTCAAGGATATAAAACTAGCAAACCTTTCTCTATTAGCTAAAACAAGCTGGAGAATCTTAAAAGAACCTGACTGTTTGCTGGCAAGAGTTCTTTGCGGCACATAATGTAATCAATCCACCTTCGTAGACTGTCCACTAACAGGAAATTGTTATTGGGGATGGAGAGGCATTCTGGCAGGGAAACAAGTGATCAAGAAAGGATTCAGGTGGCAAGTCGGTACCGGTTCTCAAATCCACATATGGACTGACGACTGGATTCCCAACATGCCATCAAGACCTCTAAATATGTCACCGAGTTACCAACATCAAGTTACAATTGTTAAAGAGCCAGTTCGAGACAAAGTGTGGAATCAACACCTTGTTAAAACCTTTTTCTCACTAGATATTTCTCACCAGATATAGCAAAAAAGGTTCTCGCCATACACATATCAACTCACCCTCTAGCAGACGTTCAAGTTTGGAAAGAGAGTAAATAGGGAGTACTCTGTCTCATCAGCCTACGTGATGTTGTACCACCTTGACAATGAAAACTGAAAAGCTAGGACAAGAGGCCTGGCAATTTCCCTTTACACTCCAAAACAATGGAAGAAAGTGTGGTCTTTACCGATGCCCTCCAAAATGTTGTTCCTTCTCTGGAAAATTTTGTGGGATAGACTCCCACTATATAGTAATCTTCGCAGAATTCATATCACAAATGTTGACTCTTGCCCATTAAGCCTTACTCATGCAAAAACTACTGACCGTTTTTTTCCCACGGTGCCCTGTCTTAAGGCTTATATGGTTTGGTGGCCCTCTCGGTCTACACACCCAAGCTATAAATGTTTCTATGGCTGAATGGATAAATCAGTGGTCTGTAAATCCGTCGCGAGGTAGTCTCTCTGCAAATAATTTAGTACAAGTTATAGCCACTATCTGGTATATATGGACGCACAGAAACAATATCATCTTCTGCCAATCACCATTTAGGTGTGATATCGTTATAGCCAAGATCTCAGATCTCACGCGTCTGATTATCGCATCCAGAGGTTGCCAAAAGTCACTGGCACAAAAGTCAATCAATGACCCTCTCTCATTCTTCAGTCATCCAATATCTCTTCACACTGATTCAAATCAATGCTCCTGCTTCAGCAAGAACATCATCAAGTTGTTCTTCTCGATACGTTTCAACAAAACGAATCAAAAGTCAAGAGTAGGGGTTCGATGTCTAACTACTAGTGGTTTTAGATGTGGCTCTGCAGCAATTTCTTTCCTTGCATCTGATGAGCGGGCTGTTGCTACAAAAGGATTGCTTACTGTTATGCAATGGGTAAAAATTAACTATTTGTCACATATTACTTTATTTACTGACTCCAGATTTCTTCTTTCCCTGATATCGGATACGGAGGATATTTCTGATAGCACTGCTCCTAGAATGTATGACTTTCGCTACTTACTATCGAACTTCCCACCAAGTTAGTATTGACAAGGCCACACCCCCACAGCTAAAGGAATCAAGATCTCTAGCTGATTTTGCTTGCCATGCTCGAATAGACGTCTACCTAGACTAGGTACATGACTTTTTGCCGCAACAAGATCTTTAATTCCATTTTGTGTCTAACGCTTCTTAGTGGTTCCTTTCTTTAGCCTTGTTCATTATGTTCTAGACTTTATGTGGAAGTACTCTTTGCTTAAATCAGGTATGTCATGATTATTTGCGTATGTGCAATACGTAAACGCCTTCGGGTGCATAAACCTTTTCTGATCTATGATATTCTACCTTTATATCAAAAAAAAAATCATGTTACTTGTTAGAAGGGTAAACTTGTCAAAACAAAAATAAAAGGAAAGCAAATGTATCACATAATGGAATTGATGATTCAGAACAACAGCGGTGATGGACGACGACGTACCACGCAAACCTACATCAACCAACACCTGTTATGGATTACTACAACTGCCACCATTGCCACGATCGTAGAGATGTCAATGGGTTAGGCTTGGGCTGGCCGAGCCCAGGCCCAGCAGGCCTTCAATGAAAACCGGCTAGGGCAGGGCCACACAAATGAAAAACGGGCCGAGTGGGGCCTAAAATCTAAGATATATGGGCCCAGTCCAAGCCCTGGCCCTAGGCCCAATATTTAGGGCCAAGCTTGGGCCAGGCCCGGGCCCAATCCAATTTTTTTTCCCTTTCTACCCAACTTCTTGTTATAAAGACTTCTTCTTCATCAAAGGGTAAAGTTTCTGTAAACGGATCACTGAGTATACAATCACTTTCTCACGAATTAAACCCCTTTCGAAAAGGTAAAATTGATGTTGGTTGACCATTAACCAAGGATTAAGTGCAAAAACTAGTTGTTTTAGCCCGCACATACTGACTTTTAAGTGCAAAATTCAATCTCTTTAGTAATATAGTGTAAAATCTGTTAATGTCAAAGAAAAATAGAGTAGATCAAACAACAACAATAACGAGATAGATGAAGATAAAATAACATATTTTCTTGTTACATTCAAATTCTTTGGTCATTTAAAGAAACATGAGATTATTCTTCAAGGCTCTTTAACACTTCACCCACTTCATTAAATTAAATTAAATTTAGAATTCAATTCACCTTTTTTGGTTTGAAACAAAAAAAAATTAAATTACATATTATACATAATTTTTGTATATGTTTAGAATACATATAAAATGAAAATGTGATAATTTTTTTGTATAATTATTCTCTTAGCTTGTGATGTAGAACACAAAGCAAATTATGTAAAATACATTAAATGAAAGCCCACTTAGAAATCATCAAAAACACGTCACAATCACCACAAACCCATACTTCACTGCATATGTTAAAGAAAATACTGATCATATGAATTTAATAACACCTCCAAAACTATTAATTTAACTAAAAAGATCAAAAATGTCAAAAAAAATAAAAATGTAATAAAATAGACTTCAAAAAAAATTTGGGGGAGGGGGGGGCAACGAGGCCGGGCCGGGCCAAACCCGAGCCATTTTAGGGTCGGGCTGGGCCCGGGCCCGTTTCTCAAATAATTTGGCCTGGCTCTGGCCCAAGCCCTAAGGGTTGCGGCCAGTCTGGGCCCAAAAACGGGCCAGGCCGAGCCAGCCCGCGGGCCGCCGGGCCCTTTTGACATCTCTACACGACCGCCAACCCTCACCAGTACCGAAGATCTAAAATGGGAAATAGTGAATAAAAAAAAAACTATGATCAAAATGAGGTAGTTGAAACTGCAAGGGAAAAAAAGCTACCTAAAGAAGATGACTACGGGTTTTTATGAAGGGGAAGTCTTTTATGTTGTTATGCCATAGAAAACTTTTCTATGGTAATTAGCATAAAAGACTGTTATGCCCTTTTTAAAAACTCTCATGTACTATTTTATTAAGGGTAAAGCAGTCATTTTCTTTAAAATTAATAACCCTAATTCCCATCTCTTTCCTTCTAGCCACCACCACCATACCTCAGCCGCCTCCCCCATAACCACCATCCACACCGTCACCACCAACACCCAACCTCGCCACCATCTTGTCGACAACCTAAGATTTTGCCTCGCGCACCACGCTAGGCCTCGATAGTCACCCCAACCACTATGACAGCCCCCCCCCCCCCCCACGGTCGTAGCCCGCATGACCGCAATCACCCACATCGTGTCCCGCAGCCACCCACCACCGCTGTAACTAACCACCGATGGGATCTGACAAACTGCAGACGGGATTCAAGGACAATAGGGGGTGGGGCAGTGATTTCCATCCATTTATCTTCCTCGCCTCGATTGTGTGTTGCGGCTATCGCCACCGCCGTGAACTTCTGATGGTGGTGACGGCCAAGGAAGATGGTGAAATTTTAGGGTTGTTAAAATTTACAATGAATATTACACATTTACCCTTCATGAATAAATGCATTTTAAAGAGATATAGGGACATAATGGTCTTTTTACTGTTCTGCCATAGAATACTTTTCTAGGACATAACAACACAAAAAATTTTCCCTTTTATGAAATCAAACATAAAATTCCAAGACAAAAAACTCAAATCCAAGCCCAAAAACTAAAATCCAAGGGGATTCATTGTGCTTGCAGCGTTGGTGGAGAACCTGAATCGCTAAGACATAGTAAGTCCCAAGAATGCCTTCAGTATGTCTCACGGTTGCCGATCAATGGTTAAAAGGTCACAAAACCGTGCATGTTCCAAAGACTCCGCGACCAAGCATATATCCTTCAGGAAGTAATCTCTTTAGTTCTAAACCTGAATATCCGAGTTGACTAGAACCAATTTGAAACGCTGAAGTCCCGCAGCTTGCTAAGGTGTCTCTCCATGTCCTGTCTAGTTTTGTTCCACTCTTCCTTCTCTATTACAGTGGTGGCATCATCTCTGTCAGCCTGAAAAATAAAGAATATTCCACTGATCAGCCAATGCACGATGGACAGAACACTTTTATGACTAATTCGGTTTAGAACTATCACCGAAGGAATTATTCTGAAGGAGTTCCCATTGTCACGAACAACAAGCAAGTCATTCTTTCTATCCCTGTTTCTTCCTTCTGGAACTGTCACCTAATTAGAGAATAACAATTTCATAAACAAAATAAGATAATGTCAGAAAATAAAGGCATAGCCCAATATGATAAATTATAGACAAAGAAGAGCTTTTTCCTCTTTGATCATAACACCACCATATCATGGTTCCAAGTGCATGGCAGAAACAACATACATCAAAAATAATTTGCTTAGAAGAAGCTCATGTTGCTTGTGACTTCATGCATGCAAAATAGTTGACATTGTCGCAGAAATTAAAAAATACTCTGAAATTGAAGGAAATCAGAAGTACAAGAAACAACTAACATTTACAAAAGTAACGGGAACTGGAGTTTAGGGGTGAGAGTTATGAATAATATTGGCAAATTCAGATAGCCATACTTTTTAGGGAATGAGAATGGTATTATATGAAAGAACTCTTGCGAGTCATTAGGCAAATATCACATACATTCTTACCATCACTAGCTTTTATGGCCAAGAGGTTCAATAAGGTTCAAAGTGACAGCTGATATGAGGACGATGGCTGAGATAGGGGAGTATAACTGCAAATTAGTTGCATTGAGAGCTTGGAAAAGTACTGTCACTCGTGATCTTTGTAATCAGCATTGAAGGGGCTGCTGCGGTTTAATGGAACAGTTCTAAAGATAAAGTATTCTGGTTTCGAGTGCTTTTCCTGATAAGATCTTGAAAAATGAAGAGCGGGGTAGAAGGGAACACAGTTTATGCAACTGATCTGGGTGTGTTAGACTTAGTTGAAGGATTCTTCAATCCTAGTAACTCTCCCAACCCAGAACCTCGCTCCCAATCTCGCACCCACTCCTGCTCCCACTCAAACGCATTATAGTGGCGACGCTCCTGCTCCGGGAACTCGCACCAACTCCCTCTCCCACCCACACTCCATGCAACTATTTAGATCCTTTTCTATTTACTCCATTGTTAGTCCTCCACACAAGAGGTAGGCCATTTCTGGACGCAGTGCAGCCTCTGCAGAATGGTTATGTTTTACTGGACTGTTGAAGGTCTGTAACTGGTAGGGCAAAGGGTATGCTCTATGAGAATATCAAGAGTTATAGACATTTTGGGTTTTCTTTGAGAAAGTAATCTTATCTGCATCTCTTTTATTGCTAGTATTTGCAAATATCACCTAGAACTCCGATCTTTCAAGGTTCAAATTGGCTGGACAGACCCTTCGCAGCATCAGCAAATACAGCAGTTACACTCCCTTTATTGTCTCAAGCGAAAATTAATTCGCGCATACCCACCTACCAGGTAGGGGTGGACCCCAGGCCATATTTTGACAGGGCCAACGTTAAATTTAGATAAGGCAAGAATGTTTGGACAAAACAGCGATTCCTTTCTTAATAATATCATAAATAAAAAAAATAACGAACCATTCCTTTACATGCATCAATTATTTTTTCACTATAGTACAAATAGAGAGAATGCATAAGAAAGATAAAAACCTAAAACTTTATGAGCATTAAGCAAAAGCACAAAAGCATTTATAATATAATCAATTTTCATTGTTTTTGAATGGCGAAGAAAAGTTTCAAAAAAAACTAGATATACATTTGAAATGGATGAAGCGAATCTCAAACAGATCAATGAAAAGTAAATGCATGAAACATTTGACTGCATTTACGGGTGGGCCAAAACTCCAATATAATCTGGTCTTGGCTTTTGAGAGAGCCATTTACATTCAGCTTACTGACTTCTACAGCAAATATGCAGAGAAGATTTTGTAGGCCAATATAACAATCTAATCTTTGGAAAGTATGACAGGGGCTTGCGCTCCTAATAACAAAGGGCTCTGAGTAGACTGATAACATTTGAAGAGCCTTTGACGCATGAGATAAGTATTTTAACGTTCCTTACCACAACTTTTGCTCGGGTTATTGACTTTGTTTTCGAATCAATAACATAAATCTCCTCAAAGTCTAGCACAAACTCCAAATCGCCCAACCGTCGGTTCCTATAGTGCTTCGTCAAGAAAACCTACAAGAAGAACAGTGTACTTACATACATCCCGAAGTACGAAAATTTGACATTTAATAATAACAAGCAATTTATGTCCAAATCAGTTAAAAAGGATGTTTGTGTGAGCATTGAGAAAAACCTTTAAGGTTCTAAATAAACTTAATGGAATGCTAAATCAAATAGAAATGTAAGTCCAAGCTACTAGAATTGTTTAAATGAGCAATCTCACAAGACCTATGTCAGGGTGGAACTTTAGATGGCATCTAATGCCAATGACCACTAGCACTCACACCCACAACTCTAAACACTTTTTAATCTCCAGCATATCTAACACGACATCTTTGGGAAAAAGCGACTAAGAGTGAGCACCGGTTATGACAAGAATGCTGGTGGCAGAAAAAAAAAACATCCCTTCCACACTTCAATTCAGATTTGGAGACTGCAAGAACATATCTACAGATTTGGTCAATGCAAAACCCCTTCCTAAGTTGACTTGTGTGCTCATCTGTTCCAACAGTAGGTAACTGAACAACTTGTTTTCTCCAATAGGTGCTAAGAGGCAATAGCTTGGAATACGCAATGCTCATTTCTTTCTTAGTTTACTTGCATACTGATCGCTAGGTAAACAAAGTTAATGGGTGTTCCTAGCAGTTTTTCCCCCCATTACTGCTCACGTGCAAAGTAGAGAGTGAACGTGTATTGAGAAGATTATGCTCGCAAAAACTATCCAGGAAATGTTTATGTGAATCATACCAGATGGAAACGTGCTGCAGTGACCAATACACTAGATGATGGAACAGGGTAATGGTGCGATCATGCGATGCACAACCATGCCCATGACACAAGCTACTGCAGCCCAACAAGTCCTTCCTAAACATGGCTTGCATGTTCTTACAAGCGTGTTGTTGTCCAAGCCGAAGGGTCTTAATTTCTATGTGGCACAAGGAGCCAATATTTTAAAGGATCCCTGGGGATATGCATGCTCGTGAGAAGAGCTGTTTTACGCAATTACGCTTGATGAAGATAATTGATTCGAGTTTTAGGAGGAAGGCTTCGGGAGTTTTGATGGGTATCCCTCATGTTGTGTACTGTAGGTGAATCCTAGACTAATTCCCCAACCCCACCCCCCCACCCTTCCCCCCAACCCCAATTGTGTTGATGTAGCCCCCTCGCTTTCTTTTTGCTTTTAATTAGGAAATTAGTACATCTTAAACAGGCATCTAAGCTTTGGTATGTATAGATTTTTCATATTGACAGGAAACAATAAGAATGGCACGCTTGCCACATAACATGAACCATGCCCGTTGGACATCTAAAAGTTATTAGCACCCAGCTCCCCGTTTCTTTTTATTTTATTTATTTTTTTGTGGTGGCTTTTGTAGATAAACTAACAACCAATGACTTGCAGAGTCATTTCTTTGTGTAGAGTGTAGCATGCAGGCAATTCTCCTAACATTTGGCCACACCTTATCATGACAAGCTTCTGGGTAATTAAGCAAAACCTAGAGACAAGTAATGGCCCTATTATGTGTAGAGCTTTATTATTCTTTGTCCAATGAGCTGAAACATTGTTGTGTTCAAAAAAAATGAGCTGAAACATTGTTCAACAAGAATCCCTCTTAAATCTTCATGTCTTCTTTCGCTCATGGTTTGATATTAAACTATGAGGTGACAAACAGGATAATCGCTCAAGTGAATTGGCAGCTTATGCAATATATTTGCTTGACTGCCACATAAGAAACTACCAGGAACCAAAAGCCTGTCATAAACCGCTATAGCACATACCTTCAAGACCTCCCTCTCAGATTTATACATGGGATCTCTAGGTGCGTCAATGGGGGGCTCCGTAACATTGTAACACCCATAATCACTCTTGGCGCATCGAATGTACTGTAATCAGGAAATCCAAGATATCATTAAATACATTAACAAGGCATACTTTTTACATCAACATAGCTCAACCAAAACTCTTGTAGAGTACCATTTGATGAATCAGTGACATACACTAGCACTGCTTATTAAAAACACAAGTTGATAATCTTGTACCTTCTGAGGCATTGGTGCCAGAACCCTAGGAATTGCATATATATCAGTATCAGGAGGTGTAACGTACATCTGCACACCACAAAAAAACCCCTAATTCATCAGCATTCATCCACAAAGCCTTCCAACATTTCAAAATGCAAAGGTCCAATGAGTATTCGAGTGTATCTGAGAAATCAATAAAAACAATAATCCTTTCCAAAGTTAGAGTCCCTTTGACTTTATAGGAAATGTCTAAGTTAATAAATTTCAGTAGTCAATCACTTCATTAGATTAAACTCGAATAGCAGGTAAAACAGCATTTGACCAGTTAAACGAGACCAGCAACATTTGTAGCAGAGCAGCGCTGCTCTTTCCAAAATTTTGTTACCAATTATGCATTTAAAACGGTGAATCTTACTGCTTCAGAATACTCGCCCGCATTTAAAAGTGCAATAATTTTGAAAAGACTATTTTACTCTTTTTAGCAGTTTCAAACTCAATTCTAGGAATTCGGTAAAAAAGTGAAACCTCTCTGAAGTCGTACACGTCCGAGTCGGGGTCGGGAGGTTTTCGAATAAAGAAATCGCAATCGAGCAAGCTGATCTTGTGGAACTCGTCCTCGTTAATCCGGTAGTCGACTATCATCTCCGAGTCCCAGCCGCGGGTCGACACGAAGCTCTTGCTGTCGACCATGGCGATGTCGTCGCCCGCCGCGGCGGCGGCAAGGGGGTCGTACTCGACGTCGTAGTCCCTCTTGTTGTCCACCTCCTCTGCCTCTTCCTCGTCCATGTCGTAGTCGTCCGGACCCCCGCCGTCCGCGTCCCCGTCGTCGGCCCGCAGCCTGAAGTCGGGCCTGCGAGAGTGAGTGGACTTGAGGAACGGGAGATTGGCTAGGGTAGGGCGGAAGTGGGGTGAGGATGACGTGGACAGGGTGGGGAGTTTTGGCGGGAGGAGGGGCGGTGGTGGGAGGAGGAAGAGGGTGGCGTTCATAGTGTGTTCAGAGTGAGAAAACGGAGAAGTTTGGAATTGGTGGGAAGGAGCGGATTAGATTGTCTACATGATACTGCATTATTTTTCCCTCCCTCTTGCACGCCTATTCTTTTTTATTTTTATATTTATTTATTTATTTGTTATGCATGAATTTTTGGTTATCTACATTTTTATTTAACGAGCTACCGTGCATATATGCTATGCATGCGCGACTCATCCATTATAAAACATCTTAGATAACTTTTTATAATTGATATTAATATTAAGGCTAACATAAAAAATGCAGTATTGCACAAAAAAAATGGTGCAACAAATTGAGTGTGGTTTAACGGATAGCATTTGTGGCGTAGTAACTTCAACCTAAATGCCAATCGTATTCATTGAGAGACCACCTTTATTTTTATTTTTTATTTTTTGTAAAAACCTTGAACAACATGATTAAAATTGTGCCATGCATAAGTCTTGGATATCTATATTATTATTTAATTAACAAAAAGCATTTTTAGTCCGATTCTTTTTTGCACTTTCAATCATCCCGTTTAATCACCTTTCGATATCATTCTGTAGAGGTGTCAATGGGCCGGACTTGGGTCGGCCCAACCCAAGTCCAACGGGCCTCCAGCAAAAACGGGCCAGGGCCGGGCCTGGTGTCTAGAAAACGGGTCAGGCCCGGGCCTAAAATCTGCATATATTGGCCCAATCCAAGCCCAGGCCAGGCCCTAGCCCCAATATTTAGGGCGGGGCCCGGGCCCAAAAAAAATTTTCTTCTTTTTTGGTTACCAACTCCTTGTTATTTATTTGCGTCGATGGCCAACCAAAATACATCAAATTAATTGGTTGAGATTGATACATGTTAATTTGGTGTAATATTGACAAGCCTTTTTTGGTCTACTAATATTATAATTTATAAGTAACATTTTTTGAAAGTTTCAATTCTAATCAGTTTATTTCAAATTTATACTATTAGTTTAATTTTGTATAAATTTTTAGCATATATTTTGAAATCCTAATCAGTTTGGTTGAAATTTATTCTATTAAGCTTTACTTTTTTCACAAAAGTTGAATTTTTGTTATTATAATGTACCACTAAAAACTAATTGGAATTTACAAGAATTTAACTTTGGAGTATAGTTATTAATTCCTCAGACGATCTTAAGTAATAAGTATAGATTTTGACTAACAGTTTTTTCCTAAATTAGAATTTAGGGAAATAATGGGAATATAATCGTTGGAGGAAAGGGGGGGAAATTAAAATTTGAAAATCGTGGGGCCTACCAGAACCGGGCCTAAACCCGGGCCAAACCCGGGCTTTTTTTGGGCCGAGCTTTTTTCTGGAATTTCTTGGCCTGATCCAAGCCCAGGCCCCAAGCCCATTTGTTTAGGGCCGTCACTGTTCAGCGAGAGGGGGGGCCAGCCCGCGGGCCGCCCGGCCCTTTTGACACCTCTATCATTCTATCCCTCTCCTTAACAGCCTATAACTCCTTTTTTCCCTGATTTTCACTCACCCAATATTGTCTACTGTGGTTTGTTATTTTCAAAATATATTCACCAAGCAAAATTATAATTCATATTTGCATAGGGCATTGCCCGTGCCTTGAGTGCTAGTTTAACTTATGTGTCATCGCCTTTGAGCCTTACTTAATATAGTCCATAGGAGAACTAAAGGGCAGGTGTTAGTTTAACTTATGAATCAATGTCTTGGAGCCTTGCTTAATACAGTCCACTGGAGAACTAAAATACATGATGATGGATAAAAAGTGGCTAGGCAGCCGTGTCTAGTGAGGGCATAGTAACAATATTCGCTTGATATTGGCGATATTCCTGAATTTATGGCGATAAACTAACAAAAAGTCTAAAATACGAATAGTTGAATTTTTAGCGTATAACTTATAGATATCGCGATCTTTACGAATTTATGGCGAGTGAAACCCCCCCCCCCCCCTCCCATATTTCAAAAGGGGGGGGGGGGGGGGGAAGCAAGGAACTCCCCAATATGGATTCGAACCCGGGTCATAGTGGTCGGTAATCCATCTTCGTGCCATCAAACCACCATTCAGCTTTTGTTTTATTTTGATGAAAAGTAGTAAATATTATTTAACCACTTATAGTTATTTAACACTACCTGCATTCTCCATTCATTTTTTTTTTTTACTCAGCACACCATCACGTGACTCTTGTTCAATTTTGAAAAAAAGTAACTAACATATGATTCAGTCACACATAGTTATATAGCACTACCCCTAAATTCTATTCATTTTTTTTTTACCCATCACTTAAAAGAATTGAATAATTGTTATATTTTTGTCATTTCAATCATAGTTTATAAATTTTATATACTTAAAACTATTATAACCTGAACGATTAAATACCGAGCTATTTCCGATTTATAATACGAACTTTGTTCTTCCACCGAATTATTTTTGATCACTGGCAAATTTCTTCGAATAATTCCCGAATTCCATATTATTGCCCATGCCGAATAATTTCCGAATACCAATTTGTTACAATGGGTGAGGATGTTGACACAGTGTTGGTCACGCGATACATGTGCTCAGTCTTGGTTTTCTCCAATTTAACCATCAACTCCCTACAGTAAGATAGTAGGGAATTATAGCCATGAGAGTTTGTTTCATTGGACTTAATGAGATTCACGATGGTAACCACGTCAAGGCAAATGACGAGCTCTTTGATGGTTAGATGGACTACTATTTGAAGGACATCGTGCATCCCTGAAGTTTAGCTAGCTGTTAAGGGAGTTGTGATGTCAATCTTCTTGGTGTACCCATACATACATAAGGTACCTTTGGTGATTCCTTGTGAGAACACCGATCCGAGCAAGCCAGGATTGGCTTTCGCAGCCGCACCTGAGTTAAGCATGAACTAACCTTAAAGACCTTAAGTGGGTCGTTACCATTTAGTCTGAAGTGTTGTCTAGATAAAAGCGGTGCATTTGGCCATAGGGCCTTATAACACAAAGCCTTGTAAGTAACAGTTTTAGCAAGCTGAGTAGGTCAAGAGGAGGACAAATCGTTAAAAATCTCAAATTTCTACTGAGCCAAACGGGATGGAACATAGGATGGCCCAAGGTACATTTATAGCCACGTGTACATATCACTGAATGTCATCGTCATAATCGTCATTCTCATTATGCAAGTTCTACATAGGTATATATGGTTGCAAGAGTAAACACTTGCCGGTCTAAAATAAGAGGAAAAAAAAACCCTTCTATCTCTTCTTCTCCAGAAAGACCTCTGCCGTCGCCGCCCCTTTCTTCCTTCAGCTTCCATGGCTGTGAGGATGGAAGAGGAGACCCCATCTCCGGTACTCCTTTCTCTCTTTTTCATGTCTTTTGCTTCCCCTACATCAGCACTTCACCATGGCCGCCATCCGCCACCACCATCCTCCACTCCCCGATCTCCACCTCCACCCACAGATCGAAAGTTCTCCAGCCATAAATTTATTCCTTCCCACTCGCTACCCTTAGATCTAAAAGGTTCTTTCAGATTCGTTGAGATCACCGGACCTCCGATTCGATTGGTTTGGGTTGAAATCTACGATGCCGGTCCGATATGGCAGGGCTGTGGCTTGCAGAAGGTGGATCTAGTAGAGGATGATGATGCCGCCTCCTTTCGAGCTGCGGATCAAGTTGATCCAGCCTTAGGAACTCGTTTCATCTCCTTTGGATCCCATGATAACCACGGTAGTATTCTAAACTGCCACCTTATGCGGCCCCTGGATTTGATGCCTCATTGCATCTCCTCCACCCCGCTACCATTTGATCTGGATTTACAAAATCCAGTGATGGTAATACTTATTGTTTTTGCTTTCTGTCAAGGCCATGTTGGCCGGTTTAAATTTCAGGGTCAAGCTTCAGCTTGTGTCCTTTTTGTTGTACTTTTGGTACTTGTTTTCAGAGTTAAACGTTTGTTTGTACTCTCTTAGGTTGTACTTTTGGTGTTTTGTTAATGAAATTTCCGTTTGACCAAAAAAAAGGTATATATGGTTCGCTGCATAAACCCTTTTCTTCCATTTCTCCTATCAAATCATGGGTTCTCTACTAAATTTTTAGCTACCATGTTTTTTCTTACACCTTTTCATTATATTATCCTCAATTTACTGCTACTTCTTTTTACCCCCCTTAACTTGGCACAAGTCATTGCTTCTTCCATTTGACATCTAAAGGCCTATATTGGAAATGAGTAAACTATATATCAAGCGATGTTCCTTCATCTTTTCCTCGGTTGGTGCCCAAACTTTGCTTATCCTAATTTATTACTATAAACCTTCTTGTGTGGCCACAAATTTGCCTAAGCTATGCATCTCATTTATACATGTCATTTGCATATAGTCACGTTTTGAACTTGTTCAGTTTTAAATTTTTTACCAGATATCACTAGTGTTTCTTAACTTTAAATGGAGACTTCTTAATGCTAATGAAGAAAACTTGGTCCAACCTAAAAGTATGTTCAAGAGAAAAAGTTCACCAATTACAATAACCCAACTCAATCCCCCATGGATAGTCGATGTGAAACTTTAACAACCACACTCACTTAAAGTATGAATTTCAGATGGTCATTGTAAATACTCCATTTTTGTAAGCTTTATTTTATCTTTTAGTATAGTCTCACCGGGTCTGGTTCGATCCAGTTTAGTCAAGTCTAATCCATTCAATCTATTCATGTTGAGCTTAACCCACGCCAGAATATATTAATTTGGTTTAACTTAGATTGGTTGCACCAGTTTTTACTTAATCCACCTACATTTATATGACAAGTTGACTTCTCTTTCTGGAGTAAGGGTTTTATAGTAAATTCACAAGGGAAATTGTATTGACCGGTACACATTATACTAGTCGGTACAACTTAGTGGTTAAAAAACATATCGGTTAGTAGAAAGGTATTAGTCTTTTAGTTTTCTCTGGTGGTGGCTAAGGTTATGTATTAAAATTTTTGTGCAGCTTTTCTATAGCCCAAGACCTCTGAAACTTCATATTAAATAGGCCCCATGCTCCCCTTAATTATAATTATAGATATTGCATTTTTGAAATCATTATGAAATAAAATAAATATTGGGCTTCATTATCGATTGCAGTTTATTATTAAGCATATGCCTAGTAATATAACATAATTAGTTTAATTTAGTCCAATCCAATTGTCTTATCTAATCCCATTGTCTGGTCCAATTTCTTAGTTCAGTTGTCAAGTTCATAAGTCCATTTGTTCAGTCAGTTAAAAGGCTCAGTCCAGTCCAAATTATAATTTTATCTAGATGATTTAAAGAATTATTGGTTAATTATCCTTGATCCAAGGGATTAAATCAGTGATTTATGAAAATAATTACCGAATTAGGTTCATCCCATCTAAAAAAATAGAGATAAATCAGAGGTAATTGCGGAATTTGGTGAGGATGTCAGCACAGTCGTTGTTGGTATCGTGGTACATGTGCTCAGTCTTGGTTTCTCTAATTTAACCATCAGCTCCTTACAGTAAGATGGAATTGTAGCTGCGAGAGTTTGTTCCGTTGGACTTGATAAGATTCACTATCCATGTAGTTCAGTGAGCTATTAAGGGAGTTGTGATGCCAATCTTCTTGGTGTACCCCTACATAAGGTACCCTTGGTGACTCCTTATGAGAACACCAACCCCAGCAATCCAAGATTCGCTTTGGCAGCCGCACCCGAGTTAAGCAGGAATTGACCTCAAGGACCTTATATAGGTCACTCCCATTTAGTTTATAGTGTTGTGTGAACAAGAGCAGTGCATTTGGCCTTAGGGCCTTGTATCCCAAAGGCTTGAAAGTAATAATTTTAGCAAGTTAAGTAGGTGAGGAGGACAAATTGTTAAATATCTAGAATTTCTAGTGAGCCAAACGGGATGGAAGATAGGACGGCCCAACATTTATAGCCACGTGTACGTACCGCTGGATGTCATCGTCACAGTTGTCATCGTCATCACCATGCAAGTTCTACATATATGTATATATGTATATATGGTTAGCTAGTAAACCCTTTTCTTCCATTTTCCCTATCAAATCATGGGTTCTTTGATAAATTTCTAGTTACCCTGATTTTTCTTACACCTTTTCACTACATTATCCTTGATTTACTGCTGCTACTTTTTACCCCCTTAACTTGGCACAAGTCGTTGCTTCTTCCAGTAGGCATCTAAAGGCCTATATCGAAAATGAGTAAACTATATCTCAAGCGATGTTCCCTTATCTTTTCTCAGTTGGTGCCCAGACTTTGCTTATCCTAATTTCTTACAGTACACCTTCTAGTGTGGCCACAAATTTGCCTAAGCATATGCATCTCAGATATACATGTCATTTGCATAAACTAATGTTTTAAACTTGTTCAATTTTAAAAAAAAATTTACAGATACTACTGGTGTTTCTTAACTACAAATGAAGACTTCTCTTAATGCTAATGTAGAAGACTTGATCCAACTCAAAAGCATACTCAAGAGAAAAAGTTCACCAAGTACAATAATGGAACTCAATCCCCATGGATAGTCGACGTGAAAATTTAAACAACCACCCTCACTTAAAGTAAGGATTTTAGATGGTCATTTTAGGTACTCCATTTTTTTTAGCTTTATTTTATCTATTGGTATAATTTCACCCAGTCTGGTTCGATCCAGTTTAGTCAAGTCTAGTCTACTCGATATGATCTACTCATGTCGAGCTTAACTCATGTCAGAGTCTATGAATTTTGTTTACCTTAGATTGGGTTTTAGGCCAATTTTTACTTAATCCACCTACATTTATATGGAAAGTTTAGTTTTCCTTTTAGAATAAGGGTTTGAAAGTAAATTCATAAGTGAAATTGCACCGACAGGTACACATTATACTAGTCGGTACACCTTAGTGGTTAAAAACATACCCGCCAGTAGAAAGATATTAAAGGGTGTTTGGGACTGATTCTAGAATGGTCAAACCTGATTAAATTCAGATTAAATCACCTTTGAAGTGTTTGGCAAAAAAAAGTAAACTGATTAAACCTGCTTCAATGTGCTCAACACTGATTAAATCCATAATCCTTGTTTTCTTGGATTAAGATTTAATCAGTTTCGGAGAATCAGGTTTGACCAAAAAAATTACCTAAATATCCTCATATATAAAAGACATTAAATGCTCCCTTTTAATTTGAATACACTATATCGTAATTTTGTCATGCTAAACCTACTTTAATCTCTTTTTATCCAAACATCTTCAATAACTTTTAATCTGTTATGCTTAAAATGGATTAAAGTTGATTCTAGAAATTGATTCTGATTTAATTTTAATTCACTTTTGAGAATCAATCCCAAACGGGATCTTAGTCTTTTAGTTTTCTCTACTGGTGCTAAGGTTACGTATTAAAAATTTTGTGCAACTTTTCTGCAGCTCAAAGACCTCCAAAATTTTATATTAAACAACCCCTATGCTCCCGCTAAATATAATTGTAGATATCCTATTTTTATATTAATTAAAATATATATTAGGCTTCATTATCAATTGCAGTTTATTATTAAGCTTAGACCTAGTAATATTACTAAGCTTAGACCTAGTAATATTACATAATTAATTTAATTTGATTCAGTCCAATTGTCCAGTCCAATTGTCTAGTCTAATTACTTAGTCCAGTTGTCAAGTTCAATAATTTCAATTATTCAGTCAGTTAACAGGCTCAGCCCAGTCTAAATATGTCAGTCCATGTCTTGATTATAATTTTATCTAGATGATTTAAGAAATTATTGATGGATTATCCATGATGCGAGGGATTAAATCAATAATTTATGTGATTTATGAAGATAGTTGTTGAATCTAGTACATCTCATCTAAAAAAATCAGAGACAAATAATGAATTGGGGTAAAATAATGTCTCAAAATTTGAAAAAAAATATAAATTTATGCGATGAACCGGCCGATTTTTCGGTTAGTTGGCTTTTATCAATCTGTGACTTTTATCAAATATTTTGTCTTATCTACAGATTGTAGATTAATATAGCCATATTTATGATTTCTGACGCTCTAGAACTCTATAAATAGGCCCCTTATCCTATATTTTCAGGGTCTCAGATTTCATCTCTGTTTTTTTCTTCTTTGAGCTTTTATACCATTTCTCTTGGAAGTGGTATATCATCTCTTAAGAAAAATTAGCCCTTCATATTCACTTAAAAAGATTCTTAGTCTGTTGCATCGTGGATATTTCAGAAAACATTCCCGAGTCGTCTAGAGAAGCATATTCGCTGGGTACATCTAATAGCTTACTAGTCTAGATCAATAGTCAAGAATTATCTCCCATTTCTTGCAATCTCATTTTATTTCTATCATAAAAATCATAGAAAGAATCATTTTTAAATTTTAGTCTAAGCCTAAGACTGATGGAAAGGTGCCCCCGTAGGACCAGAGTCAAATTACGATAGTTTTGATTCAAATTAGTCCGACAGGATACATAAACCATTCGACCCTCGATGTCAAGTTCAAGCAAAAAATATAGAAATAAACTTAGGATTTATGTTATTGCATATTCACATGTTATGTGTTCTAGAAGTAAAAAATAAATAGAAATAAAGTACAGACCGAAAGGGTATGACGGGTGCCTAACACCTTCCTGCTATATAATTTAGTCAACAAACACATTTCTTTGTTTTCGATAGATTAGTTGTCTTTTGGATGTTTAAGAGTCACTTCTTAAGTTTTTCTTATTTTTTGGTTTAAATTAAATAAGATAGTGGCTGTTAAAATTCATTAGGAGATTTTTTTCGAGCCGGTTTGCTACAATTAAGGATAATCTTTAACAGTTGTTGATATTCTCACAAGGTTCTCTCATACACTTATCTTATATTTTCACAGACATTCACACACACATATTTTTAATTGTGCTTTGTGGGTACATCAAAGTCAACAGCCCAAAAATCCAAATCAAAAGGCATGATCAATCTTTTAGAACCAATTTAGGATGGATTTTTGGACGTCAAACCTGATTTAATCATAGACTTAATTAGGGTTCTGGTGCTTGGTAAATATTCAAAATTAATTAAATTAGCTTACAGAAGCTAAAAAAATGATAAAATCATATTCTAAAAAAATAAAATTATGAAATAATCACTTTTCTATAAGCAGTTTTGACAAAATAAAGTATAAAAGTATCCACTTTTACAATGACCTGTAGAATTTTTTGTTGAAGAATTAAACTTTTGGTCCTTTTTCTGCATTGAATATCACGTCGTCGACCAGGTGGCGGACCTTTACATACTATATCAAAAAAAAAATCTGCTTATGAGAACTATAATAGCCAAAATATTTTACAAAAATATAAACTCAAAACATGTAAACAGAGCTCTAAAACATATACTTAATTAGGGTTCTGGCGCTTGGTAAATATTCAAAATTGATTAAATTAGCTTACAGAAGCTAAAAAAATGATAAAATCATATTCTAAAAAAATAAAATTATGAAATAATCACTTTTCTATAAGAGTTTTGACCAAATAAAGTATAAAAGTATCCACTTTTTACAAAAAACCTGTAGAATTTTTTGTTGAAGAATTAAACTTTTGGTCCTTTTTCTGCATTGAATGTCACGTCGTCGACCAGGTGGCGGACCTTTACATACTATATCAAAAAAAAAAAAATCTGCTTATGAGAACTATAATAGCCAAAATATTTTATAAAAATATAAACTCAAAACATGTAAACAGAGCTCTAAAACATATACAAATTAAGCACTTATATTAACCATCAATGTCTTGTACCTTCAGCGAAAATCTAATAACCAACAATCACTTCCCAACAAATGGGTTACCATAAACCACGGTGAGAACTACTACAAATTTCTCATTCTTATGCCATTAAGAAGACTTATAAATTAAAATGAAACTTCAAGCTCATGCATATAGCTATTAGGTCCTCTAGTCGTCTTAGCTTAATTACCTAAAATTATAGTACAAAGCTTAGCAAAGATCGGCCCACCTCCCCCCTCCCAGAATTCAACGTAAGTATTCAATAATATATAGTTGAGTCAAAACGAAATGTATAGAATGGAAGTTGCAAAGATGATAAGTAATCTTAGCTTGATAAATATTCTTATTTGGGGATATTAACCCAACAAAGATCAAATCAAAGTCAAATGACATATTCAAATAATTGAACTAACAATCAAATACGATAAAATCACAAAATACATGAGTATAAAGCACGTTAACCAAAATACGGTAAGGTTCTATGCTAAAATTTTACATTTCGGTGGTAATTGTAATATCATATCGTGACATCACGTTAACCTAAGCACGTTAATGTTCTAAAAAAATTAATTTTCAAAGGGGTCTAATTGACATCAAAGTATCTTAAAAACATGTGAGTCACAACGTACCAAAACTTTATATTTCATATAGAGTAGCATAACGACTTCAAAAAAATACTTAAGGTTAGACTTGAATCAAAGAGGACGAAGAAACGAGTTCAACGAAAGTTGAATCTCTTGAATCCAAGTTTGTATGAACAAAAGTTACGATTTAGAGAAATGACTTTATAAGGGACAAAAGAAATCTATTAGCCATCACAATTCTAACATATGGCAAGACCTTAACTTGAAAGTACATAAAATGGTAGAATATAATAATTTACGTAAGAAAAGTAGAGATGTCAATGGGCCGGCCTAGCCCGGGCCCAGTGGGCCAGAAGAGGGCTAGGGCCAAACCAAGTTTCGGGCCTTGCAAACCGGGCCGGACCCAATGTGAGGATATCCTGGCTCGGTCTAAGCCCAAGCCCTAGGCCCTAACTTTTGGGCCGGGCTTGGGCCAGGCCCAGGCCTGAATAAAAATTTATTTTTTTAAAAAAAAATCTTTTTATCCATGTTTTATGTTATGAAAAAATTAAAATTAAGATAAATTTGTTCATAGGACCTCCCTCCTTTTATCTCCATAAGCTTTTTATCAACTAGTTTTGAAAAGAAAATTATTCTATTATTGTTTTTACAAAAGATATTAAACGGTTTTTTCTCCCTTTATATTCAGGGTCGACAGAACACCAAGGTATTGGGTTTGTTCAATTGTAAGTCTCTGCCTTCTTTTCTTTCCAATATAGATTCTCAAAATAATTTCTTATTGCAGTGAAGCCTATCTTTAGAATTTGGAAAGTTTAATACTGTATAGCTAGCTGAGTAGATATTTTTGTGAACATGGGTGTCACCCCTCTAGTGTTCCTCGTTAAAACATATCATTACTTACCAGAAAGAAGGTAGATCAGTTGTGCACTCATGAGTTGCACTATAATTGATTACCCACCTCTATTTTCTTTTTTTTTATTTTAGTTCGTTATTCAGTCATAACGAAAAAAGGAACAACAAAGGCTAGTACAAGTATGAGTCCAAGATTGCCTACTCTAGCTTATGTTCCTCCATTTACTTATGTTTGGAATCAGGTGCGAAAGAAAAGTGTCAGTGACGTGGGTAGAGTGAAAATGCATTGCATGCTTGTCTTAAATTTCTTGCCCATTTGAAATGATTTTTTATTCTTAGTGTACACTACTTTTAGCGTTCATCTAATTGAAAATTTCTTGTTAACGTTCATAAGTAAGATACCCAAGGGAATCGAGCCAGAATCGGGCCCATAATGGGCTGGGCCGGGCCTTTTTAGGGTCGGGCAAAAAACGGGTCATTTTAGGGCCGGGCCCGCTTCTCAAATAATTCGGCATGGCTCTGGCCCAAGCCCTAAGGATTAGGGCCAGTCCGAGCCCAAAAAAGGGTAGGGCTAGGCCGAGCCGAAAATGGGCCAAGCCGGGCCAGCCTTTAACCCGCTCGACCCTTTTGACATCTCTAAAGAAAAGACAATGAAAGATTAAGACCGATAATCAGAAATCAAACCCAATAACCTGTCCAAATTTGCCCACTTAAAAATCACCCAAATGCACTCATTAACCAAATGGGTTTTAATAGGTCAATTGTTTTTATAACCCAACAACCAGTGAGTTTTAATGGGTTGTAGATAGGTGTCCATTTAATAATTTCATCTATTTGACTGAATTAACAAATCCATAGAACTCCCCCCATTGTATCTCTCAAATGAACTCCACCCAAAACTCCACATCTCAGCCGAATGAGTGGACTAGCCATCGCCTCCCTGTGTCGTCATCCATATCATCATCTGTCGTCGCCGTCCCCACCTACCGCCACTGTCGCAACTCCTTCGCCTTGATAATACTGTCGTCATTATCACAACCGAGCATCGCCATGGCAACATCGCTGATAGAAGCTTTGAGGATTTTAGTTTGACCATTAATAAAAAAAACTAGAATATCTTTCCTGTGAAGGTGGGAATGACAAGAATGCACTAGCTTTTGCGTCAATCATCTCCTGATAGAAAATTGCACCTCTTCTCTATCAAATATTCCGGTGGCAACATTTAGCTAGATCTCCCAATCAGGTTTATCTATAGATTTGGGG
The DNA here is from genome assembly GCA_033070095.1 of Escallonia herrerae. Lineage (NCBI taxonomy): Eukaryota > Viridiplantae > Streptophyta > Magnoliopsida > Escalloniales > Escalloniaceae > Escallonia > Escallonia herrerae. Next base: position 136,568 of record JAVXUP010001326.1, read on the forward strand.
GAAGGTCTATTGATCTTCACCTTCTAACATTTAGCTTGGAAAATAGTGGCACCTAGATTGACGGTTGTTGTGGGTGTGACGGCGTTCTAGATCCTACAGATCTACAATTGTGGTTGGTTTTTGTGACGGTAGATCTGTGGTTCTAGATCCTCAGTTCTGGAACAGGATTTCTGTGCGATGGTGGCTCAACATAAAATTTCTGAACTTTTTGTGGAATGGTAGTGGTGGTTGTGGGTATTGAGACGTATGGACGACGACAGCGGCAGACGTGGGCATGGGTGGCGGTGGCAGCGCTAGAGGTGGATAGGGAGTGGTGGCGGTGATGGTAGCATGTGCACGTTGATGAAGGAGAGAGCTGAAAAGTTTGTAATGTAAATGGTTTATAAGAGTAAACGAGTATAAATGGCTGAAACCAACCCATTCATTTAAGAGATAACTCGTTTAACCCATAACTAAATGGGTTAAGATGGGTTGATGATCCACTTGCGCCCAACTCAATTAATTAACACCTAATTCACCCACTCATTTTGCCATTCTAATATACCCTGAAATTTACATTTTGTACAGATTTATTACCCAAGTTGAAAGTGTGCGAAAGAAATACTCAACTTTAACAAAGCATACCAAATCAATACATCGGCTAACGGATAACAGATGTCGTTAAAAAGGTCCAAGGGGTAGGGCCGTCAATAACAGAAAAATATATCTCAAAATACGCTAATTTTTAAAGAAGTACTTAAGTTTAAAAAAGCGTACCAAATCAGTGCCTCAATTTTTTGTCAACCTTAATTTAATCAAAACAAAAACTCTGTGTGTGTGTGTGTGTGTGTGTGACCAATTTATACCTGTTACCTGTCACCCCATTACCACCATCTCCCACCAAAACCACCTGACCACCACCAGCACCACTGTCGTCGCCTAGCACCGCCGTCGGCTACTGCCTGTCACCACTGCCATCACAAAACCAACACCACTGTCACCATCCCAACACTCGTGTGGCCACCGCAATCACAAATCCAATACCTGTGTGGCCACCGTCGTCATAAACCCAACACCGCCGCAAAAAACCGAACACCGTCGACCATTGTACATAGTAAGAGGCTTGAAGCAAAATACATAAACCTTGGAATGGAATTGGTAGGTGCTTGGTCTCCCTGCATTCACTCCATTATTAAGGTCTTCCCAAATCCCCAAATCAGCTCAATCAGTACCATTCAAACTCTCCCTGCAACCAAGCCACAATTTCTACAGAACTACGTCACTCGAAAGAAAAAGATTGTGTAGAAATGTTGTGTTATCATGAGTACCCCACTTTTTTAAAAATTGGTGCTCAGTCAACCGACAATGATGATGATGCTGTGTAGGAGTTACAGTGGTGGTGATGTCGGGTTATGTTGGTGTTGTGTGCGCCGGTAATGGCTGGTCTTCGATCGTGGATGTGAGCGCTGATAGTGATTAGAGATTGATCTGGATGCCGACGGTCAAGGACGATGGTGGTAAACAGGTTGGTAAGTAATGGCGGTCGCTAGATCGGTGGTGCGTTCATTCGGTGGTGATGGGTCACTGATGTAAGTGGTGGCAGTGACAAGACTAGTGTTGATGGCGGTGGGTCGCTAGTGTGGATGATGAGGATGACAAGTGATTACGGCAGTGGCTCCAAGATGACAGCGATACGGTGGCTTATATGGAAGGAGAGGGGAGGGGGAGAGAGAGAGAGAGTTTTAATGATTAATTAAGGAAGATAAAAAAAACGGTTAAGATAGTGCCACGTGTTTTTGACATATATTTTTAATGATTAATTAAGTAACAAGTATAAATTGGCCAGAGAGAAAGATAGAGAATTTTTGTTTTAATTAAATAAAGGTACTGATTTGGTACGCTTTTTTAAATTTAGGTACTTTTTTGAAAATCGGAGTATTTTTTAAATATATTTTTCTGTTATTGACGGTCCTACTCCTCGAACTTTTTAACGGCATCCGTCATTCGTCATTCGTCAGGCGAGGTATTGATTTGGTATGCTTTTTTAAAGTTGGGTACATTTTTGTCGCACTTTCAAACTTAGGTACTAAAATTGTACAAAATATAAACTTCAGGATACAGTTTTGGGATTTGCCCAAAGAATTATAACAATGCGAACAAAGAATAATTTACCAACAATTGAATTTATGTACTGCGAAAACTAATTCATATACATACAGGTAATACAAATACAGTCAAGGACACGATACAAATGTGATTGATCAAATTCAAAGAGAACATTTTAGTACCATTATGTAACAATCATAGTGGAGACTACAATAAGCTAATAGAGTGGTCAAAATACTATTAGGATGAGTACGATGAGTGTAAATCCTTACGAGAAGGGCATAGTGAGTGTAATCCTGACCTTAATTTATGCAATACTCTTCACATACTTATTTAAGCCTCCTAAAATTTCAAAACCTAAATAATTTAATCAATCCACTTATATTAAAATCTCCAAAAGCACAATTGTAATTTCATTCAAATCCTCCTTAGAGTTAAAGTGGGTTTATAATTAACATTTATGGGTAGAAGTTGCGATCTTCAAAATCTTAGTTTTTTCTTCTTCTACCTCTGCGTAAACTAAACTGAGAGTACTGATAAAACTGAAATTAATTAGCCCTTAACTCTAAGTTTGGTAAATAATAATAGTAACTAAAATTATGAAGATAACCAAAAACATAAAAAGAATCAATAACAAATTATTTGTGATCATACATTGAAAATACTTTTAGTCTTTAACCAACACCATTCATAATTTGAAGCTAATTTTTCTAAAAATAACTGAAAAGCTGATTTTAAAAGTTGATTAAGATTAAAGAAAATAGGTTAAATGGTTCATACACTACTTAGTGTTCGCTGGTCTAGTCCCTAGACAATTTTTTTAGCATCTATGGTCCCTGCACTTTACAATGTTATTTGCATTAATACTTTTGCCTACTTCTGTTAAAATTTACACATTAATGGGCCCCACAGCTGGGGCATTTCAGTCATTTTCAATATTTGTTCAGCAGTCATGGTCCTTATACTTTTCGGTGTGAGCTCCATAAATCCTCTTGCTTGGATCCAAAAGAAGAAAAAAAAAAACAGTCCCTTTTCATGTCCTCTCCCACCTGTTAAATATGCATAATGAAATCTCTATTACAGTTATCTTGAGTAAAATAAGAGAGGACTTGACAACTTAACTATGTAGCAGTTTTTTGTTTTCTATTTATTTTCAACATTTCACATTTTACCCATACAGAGAAGAAGCTCTATAAATATGTAGACCTGGCAAACGGGTATACCCGTTGGGGTACGGGTAAAACCCGGTCGGGTAATTTTTACCCGAATTTTTACGGGTAGGGTTTTTCAGGATCCGTACCCTACCCTTGCGGGTAGGGTATTATCCGCGGGTACATGCTTAATTTTTTTTTAAACAAACAGATTTTAATAGACTTTTTGTTTATATATTAGGCCTTTTTTAACTACTTAACACAAACACTTAATAGTAAATAATTTTTCACTAATTTTCCTTTTGATAGTAGACTACAATCTCTTTCTAGTTGCATTGCTACACGGCAATGATGATTTCAGATTCTCAATTTCAACACAATCACTCCTATCTCCAGACAAAACAATATCTCAACAAAAAAAACCAAAACATTACCTACAGGCTACAAATTAATTCTTACTTTTGAAGTAGTAAAAAACTTAAATACGTACAAAATACAAACACAAATAATATAAATAGATTTGATAGGAACGGTGGCAGCGCAGTGGTGGCGGATCTGATCGAAGACGACGTGGCGGCAGAACGACAGTGGATCTGATCGAAGACGACGGTGGCGGCAGAACGACGGCGGATCTGATCGAAGACGGCGGTGGCGGCAGAACGACGGAGGATCTGATCGGAGACGATTGTGGCGGTGGAGCGACGGTAGGTGGAGGCAAAGCGACGACAGATCTGATCGGAATGACGGTGGCAGTGGAGCGATGGCAAGTGGAGGCAAAGCGACGCCAGATCTGATCAGAATGACGGTGGCGGCAAAGCGACGGTAGATCTAATCGGAGACGACAGTGGCGGGATGTTGGTTGTCGATGGATCTGATCTGACTGGTTGCTAAGAGAGATCGTGAGAGAGAAAGAGAGATCGTGAGAGGATGCCGGCCGTCCTGCGAGGAAGAGAGAGTTCAGAGAGTGAAGGAAGAGCGGCGCAATATGAGAGAAGAATGGAATGAGTGAGTGACCGAAAGAAACCCTAACACTTCATTTTATAGTTTAAAAAAACGAGTAAACCGGGTAACCCGCAATCCGACCCGGACCGACCCGAAAATTACTGGTCGGTTCGGGTACGGGTCTATTTTCGGCGGGTATTCAAAACATGTACCCGTACCCGGTATTTTGGCCCGGGTACGTGTCGGATAACGGGTCCGGATAGATTTTTGCCAGGTCTATAAATATGTGCACCTTGTATATATTTTTCCTATTAAAATGTCAATGATGTTATTGTCATCATTTTATAAAGAATAGTTTCACAAAGATACCTCATATAAATGACATTAAAGTTGTTTGGCTATTCACCTGTGTTGGTTACCTAATGCTTCCATTCTTCAATTTTCATGCATCGCCAAGAATGATAAGTGAATTAAAGAACAAATAATAATGCAGCTCTATATCTTTGTCGTATACTATAATTATTGAAAAACAAAAAAAATAAAAAAGATAAGGAGCAACACGAGGAGTATATGAAAACAATGTTTAAACGAATTGAGACCTCCACGTTTTTATTTTTTTATTTTTTGCTAATGACTACACAACTATTTTAATTTTTGGAAGTATTTTATACGTCTATCAATTTATTAACTGGTACGTACTATCCCACATCCCCTACCGCTATAGTAGAAATTTTAAAAAATGTTACAGTGTTAACAAAGGGGAAATAAATATAAGATCCTTTCAGAAAATACTAAAACAGATGGACATCAAGTTTAATAAATATTGGGCAGAATTGCCTGTTATTTTTACTGTCGCCACTTATTTGGATCTCAGGTTAAAGTTGCATGGCGCGAATGTCTCGATAGTAGAAATATCTAAACAAATGTGCTACGCAGATGACGCCACACACCACTACCGATCTTACAATGAAAGTGAGTAAGATATTTCAAGATCTGTATAACCTAAATTGAAATTCCGTTGACGTGCGCGGACGAGCTACATCATCGAGCAATGAAATATATTATGGATCCAATTTTAAGGGATTTGAACATTTAGTGGCAAAACAAGTATCGGTGGAAGGTACTTCTACTTTTGCAGGTTCGTCTCCTTTTTTCCTCTTTTAATGAAATTAGTTTATATGCAAATACTAATCATTATTCTTCTTTACTAATAAAAGAGCAGCTGAATTTTAATTTGTTAACATTTTGAAAACAAAATAAAAAATTTGTAAAACTTTATCCTAGATTACCTGAGATGTACTACCAGTGCAAGCCTCCATGGTTACTTCAGAGTCGGCATTTTCAGCGAGCGGAAGGGTGATGGATGACAGAAGGAGTTGTCTTAATCCTAAGTCACTCGAGTTATGTACATGCTAAAAGAATTAGCTTGATGCAAAATATCGCGAGCAAGATAAACCAATTGATGATAGGAGGAGCAACGGTTTGAGCGTCGAAGATCTTACGAATGATTAGGTAATTTCCTTTTCTTATTTTAAGTTTTTTGAATAAATTATTTTTAAACAAATTAAGTGTATTTAAAATAAACAATGCACATAAGAATGCGGCTATTTACAAGAAAAATATATATTTTTCCTCACTTTTTTTGAGAGATTAATTCTTTATATATATAATAAAAAATAGGTAACTTCGCATGCTTGTTCAAGCAGCCAGTCCCAAGCCCGAATAAAAAGAAGAGGGCCTATGAACAAATTTATCTAAGATCTAATTTTTCTGCAACATAAAATATGAATAAAAATAATTTAAAAAATATTTTTTTATTTAGGTCCCGGCATGGCCCTAGCCCGACCCTAAAGTCAGAGCCTAAGGCTTGGGATTAGATAGGGCCAAGATATCCCCGAATCGGGCTGGCTCGGTTCTCACTATCCGAAGCCCGATTTCTCCTCTAACCTGCCGAGCTCAGTCTAGGTCAGCCCAAGCCCGATCAATTGACACCTCTACGGAGGACCAAGGGCCTAGAGTGTGTCGCTATCAAATGGGTGGGTCGGGTGAGACATGCGCATGTGTGAGATATGAAAATAAAAGCACAAGTATTGCAGTTATGTCATATTCTATTTACCACGGGGAAATAAGAAAAAATATAATAAGGCCAAAACATGAAAAACTTTTCAACTCTAGTTCTTTTAATTTTTTTTTAGTCCCCAGCGAATTTGCCACTATGGCGCATCACCTCAAAAAAAATCTCCTGAAAAAAGGATTTTTGTGAAGTTGCTATCTTAATTAATAAAGAAAAATAAGAAAAAAATGACTCATGTGTCCAAGAAGGACAACTAGTCTATCGAAACCAAGAGAATGGTCTAGGGACTAAGTTACCCAATGAGAAGGTGTTAGGTACTCGTTGCGCCTTTTCGATCTTTACTTCATTTCTACTGATTAATGGCCTAAAGGACACATAGCATGTAAAAATATGACAAAATTAACCTTAAGTTTATTTTTATGTTTTGACTTGAATTTGACAATTGTAGTCAAGTGGCCTATGCATCCAGTCGGACTAATCAAAATCAAAATCACTGTAGTTCGATACTGGTCCTACGGGATGTAGTCTACAATTTGGGACTTAGACTTAAGCAATGAAAAATGAAAGTAACTCTTTTTTTTCTTTTTTGGAAATGAAATGTGACTTCAAAAAATGGAGATAATTTATATCGTTTTTACCCTACAAAAGCTGGTAAAAGTTATCTCGTGATACAGCTTGCCTTGACGATTCGGGGATACTCGCCGTCAAATCCACAATACAAAGAACAAATTGACGTCTTTAAAATGACTTGGATGGCTAAGATTCTTGGAAGAGGCTGAACAGACACTCATGAGGAAATGGCAAAATGTAAAGAAAATAAGCTTAAGAAATAGGCTTAATGTTTGATCCTCAAAATAGAGGTCAAGACCCCTTTTTATAGTGCTCAGAGTCACAGAATCTGATGAGATTGACAATGCCAATTTCATGACTGGAGATAAGTCAGAAGAAGTGATAAAGTTGCAGATTGACAAATGTTACCTAACCGGCTGCTTAGTCAAAAATCGGCCGGTTCACCCCATTTATTAAAAATATTTTTTTCGAATTTCGAGGCATTATCTTTCCGATAGTTATCTCTATAATCACAAACGGGATGTACTAGATTCGGAATAAGTCATTTCTTAATCATAAAATAGACTGATTTCATCTCAACATTAAGAATAAATTATGAATTATTTTTCCAAAATCATCTAGACAAAATACATCGATCAAGATAATCTAAACCATGGACCTCACTTAATCTACATGGATTGAACTAATGCAGTGGACTGGACTGACAGATTGGACTAGACAATTAAGCTAAAAGGACTGGACTGAACAAATAAACTGGATTACATTAATTAAATAAAATTGGATTGGGTTAAATAATTAAGAATCTGTTTGAAATCACTTCCAGTTTTAGTTTTCGGTTTTTAAAAAATAAAATAAAATCAAAACCAGTTTAACTTTTATTTTTTACAAAAATAAATGGGTATTTGATTACTCAATTTTTATTTTGAGTTTTTTCTTTTGAGCATTTGATTATCTAATTTTTATTTTGATTTTTTTCCTTTGGCGGTAGTTGCAGTGGCGGTGGTGGGGCGTGGCTGGCCCGTGGCGGTGATTGGCGACGGTGGCCGGTGGTGGGTGGTGGTTATGGTGGGAGGTTCTCAAAACAAAACTGAAAACCCAATGGGAGTTTTCAAAAAAACAAAAATTGTATGTCAAACGCAATTTTTTCCTCCAGTTTACAAAACTGGAGAAAAAACTGAAAGCCAAATGGTTTTCAAACAGGATCTAAATTACATTACTAAGCTTGTACTCAATAATGAAGCCCATTACTTACTTAATTGAAAATGCCTACAAAAAAATGAGTTGTCAATACATGTGAATATTAACATGTGACAAAATAAGATTATGGTATGAAAAGGTTATAGCCCAATGTATTCTCTAGAATATGATAATCAATTTTCTATGGTTCAAATATACATGGCAATTCAATTGAGTGCAAGTTGAAATTGAGATGTTATGCAGAAGGATTACTCTACAATTGTTATGAATCCATCTAAATAATGTCAATAGTTTCGCAACCACTTTCATCTCGCGCAATTATTATAGAATGTAAAAAAACTGTACATCGACTTAATGCCAATGATAGCCCATTTTCGTATCATGGTCTTAGGCACCATTCTTTCAAAGTAAAAAACACTTACTTTTCTTTTTTTTTAAGAGGAGTAGCTGAGCGAAGTAGTTAAACTGCCCGGTCCTTTCACAGGGGAAGGGCTTTTTACCCTACTTTAAATCGAGGCATTTATTCTAAACTTAAAGGTACAAAGTTTACAATCAACAAATTAATATTTATCTTTATGTCAACATCCTTATTGTTGTGATTTTTTTACTTTAACTTTCAACCACAGTTTACTCGTTTTCGCTATTTATATTTTCTTTAGTTCACTCAATAGTTGTTATGAATGTATCACAATCGTCCTATAAAATATTTTTCATATTTAATTTGAGAAAGATGTTACTATAAGATTAATATCTAACACATTTACTCTTTAGGAAAAAAACTGCAATGACAAGTTAGTAACTTCTAACTCACAAAACATAAAAAATGTGTATCAATTTGCAAATACATGGCTACTTTATAGAGTTGATATTGTTATTTAAGAATTTTCTTATTTTCAAAGAAAAAGGACTATGCACTGCAGACTAAACATCACCCATACTTCCAGGGTGCGATGTCTATTTAAAGGAAATGATAGTCACCTATATTAACCTATAATTTTAAGACCTCAAATTCTAGAGAGGCAGAAGAGGTGGAGTCACCTTTAATTAGAAGGTTGTACCGACACATAAATAATAAGTAATGTGAAAGGAGTGATTTTTAGATTTTATTAGGGCAAAATAATCTACAACATAATCTTTAATTCTAACCACAACTATGAATATAGGGAGAGTACTTTGTAACAATCAAAGTAAGAAAAAGAACGTTAAGTTGCTCAGATGTTTTGAAGTTGGATTAGAGAATTATTAATATTTTCATGGCCAAACCTAAGATATACAACTAGTATGACATATATGGATATAACACAATAACACACACACACACACACACACACACACACACACACATATATATATATATATATATATATATATATATATATATAATTAGGCATAAATATAATATCGGGTCTTAAAGTCAGATATAACACACATATGTATGGATATAACACACACACACACACACACACACACACACACACACACACATATATATATATATATATATATATATATATATATATATATATATATTTGTATGGCGGAGCCGTGGGCGATACTGCGATGTTTGAGGTTGGGGGTGAGTGGTGGATGGGGATGGAGATGGAGGCCGTTGTAGGTGAGCGTGGGGAGCCTGAGGATTTTGAGCCTGTGGTGACAGCCAGGTGCATAGACAGGGGACGCCGATTCAGCCAATTGGGGAGCGTTCTCCGAACACATTGTCGGGGTCAGCGGTTGATGCTGGTGCTACACTTATAGCGATGCACTTAGCGGTTATTGGTACATGGACGATTGTTGGACCGTTAGATACTCTTTCAGCAGGAGGCAGTGGTACGACAGTCAAAGGTGCGAACAGGGGGTCTTCGAGTGGACAGGTAGAAGAGGCATCTTGGGAGGGTCTCTAGCTACCTATCAAAACGGTGCGCCAATTAGAGCTTGTGAGGGCAGGGTTCCTACAGACATTTGTGGGGGTTACTGTGTGGAGCCCGTAGTTACGGAGATGGGTGTTTTACGGGTTTGTGGAGTGGTTGGTGCTCTTTGCTATGGTGCCGCCATCGGGCAGGATGCCAGAGTGCATATCACAGTCACTTGCTGATTTTCCTTTGTTTACATCCTTGGGTATGTAGCTGGATTGGTTTGCGGACTTCTTGAGATCAAGAAGTGAGAGCTGTGATGCAGGGGAGAGGTTAGTCGTGGTGTGCATGCCGGAGACACTTGTAGGGAGGCAGCGAAGATCATTGGAGGAGGAGGGGTCCAAGATTACTAGTAAGCTTGCTATACTTAATGGACAACTAGCGGACCTGCAGAGGTAGATGGTAGACATACAGAGAAGGTGCGTCGAGGTTGAGGGGGGAGGTAGAGTGGCGGAGGTGATATGCTGAGTGTGATGTGGAATGATCTAATCGGCAAGTGCAGTGTGAGACCCTTCATGCTTTCGGCTCCCATCCTGTTGTAGGATTACTAGCTAGATTGCCTTATTTTTTTTCATTGTATTGTATTCATGGAGCCTAGTAGTGACCTGCAAACCTGTGGCTTGTGTACATTTTGCTGATATTGATATTGCAGTCATGTGGTTCTTTTGTACATATGCTTGTTATGACATGATGCTTAGCTTTTGCTGTAGTTGTGTGACTTTGCATGTGTTGGCTTCCCATTGGTGTTTTCCCCTCCCTGCCCATAACAGGCGACCTAGTGGACATGTGTGAAAATACAAAAGTTGCATTACATACAATAGTTGAGGCAAATGAATGATTTTGGATTGATAGTACTTCGATCAAAATGCCATTACATGAGTAAAGTAAGAACTTGTAATAATCAGCAGAAGTTACAAGTCATAAACATATGCACATATACAAAAAATGCTATATGTGTAAGTGTTCTAAGCTTTGGGCGGGTAGGGCTGGGGGGAACAATCTGCAGCTTGTTATGCATAATACTTTTTCAAGTAGCAGTCGTTGATAAGGGCCGTGATCTGTCCATCATCCTGGTTGAGCAGGAGGTAGGATCCGTTGTCTTTAGCTGCATGTAATTAAAATGGGCCTTCCTAATTTGGTGTGAACTTGGGGGCATACATGTTAGCACGTACATGCTTGGTGGCTTGGAGGACAAGGTTGCCTTCAACAAATGATAGTGACTTGACTATCTTTTCGTACGCTTTCGTGAGCTGCTCATGATACTTCTTCATTCGGCGCAAGGCATTGCTCTTTTTCATCAAGGCCCTCAAGGGCTGCCATTCTGGTTTTTTCCTCCCCAATACCATTGCTTAGGGAGAGTCGGGTTGAGGCGACCATGATCTCAACTAGTACCACACACTCATCCCCATAGATAAGGGAAAAAGGTGTGGCCTTCGTTGCTGTGTGCCTAAAAGTTCTGTAAGCCAAAAGTGCTAGGCTTAGCTTTTCAAACCATGACCCACTTGCATCATGAACCATTCGTGACAACACGCATAGCAGAGTCTTGTTGGAGACTTCCGCTTGACCATTACCTTGTGGATAGTACGGAGTTGATGTGGCATGGTTGATGCTGTATCCTTCCATAAGAGCTCAAACATCCCTATTGATGAATGGGGTGTCATTATCAGATATGATACACCAAGGGATGCCAAAGCGACAGATGATATGATCTCGCAAGAAGTTAGCAACAACGTCTGCCGTGGCTCTTCGTAGAGGTATGGCTTCGACCCACTTTGTAAATTATTTTATCGCTACCATGATCCATATGTGACCCCTAGATGGAGGGTGTATGTGGTTGATGAGGTTAAGATCCCAAGAGTGAAATAGCCAAGAGGCCAAGATCATATGAAGATCAGACGCCGACGTGTGCATCCTCTCGGCGTGCCTCTGGTAGGGTTGGCAGTGTCAGACATGAGAGATGGAGTCAGATTCTATAGTTGGCCAATAGTACCCCAGCCTTAGCAATTCTGCATACAGCTTTTGAGATCATTGATGCTCCCTACACTCACCATCCTCCGCAAATTTGGTAAAGAAAGAGGCCTCAGAAAGTAAGATTCGACACATTAGAAGGGGGCCTTGGTTGCGGGGATTTTCATCGCTACCTCATGTCCCAAAAGATCGGGCACCAATTTCACACACTGGTGGTACGTTGATGGAACGGCCTTGTTGAAATGGATCCAAGGTCGACCAAGCAGGAAGTGGAAGGCAGGATCATTGTCTATCACGTGGAAGGTAGTGTCATGACGGACAATTCCGACCATGAGGTCGACAATAATATGCCTGAGAGTTAATTGGGGACCATGTCCGAAGCCAGTGATTTTGATGGGGTCAGGGATGATTTTTCTTGAGGGAATACCAGCCCGTTGCAAGGTAATAATAGGTATGATATTGACTGAGGCCCCCTGCAGTCTACTAAGGCACAGTGGAAGCTCGTGCCATTAATGGTGGATTCAAGAAACAACAGCCGATTCTGGTGTTCGACCGGTGGCGAGTCCTCGTTCGAGAAAACCAATGGGTAGAAGGGAGATGTCTGAGTTCGGCTTAAGCAGCAAAGCGTTCGGGACCGAGGCCTGGGGTGACCTCGATCAGACAGTTCGAGAAGTATTTCCTTACCGTGGGTGAAAACCCTATTTCATAAAATAAAAAAATAAAAAAAGCCTTTTATTTTCTACATCCGTCCAAATGAGGACATCGGCTGAGTAGCCAAAGGTACACGAGGTACGATGGTGAGGATGTCCTTCGTCGAGGCTTCTGTAATGACAGACTCTACACAGTCAGTGATGACCATGAGAACCTGATGCTCCCTGTTGTTATTATCATGCGGCGGGTAAGGGTGCCCATTCACATTATTATTTTTCCTTAGCTTTAGGTCACCCGGGGCAATCTTCCTTGCAAAAATGTCCCTTAGCCCATTATAGTGCTTGAGGTGATGTTCGACGGCCCAGTGGTAGGGGCAGTAATTGGGCTTGGCCTTATCTGCTTTCGTGACATTCGTCCTCATTGGTGTCAGTTGGAAATTATTGTCATGTGCTACCCAATCCGTCAGAAGCTCCTTCACTGTATTCAAGTTGCATGGGTACTCGGGGGCAGGCTCTCGCTGCCTTTTCTTGTCAGGGCGTCAGTCCCCATCTCAGAACTAACGCTTGTAACCGCTGTGGTTGTTGTTGTTGTTATTCTAAGCTTTCAATGTTTTAGCTGTTGTAAGATGTGCATTATGTGATCGAGGCTTCCACGACTTGACGGGACCGACTGAATCATGAGTACAGTGGGCCATCTGCTTGAGGTGTCCCTCGACCTCAACTGTAAGTTCTCAATATGCACCAGGTATACATCACTCATGTTTTATGCATATTAGAACCAATGTTTCATCTTTGCTGAAGTCCGTACACTCGAGGCACTTGAGATAGAAGCGATGCACGTACTTGTTCAAGTCCTCCCCCGGATTTTGGCCTATGCCAGTAATATTAAAAATGGTGACTCGTTCAGCTTTGTAATAGAACTTGTTTAAAAATAGTTGGACCATGTCGCTCTATGAATGGATAGTCCCCGAAGGGATCAGGTGGTACTAAGTATAAGCCAAGCCTGTGATGGATTTATGAAACTCCCTCAACTTCAAACTTTCGCGCCGGACCATTCTGCTCTAACGAGCCTACAAATCTTGCCGTCAAGTGCTCACGGGCATTGCCCTCACATTCGTTGAAGAGCACAAAAGTTGGTTGCTTGTACTTAAGAGGGTAGGGTGTGATGGCTATAACATTGGCATACAGAGGGTGGCCTGTCAGCCAGGCTGAGGAGTCAGGTTTAGAATTTCTCGATAGGCAATGCATAAGTGCTTCCAAGTCTTACCAGGTGACATAGTTGGGGTATGGTTCCTTGTTGCCGGTCAAGGGATGGTGGCTGGCTGGGCCGTCACGAGCCCTAGAGCCCCCAGATGGGGAAACTTGATGAGCAGGAACAATGGAAGGGTTAATATATGATAGGTGCTGATAGTGGAAATTGTATGGGGGCATGGGTGGGTGGGCAAGACATATCCACCATTGGACTGCTTGTTTGGTGTTGTTCAGTTGGATAGGGGTTAGACTCCATCTCAATCGACTCATGAGTTTTAGAAAAGCTTCAGTTTGGCATATCCTAAGGTATGACAACAGGAAGAATATGTTACGACATCTGTATGAGGTCTACTTGTGGTATGTGGGATGGCACCGTAGGAGAAGGTGCATCCGGTACGTGTGGTGAGGATGTCGCGAGTCTTACCGCCAAGGGTCTGGATGATCGAGGCAACGGTGGTCACGACATTAGGGCTTGAGCGGCGTCAAGAGCCAGTCCAAGTCCTGAAGGCTGGACCTGTGTAATGGATTGTTACATGGCCAAGTCATGTATAGATTTTTGCATTTCCATAATGGCGGCCATTAGAGTGGTTTGAGAGTCTTGCAAGTTGGCTATGGTAGGAGTAAGCTGTTGTATGGCTGCACTGACAACCACTTGCACATTAGGTGCAGTGACTGAGAGTTGTCTTGGTGTCGTGTGGCACTTGTCTCTTCTTGGTCACTAAGGTGCGCTTCTTCTTGCATAGTGGGAATGAGGCCTTGGCTAGTTGTCCTGCTAGCTCTCCATTTCACATGCATGATGCTTAAGTGTGGAAGATAGGCAGACTACAATACGATGCTCACATCCCCAGGGGAGTCGCCAAAATGATGCCAATGAAAGTGAGGTCGTACTTATGTGTGGAGGTGCCAGAAAGGCTGCAGTCCGAGTCAACTTCCAAATGTTCAAAGTGAAAGACAGTGAGGATGGAGTAAGGACAGTGGGCAAGGCTTCCCAGATTGGTCATGCGGAGTAGCAGTACTGTAAAGACGCGGCAGTGACGAACATGACCGACAGTCGACAATCCAAGTCAAGGTCCGAGTCAGGGTCCGATGTCACAGTCGATGTTATGTCCAAAGTCACAAGACAATTAAGTTTCTCTCTTTAGAATTCAAGAGCTCTGAATTCTAGAGTGAGAAAGTGATTTTTATGAAGTGAGAGAGTGATTTTTGTGAAATGAGAGTTCCCTCCCAAATGAGTTCCAAAGTCCACAATTTATAGGCAAAAGTATGCATGTCCTGGGAGTGACACACACATCACCAGGGATTCCAAAAATAACAGTTCTCCAACGGACTGTCGGTTCCTAAATTTGTGCCACCTGCCCCTCACAGCGTCGCTCTACTTGTCTGAAAAGACAGTCCAAACCGTGACAGCATGATCAGAGTAAGCCCGTTGCCCCAGCCACCAGTCCAAACCCTCACTGAATCCCACAAGTGTACGTCAAGAGACGCGTAAAGAACCTAACAGTGGTGAGGGTTGCCCTTGTAACCAACTACCAAGCAGACTAGGCACGATGCCCTCCAAAGACTTACTCCCATTCTGGAGTGACCCGAAGGTCATCTTCCTGGGGGCGCCGATGATCACCGGTAACGTGAGTGGACATGGTCACATCTCAGTGCCTAGTGTCATGCAACTCACCCCAGACGGCGATAGCTTTGTGGTAACGAGCCTATCCCGCTGTGAAGGATCCTCGTGTCAGAGCACTATGAGCGAAGCCCCTCAGAATGCTACACATTCCAGAGAGTGGGTCGAAGCATGTTCCACTTCCATGGCGGGCATGGTATGGTAAATGAATGTGGTGCCCGGAGGCATGTAACATGATTTGGGTGCATAAGCGCGATGCCAACGACATGAGACATTGATTGTGACGCTTGGGCATGATGCCAACGTCACGAGACATTGATTGTGGCGCATGGGCGCAATGCCAATGGCATGAGAATTGATTGTGGTGCATGGGTGCCATGCCAATGGCATGAGACATGATTATGGCGCATGGGTACGCGATGACCGTCATGAGACAATACCTGGTGCTTGGGGTACATGTTATGAAAGTGGCACGAGGGAGTGGCAACGACCTTCACGGCGACGGCTTATGGGCGCGGTACCCGGACGATAGTTGTCATGGCATTGATGGTGGCAACGAGCAATGTACGGTCGCTGGTGATGAGTGATCATTGTGGACCATAGTGTGTTTGAATGAGTTAAGCAAGCAAAGTGTTAAAAGCCCCCCGTGCTTGGGGTAGCTGACCCCCCTCTTTGAATAAGGTGGCCAACCCCCTACGTAAGGTGGCTGACCCCCCCCCCCGGTGCACAAGGTGGCCGACCCCCTTTAAAGGGAGGTGGCCGAGCCTCCCATGCACAAGGTGGCCGACCCCCTTTAAAGGAAGGTCGCAGAGCGTCCCATGCACAAGGTGGCTGACCCCCCTTAAAAGGAGGTGACCGACCCCTTTGAGGGTGAAGGCATGCTAAGTCCATTTTGTATATTTGCTAAGTGTTTGGTGGAGCCCAGGTCGCTACGTTGGCGACAGAAATAATTTTAGTCATGTGAAAAGTCAATGAAAAAAGCATGTGACCTAGGCATGCGCATGTTCACCAGTTGATAGCATTGAACAATTAACCATTGAACGTGTGATGTGTCGCGCGAATTAGGACCCCCCAGTGGACCCTTAGGTGTGACCAAAGGTTGGGAACAACTTAAACTCTAAAACGTTATAAAAATGAGATATATGGGATGCATACCCATCCAGAAGTTTCAAATTCTTAACCCACTGACACACCTTTGCTGTTTACTTTTGTCTAAATAGTATGAAGCTTCAAAATTTTAACCCATTGACACACCCTAGTCAACATTAGCATGTCCAGCATATATAATCATGTCTCAATAATCATATTGTGTATCTACTCTAGCTTTAGATTCACGTGCCGTGTTCAATGACAGTTCTACTATTTCTCCATGTTGAGTACACCTTGTGTATCCACCCAAAAAATCATATCGAAGAAGTTGATGTTTTTACCACCATTCCTCATATCTAACGCAATAACTCACATGTTCTACACGGACAAAGTCAACATATGCAGGATGAGCATAAGCAAACTCAAGAAATTCATTGATACGATCCCTCGAAATGATCATCATTTGCTCTTTTCATCCAACTTCAATCGACCGACGTGATATCTCTGGTGCTATTATATAACACCTTAAATTAAAACCAATAATCAGAGAGGATTGATATTTAAATGAATGCATGCATGTGAAAACATCTGTCTATACCCCCTCCATTTATTAATAGGTAATGGTCCTATCCCATTTAGAAATGCACATGTATATAAAGCAAGTAGTGACTCATGCTTTGTCCTACATCTAGCAATATCAGCAGCACCTCCCTGTATTTTTCTAAGTACACGATATCGATTAGGTTTTTTAACATCTAATTTTGCTCTTGTAAGATTAAACAGACGTAAGGCACCACATATGTAAGCACCCAGAAGGACACGGGAGAACGGTCTGCCAAATTTTCAAGACATAAACACGGAGCAGGAGTTGATACACCATTTTGTAAACACTTGGCTTTTCCAAATTGTCCAAACTAGATATCCAAAGGCTCATTACAAAGCATTACTTTGTAGTGAGTACCTTTTAACAAGAAATAAGGGTTCTATTCATGCATGCATTTTAAAAATTGGTAATATGCAAGAATCTTTTTGAAACATGAACATTTCGAAAAGATGGAATCATAAGGTATTTTGCAAGAACATGTCATAACCAAAATAATTCCCCTTCAAATTCTCAACAACTTGTTGTCAATGGACTTCACAAAGTATGAGTGCTTGCTTACAGGCAATTTGTTTGTCAATGGAATGATATTTCTTAGTAGAGTGATATTATGTCATCAGATTTTCGTATTGCAATATTGTTTTATGCTCACGATTTAGGATTAACGGTTTAGAGTTTAGGGTTTATCGCTTATGGTTCTGCATTAGGGGTTAGAGTTTATGATTCAGGATTTAGGATTTAGGGTTGGGTTTAGGGTTTAGGGTTTATAGTTTAAGGTTTACGGTTTAGGATTTAGTTCAGAGTTTGCAATTAAGGTTTTAAGGTTAGGGTTAACAATTTAGCGTTTATTTAGTGTTTAGGGTTTAAAGTTTATGATTTAAGTTTTAGGGTTTAGTTTAGGGCTAAAGTTGAGGGTTATGGTCAGAGTTTATTTTATATTTCATAATTTAGCATTTACTTTAGGGTTTACATTTTAGAGTTTAGGATTTAGTTTATGGTTGACGGTTTAGAGTTGACGAGGAGTTCATTAACTTCAAATTTTGTTAAAGCTATATGTTTTAGTCGGTCATTGTTTTTCTTAGCTTTTAATTAGTCATTTTAGGAGTTAATTGATTTAAATTATGTCAAAGCTGGTATTACGTCCATGCTCCCTTTATAAGTTTACTCGCTTCAAATTTTGTCCATCATTTTAAAGCGAGAGATAAAATTTTGTCCATCTCAATTATCTCATACAAACTAGCAACAATAGTAAATTTAGCTACAAGTAACATAAATCCAACAAATTCAGTATACTGTATAGTCCACAAATTCCAAGATATTGTTATTAGTAAGTATGAACATGAATCTAACATAAATCCAAACAGGTTATATTAAGTATAAAAATCACATCCAGATAGCCGAAGAAAATATGGGTAGAGGACGGGTAGCGGTGGCAATGGAGCATGGTGTGGGGGTGAGGGTGGGATGGTGGTGTGACAGAGAAGGTGGGGCCGTGGAATTGTAAAATCTGGCCTTTCAATTTGTCTACTCAATTTGTCACCTTTCCACATTTGTCGTGCAGGGTGGCTGAGTCTGCTTCTTAAGAAGGCTGGCCGCACAACCTTGATCTATCCTCTTTACTCACATATCCTGCCCAAGTTTACCTCTTCCCCATTAACATTTGCAAGAAATTAGCTCCATCTTCAATAACTTATAGTGGAAAGGTGACCATACCGATCGTGGACTTCATTGGGTTGATTGGATCTAGCTCTGCGGCCCAAAAATTCAAGAAGGGGTTATCGATCACCCAAACTCTTTAATATGGTTCTCTTGGCCAAGAGTAGCTGGCAAATCCTTATTGAGCCAGAACAGATGCTTTTAATTCTCTTATCTTAGCCTTTTTCCTCAATAAAACACGCCAAGTTGACATCTTGGGGTTAGAGGGTATTTTGGCAAGATGAGAGATATTACTTCTTGGCCTAAGTTGGCATGTCGGTAAGGCAAAATATACATACATGGGATGATCAGTTGATTCCATTTGGACCTAGCCAAAAATGCCTATATTTGCTGGTCAACCTAATTCACCGCAAAAAAAAAGGGGTATGTGAGACCCGTTAGATTTTGACCGGTACCCGAACTGAAACATAACTCCCGGTTTGGTTAGAGTTGGATCAGGATTACCAGGTTTTCCCGGATGTATGTGACATAAAAATTTATTTTAGTTCACTTTAGCTTCAGGTTAGCCAACCTAGCAGTATGGGTTCTTCTCTTCATCACTTCTGTCGCCTCACCTACCTCTCTCTCTCTCTCTCACACACACACACACTCCACATTCTAGGTCGCCGCCCTTCTCCTTACATCTCTCACTCACAGTCACGCACTCTACACTCCAAGTTGTCGCCCCTTAGCAAGTGCTCGAAACTAAACCAACTTCTCTCTCTACACTATCTCTCTCTGCCTTCTCTCTAGAGACAACTTTCCATATAGTCACCATGCCCCCCCCCCCCACCGTGCTTCAGTGAGCGTGGGGCGGTAGCCATTCTGGCGAGCAGTTCGTAGTTTCCATATTTTCTTCTTGTGCGGTGGTAGCTTTAAGGGGTGATCAATGGGTGGCCGACGACACAGATGATGGGTGTTCGGCGGCGGGTTGCATCTCATCAGATCTGATCGAGACGTTGACCTATCGGTAAGTCTCTAATCTCGGTCGTAACAGGCAGATCTAAGTAGATCTGCTATTTTTGTCCCTTTTTCTACCTTCATCAAGAGTGGCCAGAATCTTCACCGGAATTTCTTGACCATCATTTCTGAAAGCTCCTTCATTTATGCATTTCTTTCTTATATGTTCTCTGATATGCAGAGGTGGAGATTGGGTTGGGGTGTGGTGTTTTTGCTAGTAACGGGATGGTTTTAGTGTTGTGGGGTCTTAGCCACGGTTTTGGGTTTGTCCTAGGGAATCCAGGGGTCTTGAATGGGTGGCGTGGGGGGGGTATAGGGTCTCGTGGGGGGGCTGATTTATGCTTGGGAAAAAAAGGGGGCTTCGAGGCCCGGGGAAGGTGGGGGGAGGGGGAAGAGATCTATCATTTGGGGTTTCTAGGCAATTTGTTAGGGGGGAGGGGTGGTTGGGCTTCTTTTTGGTGTCTTGTGTGTCTACTGTGATATGCTACAGGAAAGTAGCAAAAAGGGTTGCTCCGTCCTATATTGTGAAATTTGATTCGGATTTGATAATGGATAGTAAAAGGATGAAATTTGCGGTGTTGAAGATCTTGGTGGTATGTTGCGCCTCCTTAATCGGTGTGCTCACATTTGGGTTGTGAGGTTCCCGTTGTCTGCACTAATGTTATTACCTTTTGGTTGTTTGCTTGTGATTATTTACGTTTTGTTCTTTTGGCTCCTAAACTTGTAGACTGTACATGTTACTTTAAGTTGAATTAAAGTGTAGGATATGTTTTATTTTAGTTCAATTGTAATGTGTATAAGTCAATTAGGTTTGTTGTTAATTTTTGACATTTGCGGTCTTGTATATCGAGTCACGGGAATGTCGTGACTTATAATATCTGCAGCTCTAGAGTAGAGCGATTGTGTAACTTTACTTTATCAATGCTATTCTCGTATTTTACCAACAACAAAAAAAAAAGAGTTGTCGCCCCTTCTCTTTATGTCTACTATTGTCGGCCGCAGCTCTGCCACCTTCCACATTCCCACCTTTACAAGTCTTTAGACCGGAGAATTGATGACTACACCAAGGGAGGCAAAGCAATTGGAGCATCGACTGGAGGATTGGCTTCTCGCCGTCCGCTTAAGCCACTGGCTGCCGTTTGCCTTAATCACCTCTGTCGTCAGTTGACTAACCGCATCGCCACCACCCAACTTCGACGTCAAAATGTATACTAGTTATAAAAAAAACACAAAAATATGAAATTTGACAATGTATCAGTTCGTTACCTGCACTGCAGTGATAGATGCAGCAATAGGAAAGGGCAACCCAAAAAAGTATCAAGTAATTCTTGCGAGGACCCGTACCCGTCCAAGTATTACCTCCCAAAATTTGGTCATGCCTCCGAAAACTTCCAATTCCTCCCAAAATACCAATCTTTACCTGGCAACTTCTCCTTGATCGATTACCCTCAGAGCCTCACTCTTCTCCTTACCCATAGAAGGGTCAATGGGCTGGGCTTGAGCCGGCCCAGCCCGGGCCCATTGGGCCAGCAGAGAAAACGGGCCGGGGCCGGGGCCGAGGGAGTGAGAAAATGGGTCGGGTCGGGCTGGCTGGGCTGGGCCAGAGAAATGGGATATCTAGGCCCAGCCCAAGAACTGGCCCTAGGCCCAATTTTTAGGGCCGGGCCCGGGCCCGGGCCCAACATTATTTTTTTCCAAAAAATTCTTATTATTTATTTTCTACTTTGCGGAGGAATTAAATTTAAATTGAATATAAATTTATTCATAAGCCCTCGTCCTTTTATTCAGACTTGGGACCGGCTGCTTGTGAAGTTACCTATTTTTAATATATATATATATATATATATATATATATATATATATATATATTTATTTATTTATTTTACTTGTAAATAGAGACAAATTATAGGCCTTCTAAATTGAAAATATAGAGAGAGAGAGAGAGAGAGAGAGCCATTCAAATGTCACTTATGCTTGTAGCAACAATTTAGAAGGCCTATCCCGACAGTTTAGTGATCAAGCTCAAGTAGTGAAATATGAAACTTAAATTTCACCTCCCAAGATTATTAAAGTTAACAATCTATTTTATCACTTTTTAGAAAGTTCGATTTGTACATTAGAAACAACATTGTGGTCATATGCATTATCTATTTGGTGTATTTGTAAGAAAGTGAAGTACATGGCCTTAATAGCTACTGAGGAGACTCACAGTTTCCTGGTGCAATTATAAGCCAAAAAAGCATATACTTCTTTTAACCTGGAACATTATGGCGCCATTACTTCAAGACTAATAATAGGGAAGATAACTGTACCTTAGTCATCAGATTCTCTCGTTATCTGAAAAAAAAAATTCACTAACTACAAAATCTCATATAACGATAATTAATAGTCGCAATATGCTTTTTAAATTGGCAATATTCTCGAATTTATAGCGACAAATTACTTAAAAGTATTAATCGCGAATATATCGTAATTATTTGTAAGATTCGTGAATATATATTAAATATCACGATATGTAACGATTATATCGCGAGTTAAACTTCCCTTCTCTTGAAAAATGACAAGAAAAAAATCTCTCTTGATAGGATTCAAACCCAGGTATCACCAATAGATAGCACAGTTTTGTGGCACCAGACCAAGCCACAATTCTTGTTTTATTTAAACAAATGTATATACATATTTTATTAAACCACAAAGGACAGGGCCTACATGGGGTTGAAAGGCAGACCAAAAGCGGGTCAGGCACGAAAAAACGGGCCGGCCACAAAACCGGCCCGTTTTTCGGACCTAGATAATTTTTAAAAAAAATCGGCTTAGCCCAAGGCCCAACGGGTTAGGGCCAGTACTATTCATCAAATGGGCCAGGCCAACCCGGGCCTATTTAGGGCAGGATCGGGCCGGCCAGCCCATTTGACATCTCTACTTACCCATTAGGCAGGATAGCTAATGCCTCTCTCTCTCTTCCCCTCTTCCATCTCTCCGCTTTTTTCTTGAGGAGATCCACACATGCTCGAGGATGCCCGGCTTATAAAAAATTCAGACACATGCAAAAATACACATTCCCTTAGAGAGCTATAGATGTATGTTTATGCACAGGCGCACACAACCACACTACTTGCTGATGGAAGGAGACAATTCTGATTCCGGGCCATTATTTACATTGCACTTGAGAACTACAACTTCCTGTGGTAACTTCGATGAAAATTCTGATCCAACGTTACTTACAAAAATTGAAAACTAGTAACCAAAAACAGGAAAAAAGAACAAGATAAAAAAGCCAGTCACCATGAATGGAAGCCGCCAAAAATAGAGCGCAGCCAAGAACAACGATAACCTTTCTGCATTATAAAGCTCCTAACCGAGTAATATAGTCATGTCAGCTGAGCTGCTCAAAGCTTGGCGGAGCAGCAGCAGCAGCAGCAGCAGCCGACTGGAAGTTTGTTCTCTGGGGAGGACCAACTACCTGCTTATGGGACTTCTGTCTTTACTCCCCCTGTACCGAAGTAAATTTCTCTGGACGAATGTGACCTAACTCCTGTTCCGGCTTCCTCTTTACTTTCTTTTTCACCAACGCATCTTTGGCCATGGTGTCATTGGAATTACTAGAACTAACCTTTACCTTCTCTTGTTTCAGCGGCCGGTCCACGTGGGGACCATTCATAAACGGAACTGGCATCCGTGCAGCTGCATTTTGTGCTGTTATGTTGGGCATCTGCCTGCCGATGGAAGAGGAACCATGATTAGCTGAAGTGACAACCTTCTCTTGCACATGCTGAGCAACAGAAACAGCTTCTACTCGACCCATCTCCTCTGTCTTTGGCATTATCAACTTCTTCCTCTTGATTTTATCCTGATCCTGAATCTTTGAGGGGAGGGAGGGGGGAATGTAAATGGAGACGTCAGTACGCAATAACAACAGTATAGACAACTAGATGTACAAGCTTCTCCTGGTCTGATCAGACCAACAAACTTCTTTAGCATCCACATTATTCCCAGCTTTTCCTCACTCTGGAAATTTCCTCTCAACCAAACAAGCCACAATTGAATTCACGATTTGCCATATCAGCTTATATTCACATGCTAAATAAGCTCCATATGCAAGATGCACTAAAACATGAGGAGTGTACCCTTCCCAAATTCTTATTTCCCATTTTGACTCCCAAAAGGAGGTGGCACATTTTGGTTCACGCATTTAAAAATAGAGGGTCTTTTGGGACTCAAAAAGTGGGATAAATATTGAGAAGCATAGGATTACTCCTAAAAAACTGTAATACACAGGAGATGAGAAACAATCATACCTTATGCCTGCTGTACTGTGCTCTCCTCCTATCTTTTGCCCGACATATAGCCCGTTTGATGCCATGGTTGTCCATGAATCCTTTTGGCCACAATTCTGAAAGCTGCAAGGGGGGGGGGGGGGGGGGGGAAGAAAGACATAAAATAGTTTTAAAAACTACAAAACCAAATTTCCTGTAGTACAATCAACCTGGAGACTTTTATCATTCAAGACCTTGATTTGCTCGAGATATATATGAGAAAGAGCAAGCGACCTACCTCTGCATAAAGCTTCCTGACCTGCGGACCAGCATCTTCTTCCAATCCCTAAAACCCAAACAATAATTATAAAGTAAGAACATTATAGGGAAGTTGCTGCGGTGGAGCAAATCCTTATTTGTACGCGTGCACACATTTATATTTGAAATAGAAACACTAATCAGTACTTCAACGTAAAGGTCGTATAGATCGCAGATCTTGTCCTCCAATGCAACATCCATGCTACATTTTCTTTTAGTGACTTCCTTCTCTTGAGTACCAACTTCTTGAAAATCATCAGATGCTCCAGCCTGCTGCCCAACAGCCTATGACAACAAATTAATATTATGGTATTGTGTCACCAGTATGCTGATAGCTTCTCAGTTTTTCAACGTATGCAAAATCATAGATTTCTCAACACAGGTTAGCAAAGATCAGAGAATATTAGTGAGGAAAATACTGTTTTGAATTCTCTTTCTTTTCTCCTTGTGCTTTTTTTGCTTTTGGTAGGCGACCCAACTATTTTGGGACAAAGGCCTAAATGATGATGATGAATGCAAATTTTTGCTTTCGTTTTTGCGTCTCCAGGGTAAGAGGAGGAGAAGGGGGGGGGGGGGGGGGGGAATGGAGGGATTCTTTCAAAGTACCTTCGACTTCATCAAAGGAACACGCAGTTTAACCATCTCATCAACTTCCTTTTTAACCTGCTGAAACCTAGCATCTTTCTCCTGCTTTGCTGACAATCCCATATTAACCATGATTTTTAAGTTTCTCTGAGGAAAAACAACAGAGAAATCAATTTAACAACAGTAAAACAAGAACAATGGGTGTTGAAAAGAGTAAAATAGTAATTACTATCATATTGCTACCACGTAAATAAGTGCACACCTCAATGCTGCACACATATGAGATTCGACATAGTTGGCACATTAACCCAATAAAAACATAACTATGATCTCAAATTTTTATCTGATATGTTTACTTGTTGAAACATAACTGACGCAATGCATTTCACTTGCCTCACGGCACCCGCGATTCAACTTCTAAATTGGTTTACAAAATTGAATAAGTTACCCATAAATTGGTTTACAAAATTCCAGATGAAATGTTTTCATTCAGCTTTCACCAGGATCGTATGACTGGTCGCAACCCAGCCCGCCTAGATGAGTGCCACACCGCTTGTCTAGGCAAAAGCCCCACCTCTTTTCACCCCAATAGGCGAACGCCAAGCCACCTAGTTGTCCACCTGGGTGGTGGGTCGTTGTAGAGCATTACAACATCCACCTTCGTCACCTCAAATCACCACCAGCAGCCCTTACCACCAAAGCCACAATGAACTACTATTTGATAATCCTCAAACAGCAACTTCCAGGCAAATGACTTCTTGATACAATCAAATTTAGAATGTAACCAAGAAATGCAGATTTGAGCGTCTGAAAGTTAGACCAGATATCAAACAAGCTTTTGATGAGATCAATTGCTGAAAGTAGGCATTTTCATGTCAGAGACTCAAGACTTGTTCAAGGAAGCAGTGGTGATGGCTCAATGAGCCGGCGACAGTGATCAGAGAGAGTGGGCACACTATGGAGGCGATGGTTATGCTCCCGGGGGCCCGGGGGGGTGGGGGAGAGATCCTGAAAGGCAATCCTATCACTTATTTCTGGGCATCCCGAAGGAAAATGGTCCCACTTATCTTGGGAAGAAGGGAATAACGCGCAAAGCACACGATGTCCATGGAGGAACTGATGGATCATTCCATTTACAACTTCCTAACCAAATGTGGTCATCCCATTCTTTTCAAATTAGTAACACTTTTACATGATCGTAAACCACATTGTAGGTCTACCTTGAAAAGGTGATACTAGTTGATACACAATTAGCTAAATCTAATAAACACAAAACCTGGAGTCCTTCCATAAATCCATTATGATGTCTACTAATGGTTGAGAACTCGGCTTTTCACGAGAAACTCCCAATAAATCAAGCTTTGCTTCAAGGAAAGGTAACCACAGTACCAAGGGTATATAGTAGGTAAATCAATTAATTTGCATTGGAACGTGGTGCTCATTATAAAAAGAGATTCCAAGGTATTGTTAAGAGATAAGTCCATTTCACCTTTTCTTTAACATGGAATTCAGAAAGGTAGAAACTCCCAAAATGAACTTTCACTGTCTCTTTTATCTCTAATAAACTTCTCCTACATAGCACAGAGACAGAACAAACCAAGAGGCATAGATGGGTATAACCAACCTTTAACGTTCTGAGCTGTATCAAGTGGCCAACGATACTCATCAAACGACTTAGCAACTCCTTTGATATTTTTCCATGGCTTGCCTGCTGCAACCATCCAAAATGAAGGGGGTTTAATGCACTAAGTCTTCAATGAACATTTAAAAAGGTAATGGTTGTGTTATTCTTCTGTGAGGAGAGGGAGGGGTGGGGGTGGGGGGGGGAAGGGAGCATGCGCGCGCTAGAGGGAGGGAGGGAAGGAGGGAGGGAGAGAGGGGGGAGAGAGAGAGGACAAAATGGTTGCATTGAGCGTAACTATATCACAGGTGAAATGGCAATAAGTACCGCTAGTCTAGCAACTTTAGCCAGCTTCTGCTTTATTTCAGGTGGCATTCTCCTTTTGACAGCCTGATCAGGATCGGAAACTTCCACACTAGGTGGTCTAGCTGGCACATGTTCATGCATCTATACGATTAATCATCTGGAAAAAAAAAATTCTCACATAAACAATTTTCAGTAATATCCACTTACATTCTGCGACCACCTTCTCCAACTCCCTGACGGCCCTATCAAGCATTGTACCTTTTGGCTTAACACTAGAACCTTCCTTTCTCTGCATATTTAGAACACAATATTATTGAAGCAGGATTTAACTGGTGCGCAAGGACTCCAAGTAACAATGGACTCCAAGTAACAATGGAGGTTGAATTCAAGTCAACTTTCTCAAAGGCAAAGTACAACGGACCTGCTTTTTAACATCTCTCTCGTTATTTTGGACATTGTATGACTAAACTCCTTTTAGTATATTTCCATGAAAAGAAGTTTCAAAGTACAATTAAACCTCAAAAACTAAAATTAACAGACGATGTCTACCCAAGCATACCAACGGAGGATGCCATCAACTTTGAGTTTCTTTAAACGTCAAGATGCAATTATAAAAAAAAGAAATCGATGCCATAAGTACCAGACCGGATTCCAGAATTACCACTTTCATATTCATAAAGACTCCACAATTAACGAATGGTCGAATATAAAATAACAAAAATCACAAGCTTTAAGCAACTCTGTGACAAAAGAGACCAGCCGTACGTGATGGGAAATAAATTAATTTTATATTCTTACGCTAACCAAGCAAAGAGCAGTCCATTGGTTCACAGGATGTTATTGACCCAAGCTAGTTAGAGGAACAGAGATGAAAAGACTCCTTAAAGAAGGGGTATTGCAAAGACTTTTGTCAGCTTTCAAACTTAGGCCCCTTCATCTGAGATAAATGAAGGCCAAAGAAACAAGAGAGCCCAATAAGAATAAATGATCACATAAAGCGCCTTGAAGTTCACCAAATCACCCCTTTTTCAAGATTCTTCTGCATGAGCTTTTTGTTTGAAAGCAAGAGACGATTAGTTGCTTTCCTACAACAATGGGGAAAAGAGGAACTGCATCTCTAGGGAGAATATGTGAATCATTTGGCGTTAAGAGAGGATCATCAACGTTAAGCTTTAGCATACGGAGGATGACCACAACCTATAAAAAAGGGAAACAAACTTGGGGAAAAGAAAAGTACAAGTATCACATTAGAAAGATACCACAATCTAGTAAAACGTAAACAGAACCATAAAATTTCACAAATCTCTTCATACGAATAAAAAGAACATTTGAAGCATTATTAGGCAATGGAGACCAATTAAGGGAAGAAGAACCAGTAGTTAATATATACATGACAGGACATCAAGTATTAATGTTAAACCATCAAGGAAAGACTGATTAGTGGAGGATTAAAGCGTACGTCAATTCGATTAAAAAAAATGATCCATATCCAAAACATCAGAATTTCAAGCTTTTGAACTTATTTACCAAAAGCATCAAGCAAGCACCATGTAGATTTGATCATGTCAAACCATTAAGTTTTAGATCGCAAAAGACATACAAGGTGTACACAGGGAAAAAGCAACGCACCACTGCTTGCATGGAGTTCTTGGCCTCTGAGACATTACAATCAGACCGTTCACGAATGCCATTTTTTTCTCTCCGCTGAGCTGATTGATCTAACACTTCAACACTGGGCAGAAGTCCTCCAGATTGAGGTTTGCATTGAGCATGGGAACTTTTGTCGTTCAACTTTGGGTTTGAAGCATCAGAAGATACACTTCCATCTTTCAGTTTATTACCATGGTTCTTAGGTGAGGCGAATCCTACTTTCTGCTTGTCAACATTCTTTTCCTCCAGTATGGCATCACCATTCGCAACTCTGGAAGGAGATGGATCCAATAAAAGTTTACTATCGGCAGATCTTTTGTCAGAAAAAATTTCAGAAGCATTTATCTGATTTTGATATTTCACATCCGCAGAATTTACAGCTGGTAAGGCCATAATGGGAGAATGAGTGGCTGAGTTCTTTCCAGACGCCGCTGGCCTTCCAGCTGCCTTCTTTCCTACTTTTACATGTTTATTTGGAACGTGTCCATCATCACTCCCAACATGACCTTTTTCCAAATCTTTTCTTCTCCTTTTTTTTGGTTGCTGGCTTGGTGATAGGGTAGGTTGATTGCTACCAAAAGGCAAACAAGTGGAATCAGGGAAGGTTAATAAAAAGTGCCAATAAATTAAAACAAACAAGTATATTTCCCCCGGTATACAATCTAGAAATTAGCAATGTGTCTCGACATACATCTAAATATATACTGACTACATAACTGAAGCATATTTAGTGTAAGAATATAACAAGCTAATCTTGAAAAATACGACCAAAGAATGGTCTGCTCTTCGGATATCTGCGCTAAAAAGCTTTAACATATCTTATTCCATCCATGTCTCATGCTCCAACAGTCTGTTTGGTGAGCAAGCTCTGAATCAACAAACTAGATCTCTAATATCATGTTAAAGCGTGGCTAAAACTTTCTTTGGAATGGGCAAAACACGTGGACAAATTTTATGGGCAGCGATATCATCTTTTGAAAGTTTGTTCATAGTGCCAATACCAACCTGCTCCAACACCATATTAAACTCAAAACTAATTGGCGATGAATGGAAAAGATTGAAACTTTTGTAGGTAGAACACCTGAATAAGGTGGGATTTAAATTTTGAGCCTCCGCCAGGCTTTACTTTGCGTGGGACAAGCATGTGAGTGGCTATTTTGAGCTTAAATGCCTGAAAATTAAGGATTCAAGTATTTAGGTTTGGCAATAAGGGAGAAGGACAAGAGAGATACAGAATGCTAGGCTGTGTATCCCGTAGCACAACCTATACCCATTGCAATTATACAAGACCGAATAGCTATTACAATGATATAAAGGACAGAAGTAAATGACTAAATAGTTGCCATTCTAACAGACACCACTGCCTGCACCTAAAACTTGATCTAAGACAACCAAGAAGTGTTATTACACCATTCCATAAATGGCAACGACGCTGATGACTTTGCAACCTGATTTTGAGAAACTCCACATTATACATATACTTTTAAAAATTTTAGCACATAATCTTGTCCTTTTTTTCCTTTTTTATGGTCAAGAACAAGAATATTGGAAATGAGGTATGTAAAGCTCTAGATATCAGCTCAGACTTATGATCTAAGACATTTCAAGATTAACCCAGGCGAGTTCATAAGGTGAAAGTTTTTCTAGGGTCAAAATAGAGTGGCTACGAATTGATGCCTTCATGGCTTATATTTATTGTTGATACTGAGGTCAAAAAAAGGCCCAAAAAGCAGACAAAATTAAGCAAAATCAACATAAATTGATGTATTTATCACAACAAAAGGGAAACTAACGTTCGTTCCAACGTCCCACGGTTAACAAAGAATCCGTCATGCTTTATTGCTGAGTTATCAACCTGAAAATACTCATCCTGCAGAATAAAAACAAGTTCTTAAAAGATCATCATTGATAAGTATAAAACTGGTAATAAAGACTTCTAATTGACGCAGCAAGAAGATCAGCATGACGAGAGAACGGAAGAGAGATAGCAATACCAACCAGCTCAGTATCGTCTATGAATGAATCTTCTGTGTCATACTCATCATCGTCAGGAACATTGTTAAGATCTTCCTCGTCACTGCTATTTTTACCCTGAAGAGTACAAGTTATCAGATCATATTATGTTTGAAGACACTACAGCACTCACTTTCATATTGGTCTAGTCGATGTAAGCAAACATATTTGACGCACTACATACCATGTATAAGCGCTCAATCTTCTCAATAACAGCACTAAAACGACTTGCAGGGGGTGCATCATTGTCTTCATTTTCAGTAGGTTGTCCCTACACCCAAAATGAACTTTTATCACTATGTATTCCCAGCAAATCACAGGTGCACATATCACCAGAAGTGATACGAAGTACCATCAAATGATGCATATAGTAGAGGATTAGGCCATGTACAACAGTCCAAACCACCAAATAATGGGACGTATAGTAAGCAAAAGTGAAGAAGCTAGCTCTGACAAAAGAAGCATCATCTTTTTAATTTAAAAAGTAAAAGATTGCATTAAAAACTTGAACTCTGGAACAGAACCCTGTACACACAGCTTACAAGGGTCCAAAAGAATCCACATTGAGATCCTCCTTAGCTAAAAACTAAAGATATAGAAAAACATAAAAAAAGACCAAAGCATAGTATAAAACAAAAGGACCGCCATAAGCTCACTTGTAGACATCATTTATAAGATTGTGGTTTAACTTGATTCCCAGAAAAATCCAGACAAAGGTAGCGACCGAGAGAGGAACTATAACAGTCTTCTTTTGGATACCAAAAGAAGGCCAAAAGAAGGTTGTTTAGCAACTTTTATGATTTGTTATCCATAGGTTGGAGTGTTGATCGTGCAAAAATAGAACTGCAAAAACCAAGAAACTCAAAAACAAAAGGCTACTTTTCAACAATTCAGTTACACCGACATAAAGGTTGCTGCGAAGCTACAACTAAAACTAAGGTACAAGGACTTCAATCTTGTCAAAGTATCTTCAGTTTTTCCCTTCCAAACTATCCAAATAAAACAGAGAAGAGAGATATTTTCTCCAAACATGGTTCAGTGGTCTTACAGCCAAACAACTTCAATGCTGGAGCAGTCAAGGAAACCCCAGGTTCCAAATAATAACTCATTCTTACCTCCATGTAAAAAAGAAAAAAAAAAAAGAGCCTCGAAGAGCTTTGGGAACCTTGAGATATAAACCCACCATGATAGGCTACCTAAACTTCTAAAGAATCTATTCTACCACTCTTCCACCCAGACAGCCTTAGAGACCTAATCCCCAGACTCGACCCCCAATTTCTCTTAAATATTTCTCCAACTTATTGTTCATTTTCCCGCAACAATCACCGGGAAAGCCTGATTGAATTTCATAAAATTATGTACGCAAGGCTTGATCACATGGATCATGAGCAGCAGTGAGGCTCCAGGTCGGGAGTGTCACCAGTAGATGTGGTTTTGGGGGGAGCAGGAAGTGGGTGTGAGGTTCATTGCAGGACGAACTAATAGAAGAACACTGCACCTAAGTGACAACATCACCAGCTCACTGGAAAAACTTTCACTCTCCAAAGCCAGTTCCTCCAAGTCTAGAAGCTAACCAGACTCGCATCAAATTGGAATTAGCAATTTGTGAGGTTTGTTCTAGCTATAAAAGAAATCATTGTTTGGTAATAATATAACTCACTAACTTAAGAACTTCATAGATTTGTGGAATCAGATACTATATATGAATCTCAAAAGGAGATGAAGATAACTTTGGGGATATTATGCTATCAGTTGGTATTCAAAATATTTAAATTGAGATAGAGATGGTCGAATGAAAATAGTTTTGTTCAAAATTCTATTTTTGTCGGAGGCCTTTTGCAGACCTTATGTCCCCAATCACTATTACTGACAGTGAGCCAAACTTCTTAGTCCAAAGGGGCCAAAGATCTTTCAGGACCAATTTCAAGGGAAAACAACCGGCACACTTCATATCTGTTGCAAGACCAGCGACAGTGTAATGGTTTGATTTGGCCATAAGAACCTGTTCGCACACATTCATATCTGATATGCTTTATTTTAACCACCCAAAGGCTCTCTACTCTGTTGCCCTGTGAGCACTGATGTTAAGGGATCAAAGACTGGTTCAAGACAAGAAATGAATGTTGAACAATCCAAATCAAAGATTGAGCCACTGCAATCTCATTATCTATCTTAGTAGCTTTCCATGATAAAGAAGAAAAAGATCCCGCAGACTCTTGAGCCTCTTCCATCAAAGTGTCGATTTGACCAGGATCAATTTTCGTCTGCCCTTTCTAGAGGGAAGGGAGCAAGCAAGTAATAAGGTGCTACCTTCTCATCGGAGTTCCACTTCTTCCTCTCATCGTGCATAAGAGCCAAAAGGAGGACCAATGCTAGGTTGATGATGGATAATCTGTAAATCCGGGTGAGGATGTTTTAAGCATTTTGTTCGGGTACACTAAAGTTCATCTGAATCAACCTCATTTCTGCTGCATAAGAAAGACCTAATAAGTTCATCCAGATTTTCTCCATCAAAGTGAGAATTCCACGGTTGCAAACTTAGAAAGGTTATGCTAAGAAGCCTTGACGAAACACTCTTTATCAAAATTTGCATCTTTCAACTTTCTCTGAAATCATTCAACAGGAGCCAGCACTAACTTGGATCTGGAATAGGACCAAAGGGAGACCCAGATTGGTTGAAGGGGAAATATCCAATGAAGTCATCAAAATAGCTGCTAGCTCCCCACCAACAAGTCACATCACCTAGGAAGCATCGATACCTCATATAGGTCGAAGTATGGTGTTTGACACGTACCGACACCTCCAGACACGTGTCCAACACTCTCAGCGGTGTCCGAATTTATTAATTTATTCTTTAATTTCCGACACTGTGTTGGACACCTCTTGAGAAGTGTTGAACACCTCTTAAAGAAGTGTCCACATAAATGGGGCCAAAATACAATATTCCACACCTATTTCAGAGTCAATGTATGGAAATGAACTTTTAAGCAAACCCTAATCAGATTGACCCACCCAGCAAAAAGTACCCTTCTTCTTTCTCTCTCATCTCTTCCTCTTTTCCTTCTTTTTGTTTCCAAAAGCACCCAAGCTTACAAGTCCAAAGGAAGAGAGGTCCAAATACCTGACCTCATTCATAGACCCATCAGGCTATATATGACATCTCCTTCATCCTTTGGTCCCATGTCATTGTTCCTTCTCTCTTGTTACTATTGAGACTATTTCATGTTAATGTCTTTCTTTCTCATCCGTTTTAAATGAAATTCAGCTGCTCCAATTGATTTTTATTCTTATTATGTGTGTATATATATGCACACGCACACATACACACACTAAAAAATTCGACAGTGTCCTGCGGTATCCAAAATCTGGTTTTTTAGAAATTGTGGTGTGCGGTGTCCGGGTCGATGTCGGATTCGGTCGCGGTATCCGTGTCCGTACTACCCAGCACATTACCCAGCAGAAAAATTTACACTTACACTAATCTCAACCCACACAAAGATTTGAACAGAAGCACGGAAAATATGGACGTCTCGATCAATCAAAGTCACAGTGGCGCATAGGAACTGAGAAGCACAGGCCAACCAGGCCTCTGGACAACTCTCTGTCCATTCCATATTCAGAAAGGCAGAACCACTTGGTAACGTTATAAGTCCAACATGGCTTTAGTAAGAAATTCTGTTTTTTTATTTTATAAGTAAAAAAGTAGAATTCTGAAAACGGCCGGAGTGCCGAACACTGTACATGAAGAGGGAGTACCGTCAAATACCAAAACACCGAGAGAGACTATCAAAAAAACTAAGTAGGCATCATTGCAAATCGCCTCCACCCAACAAAACAAAGTAGACAAAGACAAGGCCTTCAATCTTTTAATGAACATTTCAACGCCCTCAAAATCTCTTAAGTTTCTCTCCCTCCAAACACACCAGAACAAACGCGGGGACCAAACACCACAGTTTCCGCGGTAAGTATTATTCAGTCAAAATTACACTCATCAGTTTCCAAAACTAACACAACATCACCTTAAGCTATGTCCTTCGAATCAACTGGATGTGCATGCAAAGAGAGTATCACAAATTCTCGATCTCTTTATAATCTATGTGCTTAACACCATCCAGTAATTATATGAGGAACTTAAACTAGACAACTTAACTGCTCTTTACTAATCGTGGATCAATCAATCAAGACCAGTATGGTAGGGTCAACAAAGCCCTCCAAAATAAACCTTTACCTCAAGCCCCAAAAAGTACCCCTAGAAGGAAAGAGCATGCTGTATCCCAAGACCGTTGCACATATGCTCTACACAAACTGCCTAACACGGACTAATCATGATATCATAAATTAGCATCAATCCTTGAGTAAATATGGCAACAGAGCACATACATTAAAAGACAGTTCAAAGCATGCAATTCGGAAGGGGAACCTGACATTCAAATGCTTGTCAACATATGGCTTATGAACCAATGCTACCAAATTGGCTTTATCTAGATCTGGCGATATCAACATAAATTAACCTAAACAATTCTACTTAAGATTTTGCAATATCAACATAGATAACCTAAACTATTCTACTTATTTTCAGTTACGCTTTGTGCAAGTAAAATCCCTATTGTATAATCTCAAAGAAATCTACTCACTATGCTACTCAAAGTCCATTGTTTTAGCGCTCTTAAATCCACTCGTTAATTTCGTCGAAACTCTGCATCTATTGTATCTCACAAGTAAATCAAGCAACCTTAATTACCACTAGTACTGCTCTTCCTACTGACACCTTGCAAACAAACACACTGTTCTTCCATTATGCACAACACTAAATTGTAGCTTTACAATAAACAAAAGAAAGCGACGCACAATAAATAACTACGCAGCAGTGACGACTAAATTCACAAAAACTACGTATTTATGCATAATCGAATAATTCAACTGAACCAAATGCCTTTGCCTACCGGAGCGATGCGAGGCTCGAGGACAGGGTGAGGGACGGACGGAGGCTGCTCCGGCGCTGCGGCGGTCGGCTTCGGCTCCTTGACCTTGCCGGTGTCCTTGGCGAGCTTCCTCCACGACACAATTGTGGTCTCCCCGGGCCGGAGCTCCACCGAGAACCTCTGCCGCCCGCCGGCCGTCACGAACGACGGCGAATCCCTCGCCGATTCACCTCCTCCTCCTCCTCCGCTGGGCTTTCCTCCGCCACCGACTTCGTTCATTGAATGGGAATTGCGAACCCTAGATTGAATGTAGCGGGATCTTTGGGTTGAAGTGGGCGGGATAGTGAAATTTCGTCGAAGGTTTTACTTAACCGCTAAATTAATTTTTTCTTTTTCCCCCTTTTTTCCATCATATCCCTTCTCTGTCTTCGACGGCTCCGCTACTCGCCCATATTTTCCTGTTCCGTCTTGCCTTTATTTTTTCATTTTTCCCTTCAGTTTTTAAGGGGTGAATGACATTTATTTGGACCTCACAATATTCTTAAGTCCTTTTCTTGGGCTTTTTTTTATTTTCCTTGCTTTAGCTTCCCTAGGAATCAACTTCATGCCATTTCCATGTCACACTCTATTATTAGTTAGTATAAGTTATATTTTATTATTACTAAAAGTTTAAGACTTTAGGGGTATGATAAAGTTTTGCAGAAAAATTATTTATGAAAGAAGCAGAACTTGGGTGGAAAAAAGTAAAATACAAATATAAATCTGTCAGGAAGATAATGCAAGTAGTCTTTGTATTTGCATGTATATTTTGTTACAACTTATTTACTGATTCAAGCCTAAATCTGTTAAAACTCCAACTATTAACTCATCATGTGCTGTTTTAAGGGGTATACGACATTCTTTTGCTCTGATTTATCCTAAGAAAACTAAATAAAATATATACTCCAATGGGCTTTCCAAAAACAATGTTCCGATCAACCAAAGGAATTTCTCGTGTGTATAAACAGCCAAGAGTTATCCATTTCCTACCCAAAAGTCCAACCGTGTGATTCCCCCTCACAACATTAAGAAACTTGAGTTTGAGGATAAAAACCTTTCATGACAATAAGAGGAAAGAAAGAAAATATTTCAGAATCAAACCGCGTGATTCCCCCTCACGATTTTGACGCGTATAAGTCTATACTATACATAAAAATGTGAATCCTTCAAAGCTATTTCTTGACCACAATACTCTTCTTATGTTTAAATTACTCCCTTATCATTCAAAACAAATTAACATGTCTTGAATCTACATCCTTCGAACAAATCTCTCCCATTTTTTTATAAAACTTATCGGTATTAAAAAAAAAATATATATATATATATATATATATATATGTTCATTATCATTCACAAATCCATACTTTGTATAGATTATGACATGCAAAACCTTGTAAAGCATAATATTTCATTATATAAGTATAGCAATTAACTTTTTTCAAATAACTATTAGATTGTAACAATTTTCTCCAAAGATAGATGAATTTTACTTTTATGTTCTTTTATGGATGATGGGTTCCGCATTTTACATTCGCAATGAAAATTTGGTAATATGGTTCAACAAACAAAAAAGATTAAAAAGAGACATAATTAATCTTTTATTTCAGCTTTTCTATGTGACATTGTATAAAGCTGTGTTAAAGTAGGTAGATATTGATTGAAATTGTAGAGGATTGCTGACTAGGGTTAATTGCTGATGGATTAGCATTGGATGTATTGGGTTGATTATGGATGGATTTAAATGTTTGTGTGAATTGAATTACAGGAAGCATATTTGGATATTGAAAAAAAATCAAAAATTTTTTTAACTTATATCGATGTACTTTTTGCTAAAAGTACATTAATAAGAGATGCGCGACGCCATTTTTATTGACGGATTATCTGTTGCTAAAATTTCTTTAAATTTTTTCCTAAAGACTTTTAGCGATGAACTGTCCTTCACGAAAAGTCCGACTTTATAGTGACGAACTTTATCAACGAAATGTTCGATAGAATACAAAAAATGAAAAATATATAAAATACCTTGAGCAACGGAAGAGTCGCTCACTAAAAGTTATGAAATGCATAGGTAAAATTGTAATTTCTACAGACGGGTCATGTCATTCCATCGCTAATCTTTTAATGACGGTGTTTTTACCAATAAACTTTTATTGATAGATGTTTCGTTTGTAAAAGTCTTTAGCGACGAAAAAATCACTTTTAGAAAAGGAAAAATGCGTCGGTAACAGTAGTTTTTCTAGTAGTTCAAATTGGCATAAAATTTCTCCAATAAATTCCATTGGAGGCACTCGATCATAAGCTTTACTTCGGGTCAAATTTTGTTTGCAGTTCTCGAGCAATCCAAATATTGTCGGAGATAGCCGTGATGAACATGAAAGCCTTCTGAAAAGGTGAGAAAAGGGACCGGAAAACATCATTCTGTCGATTAAGAAGAACATTGGCTACGATGTTGTAAATTACATGCTAAGCTCCGGGGTGTTACACAGGCATATGACCTGGGTGAAGGAAAGAAAAAACTGCTATAACACAAGGAAATTGTTATTAAATATTTCTCCAATAAATTCCATTGGAGGCGTACCCGGATCAGCTGAGGTGCTGTTAGAACTCCAGTGTAGAATTATTATTGGGGGTGAAGGGGTTACACGGGGGCAACACCTAAAGCCTAATAAAAATTGTTATTAAGTATTTTTTAATAAAATTTAGATCCTAAAGAAGGCTCTGGATCTAACTTTCTTTTACGAGATGTCGGAGCAAGATACTCAAAGTCTAAACGACAAAGAAATCTGTTTCCTTTTCTCTAAGAAGTACAAGATTTCTCTATCCTGATCTTTTAAATCTAACATACAGTGATGTATTCGCCATGTTTTCTTGTTCTGTGGAAAATAAGAGAGGGGTATGCTATAGCATTGTAATTGAGACGTAAGTATTGGTGCAATAAGTTGAGGTTTTGAGCATGGTGAAACTTGTTTGAATGAACTTGAGATGTACAATGACTTAATAGAAAGGATAATAAAGTAGAAATAAAGAAGACTACAACACATGGATGCATAAGGTGTTTAGACGATCTGATGACTCTAAGCGTCTTGATCCCAAAGGAAGGTGTATCACCCTCAAGTACAGCATGGTCTATTTTTTAAGATAAGAGTGCAATATCCCGAACCTTGGTATTTTTTTCCGGTTATTTTAGTTTTTTAGTGATAATTTTTGCACGCAACATTTAACGTCAATTTGCATAAACGATATTTTATCGGCAATCTTTAGCGACAATCTATAATGCTCTTAAGTTACAAGTTAATGAGGTGGAAAGAATGTAATGCTCGAAATGTTTCATTGGTCGACAAAATTTTTATTTTAACTTTAATCTAAGATTATTGGTGGTGATTTAAAAGGAATGTGGAAGAGATGAGAAGGCTAGCTAAGTGTGGGGGGTCTTTAGAATTATTCCAAACTAGGGCAGTCATATATAAAGGAAGTTTTAGGAGGGCAGCCGTCCTAGCAGATTTGCCAGCCCGTTTCACGTGAAATATGAGAGAGAAGGAAAGGGAAAATTAAGCTAGGGTAAGAAAAAATTCGAGGTAATAAAATTCCTAAACTCTTTCTTTAGCCATGAATTTGAATGATTTATATACATATGTTTGGTGTCAAATTGATAGCTTTTGGTGTGTTTGAGAAGAAGACTATTGTAGAGTAGAATAAGAGGGGGTTAGGGTTTTTATTGTATCTCATTCATTTTAATTCCGATTGATATGATTTTACCCTTTCTGAAAATTTAATTGTGTTTCCTTCAACTCTTTAGTTTTGAGTTTTCTCAGAATCCCATGTTTGCACATTGAAAAACGATCTTAAAAACAATAAAATGTAGAAATCCAGAATTTTTAGTTTCTGACAGCCACTTTGATTTATCATAGAAAATTAATTACTCATGATATTTTTGTGAAATTTATATTTATAGAAACCTAAGAAATTCCTCTTCAACTTTTTAGTTTTGGGTTTTTTAAGATTCATAGTATTTATACTCCAAAATAATTATTGAACAAAACTGGTCTCTACAGAGATATGTTGTTTTGATCAACCAATTCGATTTACTGTAGAGAAGTCATTACTCATTGAATTTTTCTGAAACTTATATTTTTGAAAATCTTAGAAAGTCTACTTTAACTTTTGTAGTTTTGAGTCTTTTTAAGATTCATCATGTTTCTTCCTCAAAATGTTCAAGAGTGGTAGTTTCGTGGTAGTTTGGTGCCGTTTGGATATACTTTAGAATATGAATCTTAGCGCTCAATTTAAGGAACGGTTTGAGGTTTTGAATGGAGAATTCCTAGAAAGATCATTTTCATCCGAAAACCCACCTAGTTGTTTAAAAGGACGTTTTGAGTTATATTGGGTATGTAACGGTATGTTAGGCATTGGGGGTAATTTGGTAATTTTATACAAGTCTAGGGGTATTTGGGTAAGTTTATGCACTTGGAAAAAAATTAGCACCTAGGCATAATTGAGCGGCAATAAATAACAGATGTATAGTTTATTGCTTAGGTTTCAATAGTTAAGAGTTAGGGAAAGTTTGGGAACAAGAACCAGAACTGCTTAACTATTCTGGTAAGTACTCCTATCATATTCTTATGTATACCCTTTTTTCGTCTATGTATATGTATAAATGATTTGTTCTAATTATAAGTTTTAAATTCTTTCACACGCTACTATTTTTGTGTAAATGTGTTGATGAGAAAATGCATCAAAAATGCCATGAAATGTTTCTATGAGTAGTGTTTTAAATTTGGCTTATATTGAATGAAACGGTGTTTCTGGCTTGATTGTGCCCCATATCTACGGGAGAAAGTTGGATTGTTGGGTCCTTGTCAACGAGACAATACGTTAATGCACAGTACTATTGCTCGTGGTTCGCCCTTACGTCCGCAATAATATGTATCCTGGACAAAAGAGGGATTATGGGCCCTAGTCAGGGGGAAATGTACGCTGACTGCATCATACCTAAGTTATGATGAATTGTAATAGTTGTTAATGAGCCTTCTGAATGTCATGCTCCTGTTCTGAGAATCTCGGATGAATTGCTTTCATAAAGTAAGTATATATATATATATATATATATATATATATATATATATATAGTATCTCTTGTGAAAATGTTTACCAGTTTCAAGTGAAGAAAACCATGGCATGTTTTTATGAATCCCTAAACCTATTTTAGGGATATGATATGTGTATTTACTGGGCCTCAAGCTCACTCTTTTAAATATTTTTCTGGTGATTATCTAAATGGAATTGGAACTGATGAGGGCCACGAGGATGTAGTTGTTGTAGACGACTATTAGAAGAGTTGTAGTCCTCTTAAATTATTTAATAAATCATTGGGTGGTATGCCAGTACTAAATTTGTAATTTGAGATTTTTTGTAGCTTAGATCTCCACCAGATTTGAAGTGATCTATGTTAGTTGTTAAATAAAGAATGCCATTGAAGATTTATTTGAGAAATTATAAGAGTAATTTTAGAAATATTATTATGGAAATAGTTTTAAAGTACTTGATTATAGATTCTTGTGTACAAGTTGTAGCAAGGCCTGGCAGAGCCCTGGTGGATGTTCGATGGGCTTGCGGCCGATCACGGGCCTAGCTCACGGCTCACCTGTGGGTTCGGGTCATGATAGAGAGTGTCGCGATGGTGGGCCTAGGTGGAAACATCGGTGCAGAGTTCATAACCTTATGGAGACAATAAGTCGTAATGCTTTCCAAATTAGCCTTCATTTCCTCAAAGTTAGCTTTAGAAGCTTCTATTAAGCTAGGAGTAGCCGCCACATATGTACTCTATTCCAAAAGTTCTGGCTGACCATAATAGGACCTTCAACCCACCTACTAACCCATCTAGATTTTTCACTTCTGAAAGCAGCTCATTAACAACTTCCTTACCAACATGGGGAGGTTTAGTTTCCTCATAACTAGTTTTTTCTTATTGGGTGAGAAGATCATCGTCAAGAAAAGCCTTGTTATAGTGTCCCTTATTTCTATTGGGTTCGGTGGTGCTAAGTCTTGGGCTAAGTTTGAAGCCAAGATAATAAGGCTATGATTTAACAAAAGGACATCAAGACCACAACTTAAAAGACGGATCAGTCGGGAGATCCAGAGATCAGTGGCAATGATGGTTGATAGGTGGCTGTGGTGATGAGGCATGGTCAGGAATGCCTTTCTAAATCATTCATGATTCCTTGTGTTATAGTGAGTTGGGAATTTGTCGTGCATAAAGGGATGTGGAGACCTGGAAAGTCATAAGATCTTTCATTGGACGATGTTCTGGCTCTTTATTAGAGTTATACAATGATGTGAAGGGTAGTCTGTCTAGGGACTAGATGTAGACACCTCACTTTTTTAGTCTTTTTTATTTATATATTATTGTCGGCCTTTATTGGTAATTCAAGTTTATTATTATGATGGGTGTAGGCATAATGATATAATGAGCCTAATTTGCTTAATTAAATTCAATTAAGTCAAGTTTTGTCCTATCCAGTCCACTTAGAAGATTGTGATTGCTTAGATAATTTAGAATTATCTTGAGACTAATCTTTAATGCATGTGAATCTCATTGATTTATATGAAATTAGGATATAATTCTTGAAATGAGGTACATCCCATCTGTTTGATAAGAGATAATTGCCGATATAGGGATATATAAGGTCCCAAATTTAAGAAACAATTATTTAAATATTATGGGATAAATCATCCAGTTTTTGATAAATCGCCCATTTGACTTTTGTTCACTCTACGATTTCAATCAAATATATGACTTTATCAAGGATCTCTCACTCGGAAGTTATCTTTACCACTTCGGTTAGCCTTAGATACTTAAGAAAAGGCCTCTTGGCTATAATTCAAGGAGGCTAATCTCTCAAGAACTTTTGTACCATTTCTTCCTAGAAGTGATACATCATTTCTAAGGAGAACTTTAGCATTTTCATACTCTCTTTATAGTAAGAATCGTCATTGCATCGCTGATTCATCTTAAGGTGGTTCTACACTCTCCAAGCTATCGTCTTCTAGAGGTGGTTTTACATTGCTGCTTAGTTTAGTCGAGAGAAGTCTAATGTACTCCCCTTCCCACGACTAATGTTCAGTCACCAAAACAAGCTTTTCTAAACAAAGACTTTCAAATTTATTTTCTTATTCTCATTCAAACACCAAAGTTTAGGTTGCCTCCCATAAGGTCTGCTCGAAGTACGGTGGTTTTGATCCTACTTTGTACGACTAAGTATGTAGGCCGTTTGACCCCAGTTGTCGAATTTAAATCAAATCTTAGGACAGGTCAAATGTTATTTTATTGCATATTTTTGTGTTATACGATTTAAGGGAAAAAAATCAATAAAAATGAATTAAAGACCAAAATAGTATGGTGGGTGTCTAATACCTTCCCACCATATAACGTAGTCCCCAACCCCGTCATTTTCATTTTCAGTAGATTATAAGCTTTCTTCTTTTGGCATTTTAGAATCTTTTTTACATTTTTTTCTTACTTTCTCATTATTGTCATAAAAAATATGGCGACTTCAAATTCCTCTTGGAACCTCTCGCAAGGCCGGGATGGAAGAAA
Source organism: Escallonia herrerae (assembly GCA_033070095.1). Lineage (NCBI taxonomy): Eukaryota > Viridiplantae > Streptophyta > Magnoliopsida > Escalloniales > Escalloniaceae > Escallonia > Escallonia herrerae. The sequence continues at coordinate 179,633 of JAVXUP010001326.1, forward strand.
TTTTGAGGCAGTTCATTATAATGGCGACTCTACTGGAGACTAAATAAGAGGACTAGACTTTAAATATTTTATTATTTTTTGGTCTCTTATATTTTCCTTTTCGTATAACATGCACAATATGCTATAACTATGGTAATTGTGCTTTTATTACTCGACTCACATATGGGGACGATTTGTTCGAAACCCACCCACTCTAGGGCAACGGGTTGAAACCCCTGGACTTTCCTACTTAATGCTGCAAATTCCACTATACACTTACCTCCAATGCCTAGTACTGAGAGCCTCCTGGTGTCTTTGTATATTGAATGACTTATTTACACGTACCGGTGATCACCCACTATTAACTACCTATCATGGGTGAGAGGCATATAGTACAAGTCAAGCCAACAGAGTAACTTACACCCAAAGTAAAAAAAAACAAACCACATATCCTGAACATTCTATGGTCTCTCCATCCTAGCGAGAATACCTGCTAGGTTAATGGCATATTGACTAGGTAAGAGGCCAGTATTCTACAATATGGCTGGTATTCTTACTAACAATAAATTGCAACAAATATGCTATTTGACAGTCCATGGAGCACCGGCAACTGTGGACCCCTCGGTGACGTGTCACTCACGGGGAGCACCAAATGTCGCGTGATGATGTCATCATCCTACCTCTATAAATAGAGATCATGAGAATTCATTTGGAAAGTTTCACTCTAGAATCCTAGAGAGAGAAACATACAGGACCTTAACTCTAGACCCAAGCATCGGACTGTGACTGTCGTCGTATATTCGCATCGCGCCATCTCCCCCGCAGCATTGCTACCCTCAGGCTCTATCTGGGAATCCTTGGTCTCTACCCGTGTTCCATCCTTGTTGTGTCCCACATTAAGATACTTGGCATCTGACTTGAACTGCATTCCTTGTGGCACCTCCACGTCTACTGCGAACCCACTTTCCTTGGCATCAATATGTATATGTGTAGATACATACATATATGTATATATATGTACATATATATATATATATATATATATATATACACACACATAATTATACACACACACACACACATACATACATGCATAACACAAAATGCCAGCACTGGCAAGTTGCCTACTCTTCGGTTAATTTTATTTTCAACCCTTAACTTCTAAACAATTTATTTAAACACCTCATTCTTCTCAGAAAAATAAAAATTTACCCCTCTCAAATTTAGAATATGTCATTCTTGACGAAAGGAGAATTTTACTATACAAAACTGATATCAGAGCCTAATCAAAGGCAAGATCCAACCGAAAAACTCATAGAAATTTCTTGTTTATTAAATCATATAATAGGAATTATACACTTAGACCATGGAGTTGGAAAACTGAGATAATCGGATTATTAAATCAAATAATGATTGTATCTTATGAAAGTTTGAATATCTGTAGAAATCTAAACAAAGAACATCTCAAATATTAACTGAATTGTGGGATTAGGAAGTGAAAACCACATCCTAAACTCATATAACTTCTTATCAAACTTTAGAGGTTATGACACTACAAATAAATACTATAGCAATGAAACTTCATATGCATTTGCAGAGGTTATAACGTACAATGGTAGCAAAGGCGAAAAGAAATCTCTTTGAGTGGCTCTAAAGACACCAAAGATCCCGTAAAAGGAACGAGTGTAGAAGAAATAGAAAAAATAATAAATGACTACTTAGACAAAGTATAAAATGAAAAATCAATGATAGATGAAATAGATTCAACAGTTCTAAAAGAATAGCAATATAACGAAAAAACAAAGAGAGCAATATTAGAAATAAATAAAGCGTTTGTTGATGAATTTATGGAGCGAAGAAACCGATCCAAACTATGTAGGAGCATGAATCCAGAATTAAATTTAAAAAGAAATTACAAATTTAACGCCTCTATAAGGACAAATATAAAACAAGAATTCATTTCCAAGAATGAAAAAATGAGCCCGTAAATGAATACAACATATATCTTGATATTTATGTTCTTTTAAATACTGAAGAAATAATCGATAATTGGGCACATGCTTTAAGAATTGTCGTAATAGGTGATAATTTAACAGAAAAGCATGCTATGAAACATTTTATTTGATCAACCTTGCAGAAAAACATAGCAAGGTTCTAGAATAGCATAGCAGATCATGAAATGATAATTGAAGCCTAGAGCAAGCTTCATAGTTCCAAAGAACGAATAATGTTTTATGCAAATAACCTCAAACGAGAGTTTTGCTGAATATCTATAAATAATATATGTATTCAAGAAAAGAGTACTTCACAAATTTGACAAAACTACAAATATGTGATATGTGCTATTTTGAAATTTACACTTTGAATTTAAAAAATATTTTTACAAGTTAAAAATCAGAGACAGCCTCCATTAAGAAAAGCAATTTATTGCCAAACTCCCTAAACCATGGGACGAGTTAGTTAGAATATATATATTTTTTGTTAAACTCCTAAATAATGGAATGATTTGCGATTCCTTAGAAGGAAGGATAACTGCTGTAGAAGAAGTTTTAAAGAAATATTGTACCGAAGAACAAATAATAAAATATATAAAAAAAGCTTATATGAGTTACGACTATTGTTCTAAAGTCGATAATATGGTAAACGGCTATAGATGCGAAAAGAAGCCAAAATTCATGAAGAAAAAATTAGTGAAGAAAAGGTTTAGAAATGAAAAAATATATGTGAAGAAATGAAAAATATTTCAGAAAAGAAAGTTTAATCTATCAAAAGAAAAATCAAAACCATGGGGAAGATATATTAGAACAAAATCTAATATTTCGTATAAAGGCCTTCATGTCCAAAAGTCACCAAAAGAGTGTAATTGTTGTTGGTTATATGGTAAAAAAAGAAAATTATGCAAATAAATGCCCAAGTAAGAAAAGAAAAAAGAATACAAGATCTTCTTATCCGTTGAAGAAAGATACGAGCCAGGATACGAATTAGATTCTAAAGACGAAACAGAAGAGCATGTTTTAGAACACGACTATGAGTCTGATATGAAATACTGTCAGATGACGAAGAAAGTTTAAACAAAACTTTAAAAGGCGTAGGCACGATGTTCATGATGTCAGAAACCTACAAACATGGAGAAGAGATGATTCCCTAATCTAATAACATAATTATCCAGAGAGAATCAAAGAAACTCCCGGTTCTACTATAAATTATTAGGAGATGCCTAAAATCAAAGTTGAAGAAATATACAAAAATTCCATACTCAGGTTCATGAGTAAGATGAATGTAGAGATCTCCGAAGGAGAAACCTCTGTAGGTCAAACTGAAGAAAGAATGCTAGACATTCATCTCTTCAAGGCAGATAAGATAAAACAATACCTTAAATGAGGATATTACTATGTACGTATTGGTAAGAGACAAGTTAGTCTTTGTCCGTTATTCATAGATGGTAGAGATACACTAGTCATCTATTGTTTAACAAACAATTGGTGGAAAACTTTTGAAAATGCCTTAATAGTAGGTATCTAAAATAACTTGTATAACGGACCAGTTTGGTTTAAAACTACACCAAAATACTTCATGTCCTTAAAAGATCATTGTCTTAACAAAGCATGCGGACTGAGGACTCAGATTCATGGCATGACTGAATTACGAGAAGTCTGCAAAAATATTGCAACACAATATCCTCTAGTTTACAAAGTGGTAAATACAACAAATCCACTGAGTAAAACGCTAAATAGTAAAGTAGAACTATTTGAATGAACAAGTAGTAATGTCCGAGCAGTAAAAGCACGGAAGATGAAACCAAAGCAACCATTATGGCAAAATAAAGGGTGATAGGAGAAGGATTAGCTAGTAAACAACTAGAACACATACAGATTAGGAAAAATAAAGATGTTGTCAGCCTTGAAGAACCAAGGAGACATTCTGTCTCTTCTACATTTTCCACGTCTACAAATACAAAAGGTAAGGTAAGGAAAAAATGGTTGAAGACTCGACCAAAGAAGAAGAAAGTTCTGATGAAGACATCACAGGGTACAAAACAATTACCATTCCAATCAGACGAAGTATGTCATCAGGTGTAGAAACTATACATGTAATGACCACAACATCCATACCCGAAACAGTCAAGCACATGCTGAAAGAAAAGGGCTTGACAAGAAATGAGCTTGAAAAGGGTATTCAAGATATTATGAGTATTATTAAGGATAAAAGAACATCCAAAAGGATGAATAATAAACGGATGACGGTAAGTCCAAACAATTCTTATATAGAACTATGTTTTGACTTTTAAGGTTACTACCCTTATAAAATAGATGCTTTAGTAGATACTGAAGCATCCTATTGCCTGGCACACCCAGAAATTTACCTTTTAAAAAATGGATCAAAACATATTAACTTATGAGCATTTGAATGGCAAATTGTGATGAGTTTGAGCCAGAATATGAAGCATATCATATTCTAGTCATAATTACTGGAAAATCATTCATTATTGAGCAATTAATCCAATTCGATTCTTTAGATGACGATTTTCTAATAGGAAAAACTTTCCTAAAACAAGCTAAAAATCGACCATATATTCAAGAAGAATTTCATATCAATGTCCAAAAATTCCGTTGTTAAAATATGCTACTCAAAGATGTAAAATTAGTTTTCATCTAGAAAAACTAGGCAAAATTATATATCAAGAGTGAGTGTCTCTATACAGCCCAGCGCGGTGAGGAGAACAAAACAACCTCACGAAAAAGGTCACTTGAAGAAGAAATAACCAATGAAGAGTTATGTAATGAAGAAGTAACTAAAGAAGATGACAGTTGGGTTAAAGAAATAAACTAACATTATTGACGCAAATAAGGAAAAGACATTCCTAGTCTTGATATCATAAAAAAATATGTTAAAAAATAATTTTAGTGATGACCTGATAAAATTATGAAAAAAGATAAACCTTGGGCGACATTGACTCTCAAGAACAAAGATCCGGCTTCGATGGTAAAAAATCATGCAGAACATGCTAGATAAAAAGCCAGATTAGTCGTAGACTATAGCGCTTAAATGCAACGACAGTCAAAGATAGCTATAAAATTCCAAACAATGATATGCTAATAAACAAATCCAGTTAGCCAACTTTTTCTCAAAGTTTGATTTAAAAAGTGGCTATTGGCAAATGAAAATTGAAGGATCATTAATCCCATTAACTGCCTTTAACGCACCACAAGGACACTATGAATGGACAGTATTACCATTCGGATTAAAAAATGCTCCACCTCTATTCAAACAAAGGATGGACAACATTTTTAGAAAGCACGGAGACTGCTTTGTAGTGTATATAGATGATATATTAGTATTTTAAAAAAATTAGAGGAGGACGCATAAATCATCTAAAAAAGATAGCACTCGAATTCAGTGGTCATGGATTGGTAATATCACAAAAGAAATGTGAATGAGAACAAACTACCATTAACTTTGTAGGATTGAGATCACATAGCTGAAAAATAAAGCTATTTTTAGAATAAATCAATGATGTAAAACAACTTCAAAGATTTATAGGGTTAAAAAAATACACGAGGAAATGCATCCCGCATTATCAAACCTAATAGAAGCATTAAGTAAAAAACTTAGAAAAGGAAAGTGGATATGGAAATATAAAGATACCCAAAGCTTTCTTTGGATAGTAGGCCGACAAAACTAAACTTGACTAAACAAGGAGATAAGCTAGTTATATAAACCGACACTTCTAAAAATTGTTGGGATGCAATATTATAAGCAATATCCCTAATCAAACTGAAGAACATTTATGTGAATATTAGAGTGCAACCTTCAAAGAGGCAGAAACTCGGTATCATATAAACGAAAAGAGTTTTTAGCTATAATATATGGCATAAAATCTTCTTACATATTTCTAGTTTCAGAACACTTTCTTATCGGAAAAGCTTTTCTTAAGAGAGACCTAACAGATGTTAGTCAAACAAGACTTTATCGAAGGCATCCATGGTTTAGCTATTATACTTTTGATGTATAATACATCTCATCAGCTAAAAATAATCTTGTAGATTGCCTAATAAGGAAATTATGCTTTATGATATAGGGAGTTGCAACGTCAAAAAAGACTATTCATAAGGCTTCAAAAGAAAGGTATGAAGCAGAGGATCCTGAAGTCGATCTACTGGGAGTACCATCAGGAAAATTCGACTACTACGTCATTTACCCTAAAAAGAAGGAAGACAAAGAGGTAGAAACTCAGTATCATATAAACGAAAAGAATTTTTAGCTATAATATATGGAATAAAATCTTCTTACATATTTCTAGTTTCAGAACACTTTCTTACCAGAAAAGCTTTTCTTAAGAGAGACCTAAGAGATGTTAGTCAAACAAGACTTTATCGATGGCATCAATGGTTTAGCTATTATACTTTTGATGTATAATACATCTTATCAGCTAAAAATAACCTTGCAGAATGCCTAACAAGGAAATTATGCTTTATGATATAGGGAGTTGCAACGTCAAGAAAGACTATTTATAAGGCTTCAAAAGAAAGGTATGAAGCAGAGGATCCTGAAGTCGATCGACTCGGAGAACCATCAGAAAAATTCGACTACTACGTCATTTACCCTAAAAAGAAGGAAGGCAAAGAGGCATAAACTCGGTATCATATAAACAAAAAGAGTTTTTAGCTATAATATATGGCATAAAATCTTCTTACATATTCCTAGTTTCAGAATGCTTTCTTATCAGAAAAAATTTTCTTAAGAAAGACCTAAGAGATGTTAGTCAAACAAGACTTTATCGATGGCATCAATGATTTAGCTATTATACTTTTGATGTATAATACATCTCATCAGCTAAAAATAATCTTGCAAATTGCCTAACAAGGAAATTATGCTTTATGATATAGGGAGTTGCAACGTCAAAAAAGACTATTCATAAGGCTTCAAAAGAAATGTATGAAGCAGAGGATCCTGAAGTTGATCTACTGGGAGAACCGTCGGGAAAATTCGACTACTACGTCATTTACCCTAAAAAGAAGGAAGGTAGTTCTTTGTCTTTGGTTAATCAACGTTGATTAGGTTAATAAACGGTGTTGGGTTTAATTAGGCCACGTACGCAGCCTAATTAAAACTGATTAACCCTAATTAATTCTTAATTAAACTCTAGTTTACAATAATTATTTCTAATTAAACCCAACTAACTTCGATTAGCCCTAACTAAAACTGATTAGCCCTAGTCACTAATTAACCCTAATTTACTGTTAATTTAATATCTAATTGGCCCTAATCACCGTTGATTAACCTACTTAAACCTTGATTGTCCTGATAAATTGTAGACAAACCTTAATTAAACCTAATTAGGGTAATTAACTCTAATTAGGCTCTAATTAGCCCTAAGTAGTCCGAATTAGCCCAAATTAATTTTTGAATAACACTAATTGAGTCTAATTAAATGCAATTAGCTGTAATCAATCCTAAATAACTCGAATTACCTTAATTGCCCCTAATTAACACATGAACTTGGCATGTTCACCTTAATTAGTTATTATCTATTCAGGTTCAGTACAAAATCATTTGGTTATAGTGAACTTGAGCAGAGAAAATCCTCACTCCTCAATCCTATAATATCTAACGATCCACCAAATCAAAATTCTCAAGTAACTCGGCGCTTTTGGCTAGTAAGTTATGGACTCAAATGTTGCCTTTAGCTCGTCATGTTGAACCATCTCGTCTAAGATCTTATCTTCCAGAACTTCAAATAACATTTTTGGCTCGCAACTTTCAATGTCTGAAGAAGAGAAGACTTTTTGAGACAGAAGATTTTTCTCAGTCTGTCACAGACATTTCCTGCCCTCCTTGTTCCCGAGGTAATTAGATGGTAAATATATACAGTTTTCTTCAAACCGATCCCATATGCCTGACATATGGCTTGCCTTTCAACTGATAGATTGCAACCAATATCAAGTAACACAAATTTCGACGACCCAACCAAATTTATGCCCGGCCTAATTCGAGCTAAATAGAGTTAATGCTAACGAGGGCTAATTCAAGTGAAATGCAGTCGGGTATAAATTTGGTTGGGGTGTCGAGAGTTATTTTGCTTGATATTGGTTGGAACCCATCAGTTGAAAAGCAAGCCATATGTCGAGCATACATGATTGGTAAGAAGAAAACTATGTATATTTATCATATAATTACCTCAAGAACAATGGAGGCTAGGAAATCTTAGACGAAATTGTTCAACATGACGCGCTAAGGAAAATTTTTGAGCCCATAACTTACCAACCAAAAGTACCGGGTGTACTTGAGAATCCTGATTTGGTGGATCGTTAGATATTAAAGGATTTAAGAATGATGATTTAATTTATCTGCTCAAGTTAACTATAACCAAATGATTTTGCACCGAACCTAAATAGATAATAGCTAATTAAGGTGATCATGCCGAGTTAATGTGTTTATTAGGCGTAATTGAGGTAATTCGAACTATTTAGGGTTGATTACAGTTAATGACATTTAATTAGACTCAATTAGTGTTATTCAGGGATTAATTCGGGCTACTTAGGGCTAATTGAGCCTAATTAGAGCATATTGTAGTTAATTACCCTAATTAGGTTTAATTAGGATTTGTTTACGATTTATCAGGACAATCAAGGTTTAATTAGGTTAATCAGCAGTGATTAGGACTAATTAGATATTAAATTAACAGTAAATTAGGGTTAATAAGTCTTAATTAGGGCCGATTAGGGCTAATTCGAGCTAAATAGGGTCAATATTAATGACGGCTAATTTGATCTAACTAGAGTTAATTGGGTTTAATTAGACTTATTTATTGTTAATTAGGGCTTAAGTAAGAGCTAATTAAGATTAATTAGAGCTAAGGTGTTAATTAGGGTTAATTAGGATTGCGGCACTTTAGAATTCGTTGAGTTCATTCGCAGAGTTGATATTGTCCCACCTGTGATTGAGTCCAGGGTTTAAGTATATAGTTAGGGTTAGATAGTATTTAGGATAATTAGGATTAATTAGGAATATATTAATAGAGTTTAGTCAGGATTAATTAGGGTCACCTAGGGATGTGTTACGGGCTAATTGGGATTAATTAGGGTTAACCGGGTTAATTATGTTTACTTATGGAAAATTAGGGTTATTTAGGTTTAATAATAGATAATTAGGTTTAATTAGGGTGGATAGGAGTTAATTACATTTAATCGGACAGTTGATCGGAATTAACTAAGTTTGATTAGAGTGAATCATGATTAATTAGGAGTAATTATAGTTAATTAGGGTAACCTAGGGATGTGTTAGGGGTTAATCGGGGTTAATCAAAATTAATTTTTTATGGTTATCCCTCCGGGCTTGGCCAGCATTATGTGATAAGTACAGTTTATTCCACGTTAGTGGCAAACGTCATGCTTCATGATTCTCTTCCGCAAAATGACCACCATTCTCTGGAAAGTTGTTACCATTCTCCGAGGAATAACAGAAGCTACTCCAAATAAATTAAATCCATCAACTAATCAGAATAATCCAAAGACAAAATATGCGTGGACGGATTCAATTTCCATGTGACTCCCAACTAGGGGTGAGCAGTGAACCGATAAAACCGATCTAAACCGCTCATACTGATGGAACCGAACTGATCAAATCCAAATCGTTGATGAGATTGAACGGTTTGGATTAAGATTTTCCAAACCGAGGCCGGTTCGGTTCATGGTTCAAGATTTTTAAACCGTCAATGAACCGAACCAAACCGAGGGTATATAGAAATTATATATATATACCTTACCCTAGTTAGCTGAATAACCAGGATAGAGTATAACCTGCTTACCCTAAATTGTTCAGCCCTTGTTCTTTTCATTCTTCAGAGACTTCAGCCACAATTCTATCATTTCCAGAAGTCCAAATCGTTGCTACTCTTCCACTCTTCTTCTTTAGAGACAACACACCCTCAGACATCATAGATTGGTAGCCCACGGATGAACCCAATCGATAATATTTTGGGAAGATTAAGATCACTGCCCAATGCCCACGCATTTTTTTCTTAGATCGCGATCTCTCTATCTATCTATTGCATCAACCTTGGCCAATATTTGGGAACATTAAGCCTTAAGGTCACTGTCCAGATTTCAATTTCATTCCAAAATCCCATATCAAGGTCACTGCCCCCCAGATCGCGTTTCTTCAATTTCTTGGATCCAAGTGCACTCTCTTCGGCTTCTGGACAATGAGTAGGTGAGTTCTAATTTTAATTCTAGTTTTTTAGGTTTTCGATGTATCAATGAACTCTAATTGTTTAACCTTGCTTTGTTGAAGTGCATGAAAAGATATATGTAAAAGGATGCATATTATAATTACTAGTGCTTGCTGATAGTTTTATAAATTAGTTTTTGCCCTTTTGGCTAAAGGTAAACATTTACCATTTTGGAAAATGATTTAACAGAAGATCCCCAGATAGAGAAGTATGTTATTGACAGTGTTTTTTTTTCGATAGAGATGTATATAGCACAGGCAAAGATACCCAGATTTTCTTTCACATGGATTTGGTTGCAGATTCTGAGCTGGGTTTGCTTGATTAGAACTCTTTTGGCTGCTATTGGATCTATTCAGGCCTATCAAGTCTCTCAGAGTTAGGACAGCATGCATGTGTAACACCTGCAGTACATAATTATACAATTTCTTCATGAAAGTGTAAGACAATGGAGTGTACTAAATTACCTAAGTTGTTGATAAGAAAAGGCAAGTGATGTCCAAAGTATCCACTTATGGCTTTATTAAACCTATAGGAATCCAATGGATTATGTGCAACTGTAGTTGGACCTAATCAGTGTCCAAGTATGTTATGTCACAAACTTCTGCAATTTCTTTTGCCTAATTAGCAGCAGCCTCTGGCGAAACTAGGGATGTCAGTGAGCTGGTATGTTATGTTCAGTGTCCAAGTGTGTTATGTTTAGTATGAAACACCTTCAAGGACTGATCATATTGCGCTTATTTAATTTCCATATGTTTTGCAGATTAAACCATATGGTGAAAAAAGGGATCTTGGATTAAAGTGTTGAAATGTTGAAGTTCTTACTTGATTGGCCATTTTAGAAGGGTCGATGATGTTGTGCTCTTATTGTTTCTTGATGATTTGTCTCATATAACTTATCCTTTACTTTTTTTGGACCAGATTAATGGTTTACCTTGTAAAATAATGTAACTTCATTTCACTTTTGTACTTGCTGACTCTTTCAATTTATCATGTAATACAACTATGATGTAACTTTTTATTATTATGCTATTATTTTTTTTAACGCTACATAATGTTTAAATTACCTCAAACTGATCCGAACCGTTTAATTTAAACCGTTTGAACCGTTCAGTAACGCCCCCGAAAATCCGGAGCTCCGCCGCCCGAACTCCCGGGTCGTTAACCTACCGGATCACATCACACCTGTCAGACCTGTTCATTAATGCATATTTCAAATCATCTAATTCAACATCAACTCGATTTCTTCAAATTACTAGATCACCAACTGCTTAGCTTAAACCATTACAGCTTAGGTTCTTCGCAATTCAAATTTCCTAAGAACGAATTTACAGTACTGACCCACGCAGGGGTCTCCCTACACAGTAGTGGTGAGCTCACCGGAACCTCACGCAGACTCTAACCCATTCCCAAACCTGCTACAGCTTATCATCACCTGCAGAAGGGAATCAAACGGAGAGTGAGCTTTTGAGAGCTCAGTAAGGTCGTACAAGGACTACAAAAGAGATTATAACACGACTCTAAAAAATCCAACTGACGATGATTTTCAAGACACTTCGAACGATCAAAATTCAATAATTACCGAAACTGAGCAAAGTTCATCAAAAATAGATACCAAAATACATATTAACAATCAGAACAGATCCAAAATGATCAATAAAAGATCCTTTTCAAGTTCGCATTTCCAAGTATCACGAAAATTTTCCTTGCTCAAGGGATTTCAATCCGAGCAGAAATTCATTTCGAAAATACGACAAGATTTCCCGAGGGATTTTAACCTAAGCAGAAATCAAATCAGATAATACGATAAAGGCTTGTCAGGGGATTTCAACCCAAGTACAATTCCTTCTAGCTAAGTACAATGAATGTTTGTCAAGGGCTTTCAACCCAAGTACAAATCATTCTAGCTAAAGAAAATCAAAAATCAAATGTTGATCCTGGGCGATTGCAATGCCATTATGGCAAGCTCATATAGTGTACTCATGCATGATGTACTAAATAATTACTAGTCCACTTGGGTACTAGCCTGCGTTTCATGCAGGATTCAACCAGCCTTATACTGCCTCCCCACTAAACAGGTACCCAGGTCAACACATAAATTAACAATATCAATGAGCGTTAACATAAGCTAATATCCCCGAAATCAATTCGGGTTCTCATAACAATAATCATACTGACATAAGTCAGCATTCGGGATTTTCAGAAGAAATCAGATTTTTCAGAAGAAATCATAATTTCAGAAGAAAAATCACAGATAAACAACAAAAACGATTACGAACAGATATCAGATTTAGACATAACAATTCAGAAGAAATCAGAATTTCAGAAGAAAAATCACAGATAAAAAACAAAACGACTGCGAATAATTATCGAATATAATCACAACAATTCGGGAGAGTGGATACAGACAATTATCAAATTTGCTCAGCCCGCAATAACATGCGAGCATCACAAGATTTCCAAATAACCGATTCAGGTTCAACATTAGGGTTTTCTGGGCAAGAACATGCTGATATCATTACATAACTCAGAGTTCGGCATTAGCCGTAAATATATCAAAGGAGTACTTACGAGTACAAGTAATCGAATAAGGGTTCGGACAAAAGTCCTTATCCAAGGTTCAGATAGAATCCCTTACCTGGATCCGCAGCTAAATTATCCTAACCGGAAGTCTTTAGCTTTAACCTAAACGGAATAATCGAACCATTAGAAACAGCCTACAGAACAAGATTATAACTTAATACGAACTCACACATACTCCCAAAATAAACCTCTCCCCACCGGGTATGTAAAATTACTGAAACGCCCCTAGAGTGTAAAATTACCAAAATGCCCCTCTCGGACTTAAATTACAAAAAATGGTCTTCCCATAAGTAGAATCACCGAAATAAGCTTCCCATATGTAAATTTATGCAAAAATACCTTTCTTAGGTCAAATTGCCAAAATATCCCCTCGGGTGGCAAATTACCAAAACACCCCTGGGGGTTTTCGGCACCGAAAAAATCTCAAAAATATCTTAAACCGATATTTTAAGCATCCTGATGTTATTTCTGGTCTAAAAAGTATTTTAGAAATTTTTCGTCCGAAAATCCCGAACCGGTGTCCAGACCGAGTGCTAAAAGGCCAGTTTCGTGAAAAATACTTATCGTTTACTAGGTTAATTAATTTGATAAAGTTATTTAATCGATACCCCAATTTAGTGCCCTTCGCGGATCCCAAAAATTCCCAAAATTTTCCAGAGCGTAGATCTCGTAAAATTATTGGGGGTTAATGTTTTAAATTTTGTCTAATTTTGGCTCTAACTATTTATTAAAATTCAATTAAAAACTACCTAAATGAATTTCACCTTTAGCGACAATAACACACACTATTCAAATCAAACACACACTATTGCACCCTGAAACACACACTTCATCTTCCTTGTTCGGACACACACACAACTAATTGATGGTCTTCGAAATTCACTGAAACCCACCATTAAAACACACACAAACACTTGCAACACTTTCATATTCTCACAAATCACACACTAACACACCTATATACACTCAATACCCAAAATCTCACACCCCCGTACACCCACTCTCAAGAACACTCAAGAACACACACTTCAACCACCCTGAAACTCACGAATTCCACTCATTATCTTCCTAACACACACAAATTCAAAGCTCATTAACATGACTACCCGTATACATGTATAATTTCCCACCCGAAATTCTCACGCAACATAAACACACACCCAATAACCGTAGGCACACTCGGCACTCACGGCGACACACGCACGGTCTCACACACCTGAATTCACACACACACAATGAAATTTCATACACATGAGGGATAGGGATTACCCTTAGAAAAATCTCTCAGTTTCTCTCTAACTCTGTCCGAGCTCCCTCTCTTTCTTCTTCCCTCTCTGTTTTCCTTCTATTCTTCTTCACTGGTCGTTCCTTTTCTTCTTCTGTTTCTTTTGTTCCTTTCCCGAAAGGGAAAGGTTTCCCCTTTTTGCTTTTTATTCTCTCTTTTTTTTCATTTCTTTCTTCCTTGCTTTACCCGAAATCATTATCCAAATCCAATATTTAATAGTTCTAGTTAGCTGAGTCATTAACCAAGGAGGAGGTGTCAACATCTTGTAGCTAATTTTCAAAATTTACAAACTAGCCCCTCTACTTTTCAAAAATTACCAAAATACCCCCAAAGTTTCAAAAATTACATTTTTGCCCCAAAATTCTTTTAAGTTCCTATGCACTACTAATACTCGAGCATTATTTAAATTTAACGCCCGTTTATTTTTCGGAGCCCAGTTCGTATTTTTAACTGCCTCCCAAAGTTCAGGATATTACACGTTCAAACCAAACCATTCAAACTGAGGTGTCTTGGTTCGGTTTGGTTTGAGAATTTGTGAGCCGAGGTCCATTGGTTCGGTTTGCGGTTTGACCCCTAAACCGAACCAAACCGAACCGTGCTCACCCCTACTCCCAACTACCAATCAAAAGAGCTAAGGCATCAATTTCTAAAACTTCACATTACAACAATTCTAGAAATTAAAAAGAACACTTCGAGATCAGAATATCTTAAAAAAAATAATTCTAATTAACTATAATCAGAAAAAGTCAACAAGTCACATGAAATGCCAAGAATATATCACTATGCAGGGCATGAGGGATTGATGGAACAGGAATACTACAATTAATTGAGGGTTTAGTGTACTATGTAGAATGTACATAAACATAGACATTTAAGTTTTGCATTTAATGGAATAAAAAAACTTTCACAAAAAAAAAAGAAAAAAAAACAGAAGAATTCTTACATGTAACAAAAATAATTTTTACTAAAAAATTAAAAATTCTAACATTTAATTCAAATAATAAGTACAAGGGGGCGATAGGGCGATTGGCGGCCGGGGACGTGGTGGGCTGTTTGCCGGCAATGCGGTGGCTAATCGCCGGGGTTGCGGGAGATGGGGTTGGGCAATGGGGTGTGATGGAGGTGGGGCTTGGAGGGGGATCGTGAGTAATTTGGATGTACTTAGGCTTTAATAGGCTAAAATGTAATTCGAGTAATTTGTATGTACTTAAATTAGTTAGGCTTTATTAGGTTAATTAGGGTCTATCCGAGCTAATTAGGATTTAATTAAGTTTTTGGGTTGATTTTACTCGATCATTGTGTTATTGCTCTTAATTTCTAGTAAGAGTC
This sequence comes from Escallonia herrerae, assembly GCA_033070095.1. Classification (NCBI taxonomy): domain Eukaryota; kingdom Viridiplantae; phylum Streptophyta; class Magnoliopsida; order Escalloniales; family Escalloniaceae; genus Escallonia; species Escallonia herrerae. Next base: position 195,037 of record JAVXUP010001326.1, read on the forward strand.
GATCATTGTCTTAAATATTAATATTTTCTTAATCCCTATTAGGTCTCTAACTTTCGTCTCATACAAAACTATCAAACTGAGTAACAAATAACCTTTCATACATTACCTAACACCTTTATATATATTCAACAATTTCAATAGAATACATGTTTTCAACAATTTAAGGACAATACATGCTTTCAACAACTAAATGTACAATAGAAATCATCAAACTAACAAACTAATTATTATGATCTCTAACAATTTCAATATGATAAATGATTTCTAGCATATTATAATTTCTAATCGAGAAAAAAAGTGAGTTCGGGCAGTGGTGGTGTAAGGCGGACGACGACAATGGCACACAGAAGGCAGCTGCAGTGGCGCGTGAAAGGCGGTGGCAGTGGTGTTGCTGCCGGCTGGGAGAATGTGGCAATGGTGGTGTGACTGTGAGGTGGCTGTGGAGTGGTGGCACGATTGTGGGGTGGCTGTGGCAGTGGTAAGCTAGATGCGGGGCGACGAGGTGGCTATGGGGGCTGCCGATGTGAGGGGAGAGGGAAGGGTGGTGTGGTGGCAGGGGCCTATCATTGGCGTGGTGGTGGGGAGGGATGGAGGTGGGGATGTACGGTGGAGGGGACAGTGGAGCAGGTAGAAGGGACGATGAAGGAAGAGAGAGAGAGAGAGAGAGAGAGAAGGGGGAAGGAGGAAAAGTGCGGCGGGGAGAAAAGAGAAGGAAAAATAATAGGGTTGCGTGACTTTTAGTGATGGGTCTTTTCCGTTGCTAAAGGTTCGTCGCTAAAAGTAATCTTTTTAATCCATTTTTAGAGACTGACTTTTAGTGACGGAAACAACCATCACTATAATCCTTAAAAAATTTGCAAAATACTACTTTCAGAGACAGAAACATATATGTCGCTAAATGTCCGTCACTAATTAATTTCAAAATTATTTTCTCCCAAGCCAAACATCTGATCGAAAATAAAAAATTAGAAAAAAATATTTAGCGATGGAAATTTTGTCAGTGTTTACCTGTCGTTAAAGGTTTTTACCGATAGGATGTTTCGTCGAAAAAAACTTTTAACGACGGACTTTTAGAGACGGGTATTTTCGTCTTGAAAGGTGACTTTTGGCAACGGAATTCTGTCCGTTCTTAAAAGTTCGTCGCTAAAGATGTATTTTCTTGTAATGCTAGTAATCGGACGGTTAACCCACAAGTTAGTTTCACGCTTACCCAGTACTCAACCATTTTCCAAATGCTTAACCCAATGACTAACCAGACGGTTAGTTAGTACCCAACCTCTTTCGAGTATTTTTCCAAAAATCCAAAAAACCCACCAATTAACTGGACAGTTAGTCAGTACCCAATCTTTTTCCCAACACTTTTTCTGAAGTCCCAAAAAGCAAATTCTTATTAACCGAAGGATTAGTCAGCACCTACCCCTTTTCAAACATTTTTTAAAAGATTCTCTAAAAACTCTACTGAGTAACCGGACAGTTTACCTGTAATGGTAACTGAGCGGTTAGTCAGTCTCGCACCTTCTTGAATAAATAGGTTGGGCTCATATGTGATTAAATATTTATATTTTTCCTCTATACAGTTAAGGGCAAAAAAAATCTGGTACCAAGATTCATCTAGAAAGCTCACAAGAATTCGATGGCCAAAGACTTCCCTCAGGTCAGCGATTTGGTCCGCATCCTTAGTGAGTTACGAAAAGACTTCCAGAACAACTTCACAATTTTGGCAGCTCAACAAGCGGAAAATAAATCGTTGAAGATATAGAGTTCCTCATGAAGAAAAAGTGAAGAGGATCACAAAAAAGAACCCCCTAAGTTGGAAAAGAAGGAGGATAAGAAGAAAGCTGAGTTTGATTGGCAATATGAGTCAGAAGACGATGAGGGAAAAGTCACCACTTCAGAATGGAAAGAAAAGTTGGTCATAGTTAAGTCCTAGGTTGCCAGGATGAGAAGAGCAGACGACCCTATGGACCTTAGTGCCCTCACCTTGAGCTTTGAAGACAAACTTCCACCCAAGTTCAAGATGCCCGACATGGAAAAGTTCGATGGAACAACTAACCCCAAGATTCATGTTAAGATGTATGCAAATAACCAGTTGCTCTAGCTCTGTCACTTCACTCTGATAGGAGCCGCCTCTTAATGGTTCCTCACCCTTGAGGAGGCCCTGGTACAAACAAAGGAAGATGTAGTATGAGAGCTTGTGAACTAGCTAGTATGGTCAACTGCCCCTCAGATAAGGAACAAGTCAATATAATTAGGAACAATTTGTAACCGGTGTATCACGAGTACATCTTTGGACATTATCACACATCTTTCAAAGCTTTGATAGGATCCTTAGTGCAAATTGAAAATACTATTAACAAAAGAACCATATCTCGGGAGACAAAACTTGGAGGTTATCGAGATAGTACAAGGAACTCCATTACGCAGCCTAAGCCTGCCAGTACCAATAATATCAACAATGTACGAGCGCAAGAAGTTGTGTCATGGGAAGCCAATGCTGAACCGACGCAAAAGTTCACTCCATCTAGTGCTCCTTTGACTAAGGTATTTGAGCAATTACTGTGAAGTGGAAGGATCTCTAAGTTACCTCTTACTTATAACACCAATAGTAATACCCAAGGGATACAATATCCAGGGGTTTTGGGCATACCACCAAAGAAAAGGCCATTCTACGAAGAGACATATCACCCTCAGACATGCCAACTTATCGATAAAGGTGAAGTATCCATTTTAGCCAAGCCCAATGTAAGAAAAGAATCCTTACCAACTCATAGGCTTAATGTGATTAATGATGTTCTATGGTGCTAGATCCTTCTACACTCAAGTGAATTGGTAGTGGATGCTCGTCTTGTGATCCTTTGGGTGGAATTGATGCAAAGTGTAGCTTACACTATAAAGGAAGAAGAGTATGACGAGGATGTGTTTTGTGTTCAGACCCCGACACGCTTTATCATATTTGATTAGGTCTAGTCAAGCTTACCAGACAACCAATCCACATGCTAGATGAAGTGTTCAGGCAATTAAAGAAAACTCAAGTCAAAATTTTTATTTGGGGATTGTTGTCCGCCTCTTAATCCCACATGCATGCTCTGATCAAACTGCTCAGCAAAGCTCAAGTTCCTATCCAAACCCAATCGGATGAGTTGTCTCATGTACTTGGGGCCATTCATTATGGAAATATTCTTACATTTTTTTAAGTTGATATGTTAAAGAAAGGATGACCCACTCTACAATACCATCGGGCTCTAAATAAGTGAATCCCTCTAATCCTCATTGATAATGGTTCTGCCCTCAATGTTTGTCCTTTGTGTACCGTTAAAGCTCTTATTATCAACCATTCAGAGTCCATCCCTTCCAGCGAAGCACTAAGAGCCTATGAAAACAAAAGATGTGAGGTCATTGGTACGCTTAAGCTTTTGATGTCTGTCAAAATAGCCATTTTTGAAGTTGAATTCAAAGTGATAGATATTACGATCACCCTTCAATCTATTGTTTGGAAGGCCATGGGATCATTCAGTTAGAGTGATATGTTCTACTCTACACGAGAAGGTAAATTGAAAAAGTTATTTTCACGACTGTGAGACATTCCCAGCTACCACGGATAGGGTAAGTAGAAGATGAGAAGGATAGGGTCACAATCCTACACAATTTGCTAGACCTGCTTCTTAGTGGGTTTATGATTGATGGTCAGTAAAGTGCCTGGAGTTTGAAGAAGTCTGGCAAGTTAAGAATTTCCTCAATTTCACACCACAGAGTAACACCTCAGTACTCGATATGATGCTAAAGCTTCACTGTCTTCTTAGAAAAGGGTTAGGTCGAAACTGCCAGGGGCTTCATAACTTCCCTATTCTGGAAAGTAAGAAAGACCAATTTAGTTTGGATATAAGCCTAAAAATAAAGACAAGAAAGAAGCCTTTAAGAAAATGCTCCGTACCAAGAAAGCTCGGGAAGAAGAACAGTACGTGGATTTTCCAGCTATACCTAATGTCCCCATGATGAATGGATATTTTGTCAAGGAATGTGAGAAATGACCTTATTACGGATTCCTTGAGCTAGTCTACAACATGGAATCCAAAAGGTTGATGAGCGGAAGAGAGATCTTCTATGACTGTGAGTGGGTGGAAGGTGAAGAACTGACAGTTCTAATGGAGCCAAGCAAAGAACAATATCTCTCATTGGATGGATTTCATGGACCCGGATGGAACGACGACATGTGTTAATGATATGCAAATGGACAATCAGACTCTTTACACTACAAGCCTGATCACCTCAACCCAGGGCGGAATGTGGAAGGGAAAGATTGAGTATGGACAACTAGCTATGAGTGAGATCACCGTGGATTGTCCTGACGCCAAGTCTAGCCCTAAGCCAGAAGATCTAGATGCTTTTCATTCTCAAAAATTTTGAATATGATTGCTTACTATGTTTTGTTTTTGGACTTTTTGATTGATAATATAACGATCGATTTTGATTACTCATTGGTAGATTATATAACTTATGACTTGTTAATCTACACGGTTAATAATGAATCACATCCAATAGACGAAGAATAGAAAAAACATTTTAAAGAAATGATGAAAGAAGAAAAAATTTGAGAGCCAAATCGAGTCAAGCCAGATCGAGTCAAGCCAGTGGCGAAGAGACTTCCATAGTCAACCTGGGCACACTGAAAATAAAAACGAAATCAAAATAGGGGCTAGCCTAAATGAGGTAAAAGAGAGAGAGAATGACTCCCTACTAAGGGAATTCATCAATTTCTTCGCATGGTCATAATGATACATGCCCGTTGTCGATCGTTTAGCATCACCTACCCATTCTACCAAAGGATAAACCTGTTAATCAGAAACTTCTCAAGTTGAGGCCTGAATGGTCTATCAAGGTGAAAGAAGAGGTCATGAAACTCCTCCATATAGGGTTCATAAGAGTTAAAGAATACCACCACTTGGTTGGCCAATTTAGTGTCTGTTCCTAAGCTGACTGTCCAAGTCTGGATATGTGTCTATTATAGAGACCTTAGTGGAGCATCTTCTAAGGATGACTTCCTTCTGCCCATCATGGATTTGATCAGAGTCAACATTTTCTTCGTGGACTATTCTATGGGGTATAACTAGATTAAGATAGCTCCGAGGACCAAGAGGAGACAGCCTTGACTACCCTTTTGGGCAGCCTTTGTTATACAGTGATGCATTTTGGGTTAAAAGCACTGACATAGAGCTACTACTACTTCATGACATGATCTATAAAAGTAGAGGTATATGTAGATGAAATGATAATTTGTCCAGGAAGCGAGAGGATCATTCTGCAGTTTTGAGGAAAGCTTTTAAAAGATTGAGAGAATACAACATGAGGCTCAACCCTAGAAGTGTGTATTTGGAGTTACGACTGGTAAAAAGTTAAGATTCATGGTCAATAAGCGGGGGTTAAAAGTATATTTAGCTACGATCAAAGCCATTATGGAGATGTCCCCGCTGAAGAATGAGAAAGAAGTTCATCTGTTCTTAAGAAGGATCCAGTAATTAGTCACTTCATATCCCAGTTAACGATGAACTGCGAGCCAATTTTCAAGCTATTGAAGAAAGATTCGACCACATAATGGAATCCCCTATGCTAAGCGGCTTTCGATCAGATCAAAAAGTACCTAAGTAATCCTCTAGTCTTTACCCCTCTAGTGCTAGGTAACCCTTTGTTGCTCTACTTGACCATGACTGATGCAGCAGCTAAAAATGCTAGCTTAACATCTAGAGAATTTACTTATACAGAGATCCATGTATGACGTTAGAAACGAATTGTCCCAAGGAAAAAAAATGAAGTATTCGGCTTTAGAAAAGACATCTATGATGCTAGTATGGGTAACACAACATTACGGAACTCTGTGTTGGCTTATCCCGTCAAGTTGCAGGCTAGGATGGACCTAATGAAGTACCTGTTTAAGAAGCCATTCTTATCCAATCGTACGACTAAGTGGTTCCAACTACTTTTTACATATGATATCACATAAGTCACTTAGAAGTCGATAAAATTTAAAGCCATCGAGGACATGCTAGCATATTGTCATGCAAAAGATGCCTGTGAATGTGAGGCAAATTTCATAGATCAAGATGTTCATGTCACGGAATCGAAAACTAGATGGTAGATGTATTCTGATGGAGCTATGAACATAAAAGAATTTGGGTAGAATACTTCTGATCTCACCAGATGAAGCACATACCCCCATAGCCATCAAACTAACATTCGACGGTACCAATAGTACCGCCGAATATGAAGCATGCACCACCAGGCTAGAGATATACTTAAGCCTGGGAGTAAGAGAAGTTATGGTGATGGGGATTTAGCCGTAATTATCCATCAAATTCAAGGAACGTGGAGAATTCGAAACGAGCGTCTATAAGCCTACCATGCTTATTTAGAGAAAATTGTAGATAAGTTTGAGCAGGGGTAGACCTACGTTTGTACGAGGGGGCTAATGTACCCCTTCAACTTCCGAAAAAAAAATTTCATTTCACCTCATCACCTAGTCTGCTACTTGCCCTATGCCAAGCCTCTCAAATCTCACCCACTCCCATACAGGCAGACCGGCAGACGGCAGACACTCACTCATCGGTGATAGGCGACGATGGACGACAAGTGGAGGCCAGCTCAGATCTGAAAGGAATGGAGGCACCGACTACTGAGGAGGTCGTCTTCAGATTTGTAACCGTCAACCGATGAAGAAGCAGTGACCGGTGAGTGGCGACGACAAGGCGAAAACTCCATTGGCCAATAACCCTTTGCTAGCGACGACCAGTTACCCGTGGCAGGTCAATTAGTCAACTGCCTTCATCATTTTCATATTTACTTACCCAATTTAATATTTTCAGATTGATCATTGTTTTCTCAATTGCATTCCTAATTTAATTTTCATATATTGATGGATTTGATTCCCTAATTACATGTTGATTGAGATGATATGTTTCAGTCCATTTCAGTAAAATGGACAGGCCTTAGTTTATTATTGTGGTACGACCATGGTTGAATTATCCTGGCACAAGTAAAAAAAAAAACATGCATGCTCTCTTTAAATTTCTTTTCTTCCTTGGTTCTGTTATGCAATTGTGTGCCTTTTCCAAAATTTTCTTTAATCGATGTACTGTGGCTAGAGAAGAAAAGAATAGATGTACCTACCCTAATTGATCAAGTCATTTTACTAGAGCCATATGACCCAAGTTTTACTTAAAGCCATACATGATATTGCAGCATAAAGTGTCTTATATATATATGATATTGTATAAAGGCTAACACAGTACGTACAATTTCACCGAACCACCAAATAATTCCAGCTATGAAATATTCAACATCTTCGGTTTTTCAAGAGCCTTTTTACAAATAGAGGCTAAAATCTCAACCCTTGGTGCACTTAAATCTGGCTGCTTGGGTTTTTAAGGCTAGAAAATCATTCAGCTTCGAAGAGAGAGAGAAAAATAATAAACAAGACCTTATATTTGGTTTCAATTCTGCTGCTCACACGCTTACAAGTTAGAGCTAGGATTTCTATTTGTACTGCTCATTCCTATTTCCTTTCCATTTACTCATTTGTCTGAGTCTGTTCCCTTGTTTGTTGCTGGCTTGTGTCACGCTATTTCAAGTAATTCTTGAATGTGCCCATCACCCACCAGCAACTTACCATATCTTCATATTCCCAGCAAACAGTCAGTGGATAGACAATTGCTTGGTCAGTGGATCGGTGGATGGATACTTGAACTTCAGCATATTGCTCCTGTAGTCCCAATTGTACTTGCTAGCCCAAACTGGGAAAGTCAAGGAGTTCCATTTTTTCTTGTATTTTACATGGATATGCTGCTGGCAAGTTTTCAGTATTTGTTATCTGTTGCTTCTTTGTACTTGTATGATGTAAAGCTGGTTGATGTTTTCTGATGTGGGTGAGTTCTCTTTCCTTTTGGATTTTCCTCTACTGGAATTATCTTTGAGGAGATTAGAATTATCTTTGGTGTACTTGCTTTTGTAATTAACTTGTAAAATTGATCTTTGGTGTACTTGCTTTAGTAATTAACTTCGATAATTTTAATTAACTCTGCCATACGTGTAGTATTAGAGAGTACACTCAATTTTTGTGTATCATTTTACTTATAGAAAAATTTTAATGATTTCGATAATTTTTGCACCCCCTGAAGTAATATCCAGGTTTCACCACTGACTTTGAGGACGTAGAATTCCAGTACCTTCCTCAGCTTAAGAATATTTTTGCCGACACATTAATGACACTAACATCAATGAAATGGGTAGAAGCCGCATCGTATGCTGTTTTGAATGCTAAGAAAGTAGCCCAGTTTATATGAGCCAACAATATATTGAAATATCACAATTACTTAAAACATTCATCTGGTAAATCACATATATATACACATATATTGAAAAATATGTTATACAAAGGGACATGGTAGGAGTACTTATTTGAATTGCTAAGCGGTTCTGGTTTTTGCTCACAAGGCGGCCCTAACTCTTGTCTATTGAAACCTAGACAATAAATCATACGCGTGTTATTTATTGCACCTCAATCATGCCTAACTACTAAATTTCCCCAAAGTGCGACAAATTACCAAATTGTCCCCAGACTTGTGCCAAATTACCAAAATACCCCCCCAACACCTAACATACCACTACACCCCAAAAATTACTCAAAACACTTTTTTAAACGACTAGGTGGGTTTTTCGGACAAAAAAAAAACTTTCTAGGAATTTTTCGTTCGAAACTCTAAACTGCGAAGGATCCCATTTCAAAAGTATATCAACGGTATTGGAACGCCGCAACATTTTAGACGTTTAACCAGCCCAGTAAGATCAGATTATTGTAAAATTTTTGGCTAAAAATAATTTTGCTTACTATGCCAGATAATTCAACAATCTGTTTTCAGAATAAATTCATTTCATGCCCTTCGCATGCCCAGAAAATTCTACATCAAACATTTCACAAATATAAAGGGAATTTTCAATTTGCACTTTGCCTAAATATGTTCAGAGATGACCTCTAAAACATCCGATCGAGCGCTCCGTGACTAATATAGCTAAAAAAATAAAATGACATTAAAAATGTCAAAAATTTAGAAAACACACTATCTTAGCTACATAAGATTACTGTAAAAAATTTTAAAATTTAATAACTTAAATTAGTATATTCTAAAAATACACCAAAACCCCTTATTTGGGTAAAATTATTTAGTGCTTCGCAAACTCAGAAAAATCTCAAAACATTCCAGATTGTTGGTCTTGCAAAAATTATTGGAGTTACTCGTTTAGACTTTGTCCAAATAAATTTCTAAACTTTTCTTAAAAATTGAGAAAGAAACTGCTGAAATATAATTTCTTTTAGCGACACTTCTAAGTTCAAAGTTTGAACTCTCAGCATTTCCATGTCTCTCTGCTAGCACCTTCTTCTTCACCAAAACCCAATAGTCCACCCCTTGTCAAACAGACACACCTCTCACCTCACTCACTTCCACACATTAACACACACTTAAATGTATTTATACACACCATTACACTTACATACACACACTAAAACACACACAACACAACATATATCCGACACCTAAACACTTATATACTCAGTGATTCCACACCCACTGCCTCATGGCAGTGGGCCTTCTTTCTCTTGTTTAACACACATTAAATATACACATAGACTAATACACTCTCAACACACATAATCACACTCAAACCCACGCACACGACCCACGCACACACTGCACATCAGCCATGGCTGCCCTATTACAATTCCCATGAAACCTTGAATAATTTAGAGAGGAAAGGAGTAGAAGACTTACTGTAGAACTCTACGCAACTTACTGGAATCTTGTCGGTAGATTGCTATCTCTCACAAGAACTCTTCTTTGAACTCTCTCTCTCTCTCTCTCTCTCTCCCTGTAACCGAATGAGAGAAATATTCTTTCTCTGTGTACCCGAATTCCCCACTTAATTCACTCCATTGTTTCCCTCCTTTGTTCCCTCTCTTTTCTAATAAAATAGTTGACATTTGTTTTGAATAAAATCAGATTTCTTTAAAATCTTTATTTATTCAATAGTCCATATGTTAATTTTTATATTTATAACTAATCTCGTTATACTAATCGCTAAAAGTTGCTAATAATAAAAATATCGATACTAAGTATATATATAAAATAATATCGCCGCTAAACGGTTTCTATTAACCGATAAAATATATTAGAGTTCAGGGTATTACATCTATATCGTCTTACGACCTGGTTACAGTATTGGCATTAAACTGTAACTATCCATTAACTGGCAGAGTGGCAAACCAATCAATATGATGCCCATCGGAATGTAATTTCTTAATGGGAATTCTGTCAGCATCAAATTTCTCTTCAAACATTCGGAAGTCAATCCAACATCATGGAATCCAGATGACTAGTCTCCTCTTTGGTCTGAGGTCTGTGAAAGCCATGAACCATACTTTGGGATGATTTTCAGGAGTTTAAGTCCTAAACTTTCTTGCAAACAGGCCTCTTCCTTAGCCTTCTTGAGAAATTTGATTCTTCTATTGCTTGGAAAGTCCCAGTCTAGTTATGCTCGTAGTTTGGCTCTCAGTAGCCATAACTGCTTTCCAAATGCAGGGCATAGCCAATTAATATAAGAATCTAACAGTAATGGGGGATAAGAGACTACACCATTACTATTCACCCCCACATCAATGGAGCGATGAGGGTGCGAGTAGGTCTCCCACTCTTGAGAAATATTCCGAACCAGAGAAGGAGTGAGTTCTTGCAAAGAGAAGAAATTTCTAATAAGACATTAGCATGATTTGCTCACAACTAGACTGTTGAAAAACCCGACAAGTAAAATAGAAAGATAAGAAGCGTTGTCCCATGAGATAGACACATGGTATGCAGGGGTTCGTAGAATAGGTCCATGAGTCCTCCACCAATTTCAATACCAACGGATATCTTTGGATTCCTTAGCAAAGAGAAACAGTCCAGGCATCGATATTCGAACAACCCTCGAAGAGTAAAGGCTTAGATCTAAACGAGCGGAGAATGATACTTGAATTTATTAATTTAACTGTTAACTACATATGATCCAAGAGCCACATATAGAGAAGCAAGGGGCTACCCTGAACTCAGCACTAGGGCTCGGTTTACTTTAGTGATGTCATTAACAGTCTTTGCAACCACTACCGAAACTAAAGTCTTTTCTTGAGAAGACACTTAAGACACGAGGTCTGCTAACTCATATTAGAAACTCCCACACCCACGATGGTGACATACTTGGCAACCAGACAGAATGTGAAAGAGAACACTTAGCCACTAGCATATTGTTTATCATGATTATTTGGTTTAGCATAAAAGTATTCCGTTTCTTACCTCGAATGAAAGACTTTGTCCGCTCTGCACTGACCTCTAGCAGGCACTTGAAAGACATGTGACACTTCTCTTGGAATGCGGGAATGGCAATAGGTAGTTTTAGGGGATATCCATCAAAGCCGCAAGTTCCTTGTAAGTAGGGAAAAGTTCATCGAGACTCAACCAGAAGACATGGTCTTAGGGATCCCAGAACTTGCAAGCCACTCGAAGAGTATCCTCATGAATCATAACAGTATGCAAACTCATGACTGATTTTCAAATGAAAGCATCCTTCAAGTGAATGAGTTCTACTTTGTTGAAAGAGTTAGCAAAAGATCATAATTGAATCTCGAAGGCTGTCTTACAACCTCCGTTACTGGTCATAAGGATTTACGTGAGAAATTGAACTCATAACTGATGTTCATAAAGAAGACGCTTATGATACTAGAAAATGGAAACTGCAAGCTGTATAGATTAAAATTTTAATCATAAGAACCATCGATTTTTGTTAGTTGGCCTGTAAGAAAACTTGTTGACTAACATGTCGTTTGTAATTTTGAAAGGAGAAGTTTTTAAAGAGAGAGCCTACTGGACTAACCAACCGGTTTTGTTCCAAAATAAAAGTTTTTCAAAGTAGATCTGCTGATTAACGGGCAGGTTATTCTCATAAGAAATCATTTTTGAAGGCCACTTTATGATCAAATAGCAAGTTTCACTCAAAAACAAGATTCTTTTCAAAACGATGCTTCCTGACTAGTCGGCCAATTTGTCAGTTTTGTGGGATTCTCACAGTGTGTTCACTATTTGGCCTATCCCTGTACTTGTACTCAGTCAATCCATCTGCAATTCTTTTCATCCCATTATCCTTTTCTTCTTGTGTTATGCATGTGTACATATGTAAAGACAACATGTAAGTCATATATAAAAATAAAGCATTGTAAATTAATCTAAACTAGAGTTTAGAATAACATAGCTCAACGTCTTCGAACTAGGCTCCTAAATCTAGAACTCCTAAATCTAATTTCCAGTATCACTTCTGAGATCTATTAGAATTGGGCTCGACGTCTGAAGAATCTGAGGCAGCTGCATCCTTGCCTCCTTCCCACGACTCCTCCTTGGACTCTGAAGCGTTGCCACTTACCTCTATAGGTTTGTTTACTGAGACTGGACCCGGATCTTACTAGAAGATGGTCTAAACTCTAGTAGAGCGAAAAATTGGCAACTTCTCTTTCCCCTTCGACTTAGCAGCAGTCAGGGGTTTCTCCTTGGTAGCGATCCGGCTTCCTTCTCTTTTGGTAGCTTGGAGTCATATTTGGGGCTAGGCTTGGAAAGGACTCTACTCGTAGCACACTTTTTCACACTTCCATCTTTCTTCACAATAGGACTCACATCCTCATAAACCTGTGGGATGCTCACTCTGATGGAATCTCTTCTGACTCGGCCTCCCCAGATAGTGGTGTGAAGGGAGGAGTGGATGCATCTGTAGTCTCATCCATTAGCCCGTAGACCACCATGGTATAATAGAAGTTCGTTTCATGTCCTTAAGGCTGTGAATCATTCTGTAGGCAATTCACTCAGGACCTACAGCACAGACATGAAGTTAGGCTCTAATTTTAGGAAAAGAATGGAAGTGAAAAATGTCATGAAGTTACAGTCTTCCTCTAAGCTAATTCCATCAGTGCTGCCATACCCGCATCCCGTTAGGCCCAAGAATCACCTTCGACCCTGGAGTTGCAGACTTTAGGCCAGCACAATCCAAAAAGAAAAAGGAATACGCTCTCCACTCATCCTTTCTTCCTCTACCTTATTCTTTTTTTTCCTCGCCTGGGCATTTTACTAATCAGTTTTGCCCATTTAACAGTCAAAGGATGAGCTAAGTCCTCCCAAGCGAATGCCTCACAAGTTTGAGGATCGTTTGGCCACCTCAAGGAGGATACATATATCCCTCTTAGTTTCTGACGTAAGCCCCTATCCAATATCCCTGTCCTGAACATCTCTACCAAAGGGATAACCGAGACCCGAGGCTCCAAATCTGAATGGTGCTGGAAAAGCACCATGTCTCCCAGATATAATCCCTTATAGGAAAGTCCCACAATAAAGCCTGGCTTGGGGTGAGCTCAATTCATTCTCATATATAATGATAAAGGCAAGAGGAATAGTCAATAGTGAATTTATTGGCCATTAAAGTAGGTTGTTGAGGCAATCTCATTGTACCTCCGTAGTCAAGCCAGACCCTCTGCCCGAAGGCTCCATTAATACATTGCCGGACTCGTCTCGGCCTCTTTTACCTCGGCCAGCTGTAGAGGGTGTAGCTGTAGCACCTTAAAATCCTAAGTTGGAAAAAAAAAGAAAACGGAAGGCAATGCATGGGGAAATCCCATACAATGCGAGATATGTATTAAAAATTATAAAAGGGCAGAGCATACCTCCTAAACATTGTTATATCCCATAAAACTCATCACCTGCAGTTGAGAGATGAATCCCATATAATGATACATATGAGTCAGTGCCAAAGTCTCCAAGTCATACTCTCCCCACCTTCTCGATATCCTCAAGATCCCTTAGGCACCAGAGTTACACGGAGTCGTCCCCATTGCTAAACAGGGTCTCCCCTAGCACGTACAATAGAAAACCTCTAACATACTAATCAACTATATTCGCATCAGCTACCTCCAATGTCATACCTCGTAATAAGAACAAAGGGTAGCAAGCATTGATCCGCCCTTCGGCACAAACCCTAGTAACCTCTCCACGAGGTTGCAGTCCTGGCCTAGGTTGTAAGCCCATGGTATAGGCCTATCCCTCACGCAAATGCATGTAATGTGTATAAAGTTGTACTGGATGAGGGTCGCTTCCCTGAAAGGAAGATGGAAAAAAATCCCACCTTAGGCTAGAGTCAACAAGTGTTTTTTGCTACGGGTGAATTTGATTGCAATGAGGTAAAAATTACTCATAACCCATTAAGGTAACCCTCTCCTCTACCACATCAGGGACCTTCTTCTGCCACTCCCTCACCAAATGGGGAAACCATTAGCCTAACATTCTTGGGGAGTGGCTACATGAAATCAGAGCAAAAAAGGAGGAAAAACTCAAAAAACCAACTGGTTCATGCATAGGATTCACCGGACATGTAGAAAAATAGGATGTGGGGCCTATATTGCATGGAAGAATCCTAATTTTGAATATTTTGTATCTATGTATATGATATGCATGAGCAAGAAAAGAATCATACCTAATTGTTGAAAAAAGCATTGCTCGAGTGTGTGGTTTGATCTAGAGTTAGGATTGTTCTATCATCCTTCTGAGTTGTGAAACAAAACCTCAAAATTCTCCCAATTTGAGGGCCTCCCTCATGACCTTGTTGTACTGTATCCATGACTATAGGTTACAGATGGGGAAGGAAGATGGGAAATCCTAAGTTTAATACTTAGAAATTGGAGAGATTTGAGTTGCGTTGGGATTGAATTGGGTAATTGCCTTTGGAGAAGGGCAGAAGGGAATGATGGCAATGGGTGCTTGATCCCAACTCAAACCCTAAATTAACAAAGTTAGCACCAAAAATCTGAATAGGATAACCGGGCTAGTTTTCCTCGTTAATTTTTCCAACCTTCTAATAAACCGGTCAGTTTCTCCGTTAAATTCTTCCATTCTTCTGACTAACTGGCCAGTTCATCTTGGTTATACTTGCCCTCTAACTAACCGTCCTGTTCTAGTTTCTTTTTCAAGTTTCATTAAACTAATGTCGAAAACCATCATGTTTAAAAAAAAATTGCACTTGTGTTCTTTTTTGAAATTCTCCTTTCACTCGCATGTTTGTATGTTCTTATTTAAAATTTAAACATGTTCCAAAATGGTCAAGTGCTTGTACCTCCAAATTAGTGAAAATTTATGATTATCCGAATCTGTTGTTCAATTCAGTGATATGGTATGGAGTAAAGCCAGCATCAAATATTTTCCCTTATTGCTAGAAGCGGCATTTTCTCCATATCGATTAAGGATTAATTTGACATGGCCCAACGCTAAATGACCAACTGTCCTTGGACACCATTGGCTCGGACTTGGAGTGATCTTCTTGCAATTTTACTCTTTATGTCCAAGCGACTAACAGCTTTCATGCATTGTTGCTCTATTTCTTGGATTTAAATTTGTATGTCTAAGCATGACTCCAACTCTTAGATATAGGTCTTTATGCCTAAGCAGCCAACCGCTTCCACTCGTTATTGGCTCTGGCTCCCAGGTATAAATCCATATGTCTAAGTGACTAACCCCTTTCACTCGTTGTTGGCTCTGGCTCTTCATCAGCCGCTTTCACGCATTGTTGGCTCCAGCTCTTAGATGTATTCTAGTATACCTAAGCGACCCACCGCTTCTACGTGTTATTGGCTCCGACTCTTAGTCATATACTCCAATACATAGTAACAAAAATCGCGTTTTTTTGCCAAAATTCGCGTTAAATTTGCAAAAAAAATTAGGGAGAAGTTAGAAAGGTGATATTATCGCGTACTTCCATTGAAATCGTGATCTGTTGCTGAAATCCGCGCACATCGCGAATAAAAACACGAAGATCGGCAAATTCGTTCTCAAACTGGAAAAGAATCAAATTCCTGTGAATAACATAGGTTCACGATTTGCGGTGATTGAGTAACAGACAGGCATGATTCAAATTGAGATTCAGCTATTATGTTACGAAAATTGGAGAAAACGGCTAGTCAACGGTATGGAAATTAGGGTCTTCGCCTCTTCTTCATCCCTTTCCCTATAAATCTGTATTCACTAATTCGTTTCTTCTCATGGAATATTGGGTACTCTGTCATCAAAGCATCCCAGACCAACTTGTTATTGGAGAAACTACAAACGGTTTACAGGAGAGTCAAGGTGTGTTCATATCTGCTCTCTTTGATGATAATTGTGATATCATTCCTTTATCTCTCTTTTGTGCGTAACATGTACAATAACACGCACATTTATGTACACATATGTATGTATTTAGACAGAAAGAAAAGCAGAAAGAGAAATGTACTAACTTGGGTAAGTGAAATAGATGTGCAAATCTTTAATTATGTTGTTTGTGTAATGCTAACAAGTAATGCGTGGAAGGTTTTTGACATAATATCTAAGAGAGAAATTAGTCTAAACTGAACTAAGTGCAACACAAACCTGCTTACTTAGAAAAGAATAATAGTTTAGTAATAAAGCAAAATAATTGGGAAGCTGTAGAATACTATGATAAAAAGCATATCTTATCAGAAAGTTCTTATTGATATGTAAATATGGTAAGGTTGCGGTACCCATAAAGGGGAAAAAGAGAAAAATCAAGAGCGAGAAAATAATAACGCCAATGGTGCAGGAAATAGATTCTCTTGTAGTTTTCTTACCGGCATAGGAGCCTATATGACACAGATTAATATGAAGAACAAGCATATTCCGTTGCAAAAACTATTGACTTTTTTCTGCTTCTCTTCTTGTTTATATCTATTTCAAAACTGTGTAACTTTTGACAAGGTACAAGCTTGCATTTATGTCCTCCAACTGAAAACACACCCCACGTATAAGGTATTGAAGGAAAATTTTCAAGCAACAGTTGAACACATCACATAACAACTAATGATTGGCAACATTTATTTAAAAGAGTATAAACTGTATCACTATGTCATTAAGAGCTGGAAGGGTCAATGACTTTTGTAAAGGCTGAATAGGTGACTGATATTTTTCAGATTTAACTGCTTCATTGCTCATTCTTGGATTTCCTTTTATCTGCCCCACTGATTCCTACTTTTTGCTTAACACTTTAGCAAAGTTCCACTAAATCTCATTAGTGAAAGAGAAGTGTACTAACTTGGGTAGCCAGGTAGCCATTAAACTTATTAAAGTCTTGGCTAGTGTCTTTCACCCATTTAAAAAATGCCATTGCTGAATTTTAAATAAAAACTTCACTCTTAAGATATTAGTATGTCATTTTCAATGCAAAAGTTTATAATTTCTGATTATTTAGTTGCAATTCTTATTCCTTTGATCACATATCAGAATGCCAAGAGAGAGAGATCCTATTTAGGAGTATGTACTTGATGAAGGAAAAAAAAGTCCGTTGCAAATTATGTCTCGAAGTTTTTGCTGGAGGAATAACAAGAATGAAGTTTTATTTGTCATTGATTGCGCGAAATGATGTGAAACCTTGTCCAACAGTTTCTGATGATGCATGTGACATGGCAAAGAAAACTGTGGATGCTATAGGAAATAAACGTCAAAAACTACTAAGCGCTTTAGGAAAATCAATTAACCCATCAAGTTCATCGCTACCATAACATTGCAAGAATTTAGGAAATGAGGAGCATGACCAAAGCAGCCTTGGACTTTGTCAATAGACTACTTCTTCAATGTTTAATAAGAGAAAGAAAGAAGTTGCAGACTCGGCTTTAGTAAAGGCAATGATTGTGAATAATATTGCTTTCAATGTTTTAAGGAATGAAGAATTCAAAATGGAGTGCATGAGAATGGCAGAGCATGGTGTTGGTTATGTCCCTGAAACGGCCCGAACCAAGATTTTGAGTTGCTTAGAGGATGAAGCCTATGATTATGTGAAGTCAATTATGGATTCATGGGCTCAAAATGGGTGTACTTTGTTCCCAAACTATTCTGGTCACACTCAAAGGCCCACTGGGGGTCCCATTTAGCATAACAAGTCCGCACAAGTAACAGGCAACATTCAACGCCTCCAACCGGTCAATACGTGCACGCTCAAGTCATGTGCACTCCTCACTCTTTCTACAGTACCTCGTCACCAAGAACTCATCCTTGCGCGACTGCTCATCATGTTCCGACCGTCGCACTTCATCCTTTGCCCGTCAGCACACCTTGGTGTCTACCAAAGGAAGTCGGCCTTGGCCTCCCCCAATGGTTGGCCTTGGCCTTCCCCCAAAGGGTTGGCCATTGGCTTCCATACTTAGCATCTTCACTACTCTTCAAGGGGCCGAAAGTCACTCCGCGACCCCCGTCGCCCGGACGTCACTCCATGACCCCCGTCGCCTGGAACTCACTCTGCTACCCTTGTCATCCAGAACTCACTCTGCGACCCCTGTCGCCCGGATGTCACTCCGTGACCCCCGTCGCCCAGATGTCACTCCACGACCCCCGTCGCCCGGACATCACACTGTGCCCCGGACACCATACTCACTTCGCTGCGCCCATGTGCCGCGCCACTAACACAGTCGTGCCCCTTGGCTCTCTGTCACACTACCATGCTCCTTGTATCGGTCCATCCTTTCACCACACCATGCGCACCTTGCCTTGGTCGTGGAACATGCTTCGACCCACTCTCCGGAGTGTGCAATATCATGCGGGGATAGACGATTCCTCCGAGACACTATCTTTGCCAGGGAGCTCTTCAACTCCCCTTCTGTCAGGTAGACGGCTCCTACGGGAAGCTACCTTGATGCGCTCCGAGTGCTCCAGCACAAGGACTCACAGCGGGGATAGGCGACTCCTCCGGGACACTATCTCTGACAGGGAGCTCTTCAACTCCCCTTCCGCCAGGTAGACGGCTCCTCTGGGATGCTACCTCGACCAGTCAGGTCGACGGCTCCTTCGGGATGCTACCTTTACTCGCTCCGAGTGCTCCAGCACAAGGACTCACTGCGGGGATAGGCGACTCCTCCGGGACACTATCTCTGCCAGGGAGCTCTTCAACTTTCCTTCCGCTAGGTAAACGGCTCCTCCGGGATGCTACCTTGACTCGCTCCGAGTGCTCCGGCACAAGGACTCATTGCGGGGATAGGCGACTCCTCCAGGACACTATCTCCGCCATGGAGCTCTTCAAATCCCCTTCCGCCAGGTAGACGGCTCCTCCGGGATGCTACCTTGACGCATTCTGAGTGCTCCGGCACAAGGACTCACCCGCGGGATAGGCGACTCCTCCGGGACACTATCTCCGCCAGGGTGTCTTCATGACTGGCCTACGTGCTCCAGCCTTAGGGGCTTGCGTTGGCACCCCTATGGACTATGACCCCCGGGTCACTCCGAGACGAGAGCAGGTCTTCGGAGGGCATCACGCCTAGTCCGCCCGGCAGTTGGGCGTCGGGTCTTCCCCACCACCACCAGGTCTGTGGGACTCTGCAAGGGCTTGGATTGGAGGCTAGATCAAAGGGGTTCTCTGGCCACACCGACGCTGTGGGAGCCAGTATTTCCAGACAGATAGAGCGACGCTGTGCGGGGCAGGCCAGGTGAATATGCGATTTGACAGTCCATGGAGCACCGGCAGCTGTGGACCCCTCGGTGACGTGTCACTCCCGGGGAGCGCCACGTGTCGTGTGATGACATCATCATCTTAACCTCTATAAATAGAGGTCTTGAGAATTCATTTGGACGGATGGACATTTTTAGGACATTTTCACTTTCTCACTCTATAATCTTAGAGAGAGAAACATACAGGACCCTGACTCTGGACCTAAGCATCGAACTGTGACTGTCGTCGTATATTCATCCCGTGCCATCGCCCTCACAGCACTGCCACCCTCAGGCTCTGTCTGAAAAGCCCTTGGTCTCTGCCCTTGCTCCGCCCTTGCTGTGTCTCACATCAACATACTTGGCATCTAACTCGGACTGTATTCCTTGTGGCACCTCCACATCGGCTGCGAATCCACTTTCATTGGCATCATACTTTAATGTCAGATTCATTAACCGACGGACGAAATAGGCCATATATAAATCTGTTGGCAGCTTGTCCAAAAGGAATTATTTTCTTGAAGTCAGAATGTACGGTAGGACATAGAAAAACTAGTGAGTGCATTGTGAACTTTATAATATCAGGAATTGAAGAAGTTGGACCAACGAATGTGATTCAGTTTGTTTCAGACAATGTTTTGATCTACACTGCAGCTAGATATTTAATTGAACAAAAGTACCTCCATATTACAAAGACATCTTGTGCGGCTTACTGCTTGGATCTTATGCTTGACGATATTGATGGACTTCTAGAAGTCAATCAGGTTATGGAAAATGCTAGAAAGATAGTAAAGTTTATGTACAAGTATCAAGACGTGCTAGACCTGATGAGGGTTCATACTGGTGGGAGGGAGTTAAAGAGGCCAAGTACAGTGACTTCTATTGCTATATTTTGTATAACCTTGCTTAGTTATTAGTGGATAGTATATATATATATATATATATATATATATATATATATATATATATATATATATATTGACTCCTTTGCTAGGTATGACTCATTTTATATCCCAATTCACTTGTCTCCAAGGAGTTTTATAGGAAAAAGAAGCACTAAGATACTTGGTTGCATCGGCCAAGTGGAGGAACAAGACATGCTGCAAAACTAAGGATGGAAAGGAGGTAACCAAAATTATCCAAGGTAACACCTTTTGGCAAAAGGGGAAAAAGGTAAATTTTTGTTGTTGAACCACTTGTCGTACTTTTTTTTAAGAATGGTTGATGGTGAGGGATCTACCATCGGGTATTTATACGAGACAATCAACAAGACCAAAGAATGCATAAAGGAGTTCTACAAAGAAGAGTACAAAAAGTTTATGATGTTTTGGGAGATTATTGATGGTAGATGGAATAAAAATGTGCACATCAATCTTTCTGTGGCAACTGCTATTCTGAATCCTTGCTTCTTTTTATTTTACTCTAGACAAGTGGCAATGGACAAAGGAGACCAAGACGGCTTTAGAAAAGATTGTTCAAAAGATGACTCCAAAATTTAAAGTTAGGAAAATAATTATTTCAGAATTCTTACAATATGTTGCTCGTAAATCAAACATCTTCACAGAATTTTCAACAAATTGTTTCAAAGATGCACATCCATGCAAGTCCTTTAAATCTGAAGTTTATTATTGAATCAATAGAAATTGATTAAATGGCATCATATGCAAGTTGCTTAACTTGATTTTTATTTTTCTAGGAATTTGGTGGGAGCTATTTGGGGCTGAAATTTCCAAGTTGCAAAAGTTAGCTATTAAGATACTTAGTCAACCATGTAGTGCATCAGCATGTGAGAGGAATTGGAGTGCCTTTGAAGCTGCTCATTCGAAGAAGAGAAATTGTCTAGAACCCAAAAAACTCCATGATTTGGTGTATGTGCGGTGAACTTGCACATGAAGAAGAAGTCATCACATAATAAAATGAAGAACACTACTCCAATTTCTCTTGATAGTATAAATGCTTTTACCTTGGAGGAAGATGAATTTTGTGTGGGAGATGATTCATCAATTAATGGAGCATCATCAACTTCGACGAATGAAGACTTGGAGCTTGGGAGCACAAGCGACTTCCATCTTATTTTGGAATAGGACGATGAATTCATTTTTCTTTTTTCAATTTCTTGTTATTTTAAATGCCTTAAAAGACTCTTATTTGGTTGAATAAATCTTGCATTTGCTTCCGTGTATTCACTTTTTAAGTTCATGAATATTGATGCACGAAATTTTTTTTCATGTTTTATTGTGAACTATAATACATATACGAATAAACCATATCAACGAAAAAGCCCCATGGTCCAATATACCAATTTAAAAACTTCAAATAGATATGTTACTCATTGAAATGTTGCTTTCTGATAACGTGTTCATCTTAATTCACTAGTAACTTTGGCAACTATTTGCCGAATCAATTGGAGAATGATGCCAAACTATTTCACGAATTTGGTTGTTCTGCCCAATTTTTTCTGATTTCTCTGAAAAATTCTCCAAATAATTCCCGAATCTCGAGATTTTTCCCATGCCGAATTATTTTCTACTTTTGAATTTGTTACTATGCTCCAATATCCCTAGACGGCCATCGTTTGGGTGGCTCTGACATCTAGGCATATTCCTCCTCTTTCTGTCGACTATCGTTTGGGTGGCTTTGGCAACGGATAGAGTTATGCTTCTAGTATATATAGACGTCAGTGATTTGGCTGGCTCAAGCATCTAGATATATGCCTTCTGTTCATCAACCGTCATTTAGGTGGTTTCAGGGATGAACAGAGGTATTGTGTCGTATCCGTAGACGACCAATTGTTATTATTGTTGGCTCTAAGTTCTAAGATGCATCCTCATGATTAAGTGATCAGTTTTTATTACATTTGGCTCTATATTTTAGACATTATCTAGATGACAAAGTTACCGTTGGTTTTGGCTTCAAAGGATGTGACTTATGGCTAATAAAGCAATCGTTGTTACTGTTAACTCCGGTTTTTAGGAAGACGCCTTCGTCTGACGACCAATCATGTCACTATTGGTTCTCGCTTCGAGTGTTATTTTTTTTTCGAACTACGTTGGTCTGATTCCTCCTTAGAGGATACATAGGAAACACTAAAAAGGTCTAACCGCATATCTACTTTATTTTCAAGTATGTCCAGAGCCTTGTAGTGTTTTTTGTGATTTCACTACAAAAATGTGGTGTTTTTGGTGGTGTACGCCCGCATGCGAGATCTTTCACCGAAGGGCTTTGTAGACACCCCATTTTTTAGTCCTTTTATTTATTAATTTATTTATTACTGCTAAGCTTTATCGGTAATTAAAGTTTATTAGTATTATGGGTGTA
The DNA here is from genome assembly GCA_033070095.1 of Escallonia herrerae. Taxonomy (NCBI): domain Eukaryota; kingdom Viridiplantae; phylum Streptophyta; class Magnoliopsida; order Escalloniales; family Escalloniaceae; genus Escallonia; species Escallonia herrerae. Next base: position 217,920 of record JAVXUP010001326.1, read on the forward strand.
GGCCTAGTAATATAATGAGCCTAATTTGCTCAATTAAGTCCAAATTTTGTCCAATCCAGTTCAGTCCAGTTAGAAGATTATGATTGCTTAGCTAATTTAGAATTATCTTGAGATCAATCTTTGATGCATGTGAATTTCATTGAATTTTATGGATTTTGGAGATGATTCCTAAAATCTTATATGAAACCAAAAAGATAACCATATGGTTAACATTATATATTTCATCCATTTAATCAGATAGGATCGATAATATCCTGAGATTCAGAAGAAAAAAAAACTATTAAAACTTATGGGATGAACTAGTCAGTTTTCCAAAAAAGGCCGGTTAATTGACTTTTTGTTCACTCTGCGATTTCAATCAAATATCTGACTTTATCAAGAATCTCATACTCAAAAGTTATCTTTATGACTTTGGTTAGCCTCACACCTCTATAAAAAGGGCATCTTGGCTACATGTAAAGGAGGCTAGTTTCTCTAGAACATTTGCACTATTTCTTCGCAAAGGTGATACATCATTTCTAAGGAGAACTTCATCATTTTCATACTCTCTTTATAGTGAGAATCGACATTGCATCGTGAATTCATCTGAAGGTAGTACTAAACTCCCCATGCTATCGTCTTCTAGTGTTAGTTTGACATTGCTTTCTAGTTTAGTCTAGAGAAGTCTAGCGTGTTCCCCTTCCCCTGACCAAAGTTCGGTCACCAAAACAAACATTTCTAAAAAGAATCTTTCAAATCTATCTTCTTATTTCATGCCAAAGACCAAAGTTTAGATCGCATCATGTAGGGTCAGGGTCGAAGTACAGTAGTTCTATATTGCTTTCTAGTTTAGTCTAGAGAAGTCTAGTGTGTTCCCCTTCCCCAGACCAAAGTTCGGTAACCAAAAAATACATTTCTAGAAAGAGCCTTCCAAATCTATCTTCATATTTTCATGTCAAAGACCAAAGTTTAGGTAACCAAAAAATAAATTTCTAGAAAGAGTCTTCCAAATCTATCTTCATATTTTCATGTCAAAGACCAAAGTTTAGGTCACATCCCGTAGGGTTAGGGTCGAAATACGGTGCTTATGATCCTAATTTGTCGGACTGGGTGCGTGGACCATTTGATCCCAGTTGTCGAATTCAAACCAAATCTTAAGGTAGGTTCAATGTTAATTTATTGCTAACACCTTCACACCGTATAACTTAGGTAGCAGTTGACAAGTTTTTTTTCCCTAGTTTTTTCTCCAGTTTTGTAAACTGAAAGAAAAAAACTCCTTTGATAGACAGTTTTTTTTTCCTTCAGTTTTGAAAATTAATTTTTAAAACAGGACTGTTTTTAAAAACTCCATTTTGGAGTTTTGGGTTTCCAATTTTGGTTTTTATTTTGAGATCTAACCTTCAAACTCTATTAGAAGCAAAACAAAATGAGCCAATTTTAACAAAATCCATTTATTTAAGTGGTCACCCACCCCCACCCCCACGACACAAACACATAGCACCTCCGCCGGTTGTTAGCACCACAATGTGCCACCATCCCCCTTCTTACCCCCACCACACAAACACAGCACCATTGTTGGCTGTTACCATCCTCTTCTCCCCTCCCCCTACCCGGACACGAGCACTACCACTATCGGTTATTAGCATCCTATTTTTTCCTCCCTTCACTCCACACTTGAGCACCACCACCGGCGGCTATAACAATTGGCACCACCCACCATCGTCGTCTATGGTGCCTCTGACTATAGAGGCCAAGTCGTCGTTGATGGCGGTAGAGGCCAATTCGTCAGAGGCAGCGATGGTGGCCAAGTCATTAGTGATGGGTGGTGAAGGTTTGCTGGGCGACTTCAGGTGGTGGTGGATGAATGTTGGGTTGTGGTGTCCTAATAGAGAATAGAAAAAAAGAAACAAAATATAAGGAACAATATATATATATATATATATATATATATATATATATATATATATATATATATTTATAACAATACTTCAATCAGACATCACACTGTTTTTGTGAAAAACAAAAATTAAATTGGTTTTGGTTTTTCTACAAATTAAAAACTAAAATTGCAAATGATTTCAAATAGACCCTTAGTCCCCGAACCCATTATTTTTGTTCTCAGTAGATTAAAGGCTTTTTCGGCATTTTAGAGTCTTTTTAGGCTTTTTTTCTAATTTTTGTCTTTATTTTCATGAAATAAGATGGCGACTATGAATCTAATATATATATATATATATATATATATATATATATATATATATATATATATATATATATATATATATATATATATATGAAAGCCGAAACTGAGAGAATTTAACACTCTCTTTCCTATTTGGCATGCCTCTCTTTATGCCATTTGACATTCAACCAATCATATAAATGTTACTTTTCTCTCTCTTCCACGTCAGTATGTCCTACTTAAAAATAAATCTCTCTCCATAAATTCAAATTTTATATCTCATTCTAATCAATATCTTATTCGAATCTTGAAACTTTTCAATATTTACACAACTCTAACATGTTTTCACAATATAACAAGATTAATCTCCTTCTTTTTACATTTTTATAAGTCATATATGTGTGTCTGTGTGTGTACGTATAATTATCTCTCATATTATATTTTTTCTAATGTCGCATATTTTATACTTTTTAGGTGAGTTTTATTAGTAAAAACCTCAATACATGAATTCTTAACATCGTTACTAAATATGGTAAAAAAACTCATAAAAAGGTGAAAATAACATTATTTGTTATATGTATTCGACATATAAATATAAGCTTTTAACATGTTTTCACATTCTAACAAGAATAATCTCCTTCTTTTTACATTATTATAAGTCATATAAAATATTTTTTATATATAAGTTTGTATATACGTATAATTATCTCTCATATTATATTTTTTTCTTATCTCGCATAACTTTTTATACGGTTCTAGATGAGTTTTATTACAAAAAATCTTAATACATGGGTTCTTAATATCGTTACTAAGAATGGTAAAAAAAAATCATAAAAAGGTTACAATAACATTATTTGTTATTTGTATTTAACATATAAATATGAGCTTTTAATTAGTCGTTATTGGTCCCGTGTGCAACGCACGGGGTTAATACTAGTTCCTATTGATACCTCTTGCGGGTCCGAGATAAAAGAATTGGCGGTTGGCGACACCAAGGTTGGGAAAAGATGAAAAAAATCAGTGAATAGGATGTGGCTGCGACCAAAAAAAGTATAAGCTGAGGAAGAGTGGGTACTGGTCTGAGGCTGGGATAAGGGGCAGTTTATGCCGTAGAGTATAGAAGAAAGGTATTGCTTGGAAGAACAAAGAGAGGATAGATTGATGGATAAGGATCATGCAAGACATTTGGTTAGATTACGGGAAGGGGGTGTGAAAGGAGAAAAGAAGTAGGCCCCTGGGTATGGGTTAAGTTAGTAAGATCTCTGTCTGTGGGAATGTACCATGGACTGGCAATTTCAGGTTAGATAGATAGGTCAAGTACCACTTGGTCGGTGGTTGAGTTCACTATTATTAACTCATCACGAGTTGACTCAATAACCATAGAATTCCTTTCCAGAACGAGTCTATGACTCGTGATTTAAGCCACAGTCTACCTAGAAAAAGTTGAAGACATTGATCCCTCATGTTAGGTCTTATTCTTCCAGCAGAAACCACTTCTATCCAGGCCAAGGATTTAGGGAATTCTTCCTCTGTCAGTGCTGATACAAGGGATGAGATAAGTGACGAAAGAGATGATGGTTGATTTGATCCCAATGAGTCGTCCATCGATGCTTCAGATTGATTCTCATTTCGTGAATCCAAAAGTGAGATATAATTTGAGTTCTCCAATGAAGAGAATAAAATTAGGTGTTAATATGAAGAATAAACAGAGTAGAGTTCTGGACAAAATAGAGGTCCAACATACAAATTTGTGAGGACAGAGTGATATCATGGTTGGGAATAGCTCATTGAAAATCATAATACGTAGGTTGGCCAATTTCAAAGACTGATAGCTACTAAGTGTTGGCATGGACTCATTTGATTGTTGATAAAAAGCACCTCTAATAGCTTCCAATTGTGGGATCACAACAATTACAAATATAACAAATGCAAAATAGTTGTTCAAAATAAACATTAAGTCATATGGTCGTATTATTAAGCAGAAGGAGAAAAGCTCAAAAAGGTATGATTTGCTATAGGAGTTGAATAATGATGCAAAAATGATTCGCACATTTAACTCTGATGTCTGACCAACTAATGCGAAGAATAATGCAGAGCGATTCACCCACTCTTTCAGCCCTTGTCATATGACTATAGTCATCATGAACTATATAGACTCTGACCCGCAAATCCTTAATTGTCAAAGGGACAATAAAATAATCAAGTGGTTTGTCCAAGGTGGAAGGAGTAGAGGTCCTTTTATATTCCTTCGTCCATTGTGAAGTACCATATGAGCTTAATAGGCTAGGTCAAAGTGTAGAAGGAAAACATTGAGGATTTTTCAACCCTAACGCCGCCCTCAAAAGCCAACAACGACATAACAGTTGCTGTAACCTGGAACAAATAATTTTTTAAGATCATAGATAAAACCACTTAGAAATTTTATCTTATTCTTACGTGTAGACATAAATTTTCATCTATGAGTAGTGCGACACATTTTCTAATAAGGTATTGCTTGTGAGATTTGGTAAGCTCGGTTTAGATTCACTTTGTATGATGGTGAAGGGGTACTGCAGGATTCCATGAAAACCTGATGTAAGGGACCAGAGAGTAAGGGTGTTAGGTGTATTGAATAACATGTTACAAAAGTAAACAGTAAGGGAAAGATTCTGGGTCTTGTTCTAAAAAAAGTTGTGCAGATCTTTGTTGAAAGGGGAAGGATGTACAATATTTTCGTACAAACACTAGCTTTGTCAAGTGACTAATTCAAACGATGTAAGTAGGTATGATAAGAAAGAAATGGTTGCACCCGTGGGTTGGGGGGGGGGGGGGTAAGGGGTGTTAGAGAAGATAAGCGACACAAGTTTGTAAGACTTTAATCCTACTTACTTGAACTAGCCAACTGTACTTTTTAACAACTTATCAACTATTGGTAGTTATAAATGCCACTGAACTCCATTAGAAATAGGAGAGTTCAAAGCGCAAGTGAGATTTTACTATCACTTTTTTAATGTAAAAATTTTCAAACCACTTAATAGTAGTACTAAACATGTATTGAATCGTTGCGCCAATTAGTCCTGGAAATGGACGTGGAGAAAACATTATCACAAAAGCAGAAAAATGAAGTTGAGAACCAATATGAGGCTTATTGGAAGTTCATTTAGAGTGTACACTAATGTGGATGATACTACAAAATGCAACCACAGAAGATGAAGATATGATTATACATGGAGAAGAGTTATTGTCCGCACGGACTTCAGCAAACGAGGGTAGAGAGGAAAGTCCTGAACTATACCATGTACCATTTTCTTTTTGTTTTTTTATATGTTTTTAGTTTATGAGGAGCCACTTGGCCTCAGATTTATATACCCACTCAGGATTCAGTACTCTCCACTTAATTACGAGGGCGATATGATTCATCTGACTAAGATCTACGAGAATGACTATGAAATTACAAAGTAGTACTTAAACGTATGTACTGACATACTAGCCAAGATTGGCCTGACTATTGCAGTTGGTCTTCATATTCCCGAAGGCCAGGTAGTGTTAGTGTAAACCATAAAATACAGCCTCACTCGTAACATCATCTCGTGTTTTATTTTCCAACTGTCTCTGAATTTTTCCTGAATCTTCTCTAACAACCACATATATTAAGCTACGACATTGATAGGATGTAATTCAACGTTAATGGGAAATAAATCAGCATGGTCATGATGTAACTCGACACTGATGGTATTTAACTCAATGCTAACAAGATGTAACTCGACTTAGACAGGATTTAGGTTGGGATTTGATTATGTGCATACATGGGGGAGGGGGAGTTCAATTTGGGCAGCCATGGTGGCTATGTTAGAGGCGATTGTCGACATGAGAAGAACTAACAAAAAACCTGGATGAGGCGAGATTTTAAAGAGAGGTAATTTTGTTTTCATAACTGATTCATCCAAAAATGACCAAGGGTTATGCTCGGGGTGTCGGCCGGCCAAGTAGTATAACTATTTGTTTTCTTTGCATTCCTTATGTACCAAAAGAAAAATCAAGGATCATGCTACACAAAGCAAATAAGTTGTCATGAATCAAGGAAAAGGAATAATTCTCTCTCTGCCCCTTAAGTTTCAACTATTAACCTTTCAAGTCCCTTTTCTTTTTGTGTGGCCGCATAAGTCCCTGAGGTAAAAATCTGTGTCTTTTGAAACCTTCCGTCTTCTTTTTTGCATGAAAGCGTTAAAATACTTAAAATGTCAAAATAATAAGGGTAAATTAGGAAGATCACTTATAAAAAATAAAAAGAAAAAAAAATCATATCCAAATTCCTAACCAAACACCACGAGGATGCCTCCTTCACTTTTTCTTCAGCCATTAGTCATCACCCATCACTCCTTGTCACCACTAACAACCATCACCATCACCACCGCAGCCATACCGAGCACTAACACCTACACCAAAGCCCCACCATCTATGTCTTAGAGGTACAACTGTAAATTTCACCATCGCGACTGTGGTGGTGGAGGTGGGTATGGTGATTGATTACTTATGTGGTGGTTGGTTATCAATGAGGTGGAACTACATATTTCACCAACCCTCCACCATGGCGACTTTGGTGGTTCATAGTGAATCAAATTCGATGGCTTATAGTTTTGGTGGGTATGGGGATCTAGGTGGGGGTGGTGGTCAAGGTGGGTACAACGTTGAGCAATGGATGTGGTGGATTTGGTAGCCGCAATGTCTTCAACCTCTCTATTTGTTCTCTTCTCTCTCTCTCTCTCTCTCGCTCGCTCGCTCGCTCAACCCCCCCCACCCACACACACAGATTTCAGGTGGGTGGCCGATTATGGGGATGATGGTGGTGGGCATGGGTTCAGTGATGGGTCATCGTGGATGCGGTGGTGGTTCGTCATGGTATGATGGTAGATCCACGTTATTCCTCTATTCTGATTTGATAGTGATTTTAAGTTTTGTATTTTGGTTTGATGTGTGTATGTAGCTTTAGATCGGTGGGAGGTATTATGGCGTTGATTGTTGCGACGATGCTAGTTAGGTAGCAGTAGCATTGGTGGGTGTTGGTTAGTGGGGACGAGTAATTGTGTTGGTATGGTGGTGGAGGTGGTTATTGGTGTTGGTACTAGGTTGCTGCACGGTGGTAGTGGTGAATTGTGGAGGAGGGAGACGGTAAAGGCAATGGTGGAGGTGGCAATGGAGGATGGAGACAGTTGAGGGTGGAGAAAAGAAAGAGAAAGGTGCCCCCATATGTTTGGTGCAGGTGTTGTGCTTGGTATGGCGGCGGCGATAGCGGTGGTGGTGATGGCTCTAGTGGTGACAAGGCGTGATAGTGATGGCCGGTGGTGGTGATGGCTGAAGAACAAGTGAAGGGGCCGGCGAGTTACGGGTAGGATAGGATTTCTTTTAAATGAGTGCTTTTTATAATTTATCGCTATTATTTTGTCATTTCAAAATGCTTCTATTTAAAATAGTGGACGAAAGGTTTTAAAGGACACATATTTTTGCTGAAGACTTATTCGGCCATAGAAAAAGAAAAAGAATTTTAAGGGGTCAGAAGTTAAGAGACAAAGAGAACTTCTCTTAATGCAACAAAATTTCACCACCGAGACTGCCTAACCACCTAATTTTGGACCAGGAACTTTCCGTCAAACACACAACAAAAGAAAAAATAAAAAAAGGTGCAGAAGTTTACGCAAGTAAAATCTCTCTCTCCGGCTACTCGTTAGGTATTTTCCCGCGCTTACTTTTATATTCGCACAGACAAAGAGCCTATAGGGCTGGTTTGACACTCTTTTTTATTTTTGCTCTTTTTAGGCCCAATTTTTAAATTGGGCAAAAGAGCAAGAAGTTTGGGGTGTTTGGTTTGCCTTGCCTTTTTAAAATAGGCCCAACTCTTTTTAAAGAGGGTCCGTTTATAAAAAGAGTTGAAAGCAAAGGGTTGGTTTGACAAAACTTTTTTTTTGATTTTCAGTTTTTAAAGAGTAGTTTAATTTTTTTTTTTACAAAAACAAGTAGGTGTTTGATAACCCTTGTTTTTTTTTTTTAGTTTTTTTTTTTGGTGTTTGGTAACCCTTTTTATTTTGACTTTTTTTCTTGGGTGGTTTGCGCTGGCGGTGGTAGGACGTAGCGGTGGTCAACGGTGGTAGTGACCGGCAGTGGTTGGTGGCTGCCGGCGATGGTCGCCTGCGGCCGGAGGTGGCTGTCGGCGGCCGGCAGTCGCCGGCGACAACCACCTCGTCCAGTACCGTACACCGCAAGCTAAACACGAATAAATAAACCCTAACTTCAATTGCAGGCTAATGCAGGTACTAATAAATATGAAATTACAGGTTAAGCAACCCTTACCACCAATGCTGGAGCTAAATGAAAGGTAAAACGGGGCAAAAAACAACTAACCTCTCTCTATTTCTATACGTGTGCCTGTAATTGTTAAGTAATTTAAGAAATCGGAGATCAAATCATGAAACAAACCTAGCCACGGAAGCTTGATTGGGCGGTGTACGGTACTGGACGAGGTGTTTGTGACATTGGAAGTGGTTATGATGGTAGCTGTGACTTTGGAGGTGGTTGTGACATTGGAAGTGGTTATGGGTCGATGGTGGCAATGGAGTTGGTTGAGGGTTATGATGGTAGGTAAGTGGGCAATCGAGGAAGAAGAAGAAGATGAAAAGAAAGACGAGAAAAAAGAAAAAAAAATAGGAGTAAGAGTTAGACCAAAAGATTAGAAAAGTAAAAGAGCATATTACTTTTTTGTTTTTCTGACAATGTCATTATCTTAGACCCTACATGCCTTGCACATGGGCACTTCACGGGCCTAAGGTTAATTAAAACTAACTGAATGATCTGATTGAACGAATTGACGAGTCTAATAATCACTTTAATACAATATATTAACGTATTTAATCTCTTTCGATACGAGAGTACAATATATTAACGTAAAACGGCAGAGGGAGGAAAAGGTTTAACCGGAGAAGCAAAATAACTCATTTACCCTTTGTGATGCACGTAGTCGGCCAATCTATTTCCCTTTCCGTTCTTTCGCATATCCCACCCTTCGATGCAACCCAATGACCACCCACTCCCCACCCTATTCCGCCACCCGCCGCCGCAAACTCCACCGTCACCCTATAACCTACCCCCGTTCCGTCCTAATCACCGCCAATCGCCACCGCATCACTCAGCCGTAGCCGCCGCCGACGGTTGCGACAATTACTGGCCGTTTATCGACCATTGCGCACCACAATAAAACAACGCCGTCAACGCCCAATCAAGCTTCCGTGGCTAGGTTTGTTTCATGATTTGATCTCTGATTTCTTAAATTACTTAACAATTACACGCACACGCATAGAAATAGAGAGAGGTTAGTTGTTTTTTTGCCCCGTTTTACCTTTCATTTAGCTCCAGCATTGGTGGTAAGGGTTGCTTAACCTGTAATTTCATATTTATTAGTACCTGCATTAGCCTGCAATTGAAGTTAGGGTTTATTTATTCGTGTTTAGCTTGTTTGGATATAATGTAGTTTGTGTTTGTGCGTCACCTCAGTTTAACGCGGGCCTGAGGAACACTTTAATGAGATCAAGGGTTCAAGCCGAGGCAGCAAACACAAAAAATACCAATTGTTTGCTGGTATAAAACCCAAAAAAACTAGGGTTTCTTTCCATCTCTTTCACCTTGATCGACCGGCCACACCCTTCACCATGACTCCGCAGCCCAACGCCACCATCGCCTCCACCGGCCACCGGATTCTGGTCTTTACCTGGATACTGAGAGATTTATAGGCTCTGTCCATGGTTTTAAATTGCGGAATTCGGATACGTAACGGTCGCGGTCGCGGTGTAACGGTATCGGGTGTATCGGACGTTACGTAACGGGAATCGGTTATCGCGACTGTCAAATTTTTTCAAGCATTAGTAAATGCTTAAAAACTCAATTATATGAAGGTTGGAAGCTTAAGATCTTTCATTTTAATGCTTTTTATGGTTTAAAGTTTGTTTTAAAAACATTGTTGGGTCAAAATCTCTTTTAATTCAGTCCAAATGAGAATAATTTAATATTTGGACAAAACAAAAAAGTTGTACACAATCTGACCATAAAATTATTAACTAAATTTAAAAAAGAGCCTAACTTAACTCTCATTATTTATATCTTATGAAATTCCACATATTAATGTCACTGACATCACAGCTGCTGCATTTGACAAGTCTTCTACCACCAAAATGAATGTCGTGCAGGTTCTTCAATCTCTATGTCATCTCTATATTCATTACATCCCTCTCCAAATACGTAGTTAGCAGCATTAACCCCATAGTTATTACTATTACTAGCACTGGAGTGACTGGACCCTGCTTCTTGTTGCTGTTGCTATTGCTGTGCAAAATAATCTTGGGATCCACTGGACTCTGATTGTCATTGTTGTTGTACAAAATAACCTTGGGATCCACTAGATTCTTGTTGTCCAACATAACTATGGTCTTGAGGCACTGGCAAAACAAGATAACCATCTGTAGAGAAGGCTGGTGAGGATAAAACTGTGGTGGTGGGCAATGAGCGACCGGTGGATAATAATACAATGGTGGTGGCGGATATGGCTGAGGATAAGAAGGATAGGCGGATTGTGGCCCTTATGGGTATCTTCCAAGTCCAAGATTGCCAAAACGATCCTCCAGGTTTCTTGAAGCATCAGCTGGAGCATTATTAGGAGCATGTGGACGTGGTCGTGGACGTGTTACTTGTCCACGTCTCCTTGATGCTCCCCAATTTTCTGACTGGGGCAACTGTTCACAATTACCGATCACTTCATTATCACGAGCTCCATTCCATCCAACCTCTCCACCATAAGGTGACCCAGAAGTAGCCCCAACAAAGTCGTCATTTTGTTCTTCGGTATGATCACCACTACTACCACCACCACTACTGGGTGGACTTAATGAAGCACCACTATGATTACCAGAGTCGGTATCTTGTTCCATATGTGCATTTACATAGTCCTCATCGTTAAGATCCAGATCATCCAACCACTCAGAATTGTCTTGGCCATCCAATACAGGGTGTTCTCTCTCTTCTAACCATTCACTTAATGGATCATCTTCATTAAATATGTAATCCAAGCAAATGGGGTTAAAAGCATCTTCTATTTCTTTTTGGCTTTTCCTTGTAGCCTCTCGGATCTTCAACCTCATGTTGTAATAAACATAGACAAGTCGATTTAACTTTTGGGACTTCAATCTATTTCTTGTTTTTGTGTGTATGAGGCTGAAGGTATTCCAATTACGCTCGCAATTAGAAGATGATGTTGTTTGGCTCAATACCCTTATAGCTATTCGTTGAAGTTTAGGTGCATAACTGCCATAATGTATCCACCATTTAGCTGCATAGCAATAGCAACCGTACAATTAAGATTTAAAACTTCAACCAATAACAATTTTGTTATTGTAGAATATAAATGTTATAGTTTGTCTAATTACCCGGATTTGTTTGTTTAACTGCTTTTTGGGCCAATACTGTTCCAAAAGAGTCATGTCTGTCACGAAATAACAAAATTTGCACAATTGGCAAAACTTTAAGCACGTTGTACACCAAGTTTAAAGTATAATACAAATTATAATATGTAAGTACAAATTTTATTATACTCACTTGGTTGATAGCTCTGATTTGATTGTCAATAGGAGGCTCTAGCCTCGGAATCACCTTTTTAACTGCTTCCAACACATTTCTATTACCCAAGAAAGATTCACCATATTGAAATTGCGGATTCAAGAAGTAGCCTAACACGTGAAAAAAATAACTAATTATCGAATACTTATATTTGATTTAAACAATGAATTATAGTTACATATTGGTTTAGTAACTTACCGGCCATGTTCAAATCTTGGTGTAATTGAAAATCTCTTTTCAATTATTCTGATATATTTTGTTGGACACCGACAATTCTTTTGAATGGCGAGCTTGGCCCTTTCCATTGCTTCGTAAAGAAAACCCATGCTAGGTTTCTCATCTCCATCTACTAACCGCAGAACCTTTACAAGTGGCTCTTGCACCTTCAAAATATCAGCAGCTTTAATCCAAAAGCTTTGGTAAAAAATGATCTTCTTTACCAACTTGCCCTTGCTCAATTTTGAATATTTACGTGCATTCCACTCATTAGACCTAAACATATCTTCCAAAGGCCCCCTAAATTTGCAAATGGTTTCCAAAGTAATAAAATTTGTAGCAAAACGTGTGATTGCAGGACGTAGAAGCTCTCTGCCATTGGTGTAGGTTTTCATGTAATCAATCACCCAGTCAAAGTTATAAATGAACCTGGTGATCTCCATTGCTTTTCCTAGCACCTCTCCAACAGTTTTCTTCTTGCCAATATCTTCCAGAATGAGGTCAAGGCAATGAGCAGCACATGCAGTCCAATATAAATTTGGCCGCTTCTCCATAAGCTTTTTGCCACCAGCTTTTATAGCAGCTTCATTGTCCGTTACAACTTGAACAATATATTGCTCCCCAATCTCATCAACGACCTTGTCCATGATTCCAAAGTAATAATCTCCCGTCCTACTCGGAACATTTGTAATATCAATAGACTTGTGAAAGATTGTACCTCGAGTGCTATAAACTAGAAAATTCATTAAATGTCTTCTGGTACCACTCGACTATCCATCACACGAGTGTTACACCCCTCTCTTGCCAAATAGACCGATGAGATTCAATCCACTTCTTTAAAGCTTCAAATTCCCTAGGCAAATAAACTTCACTGACCTCACTGACCTCATGATGTCAAAAAGCACCACAAGCCAGTAAATTCCGTGGATAAACTTGCCTTCTGGAATCTGGACTGTCCAAACTCCAAGCTCTCAAATACCCAACCTACTTATTTTTCCAGGTACAACTCATCTGACCTTTATTATTTCCTCTTGCACTTCAGTCCTTCGTCTCTCTCTGATTGGTATGTATGTTTGTAATTTCTGTTAATTGGGTCTTGCAGTGGAGAGGAATTTATAGAGAGGAGAATTGAAGAAAACAGATTTCTTCACGAGCCTACAATAATTTAATTTGGAATTTTGCACAATAATTGATTGCAACTTGTTGTTCAAATTCTTTACAATATTTGATCGGTGCTTGAGGAGTTGAAGACTTGAAGACAGAGGAGTCAGGAGATGCAGAGAGCCAAAGATTCTCCAATAATTCTCGGAAGGATTGAAGGAGACAAAGACAAAACACAAAAGTATCAGATTTTCAGGCGTAACGGTACGTAACGGTATTTATTGGCGTTATGGCCCGTTACGGTTCTGTAACGGCGATACGCTTGCAAAATTTACTAGCACCGATATATCGGTACCGGACACTTGAAAAACCGTTACGAATCGGCCGATACGTTACATATCGGCCGTTTTTTAAAACCCTGGCTCTGTCTGTGCGAAAATGAAAGTAAGCGCGGGAAAATACCTAACGAGTAGCCGGAGAGAGAGATTTTACTTGCGTAAACTTCTGCACCTTTTTTTATTTTTTCTTTTGTTGTGTGTTTGACGGAAAGTTCCTGGTCCAAATTTAGGTGGTTAGGCAGTCTCGGTGGTGAATTTTTTGTTGCATTAGGAGAAGTTCTCTTTGTCTCTTAACTTCTGACCCCTTAAAATTCTTTTTCTTTTTCTATGGCCGAAAATCTCTCAGTATCCAGGTAAAGACCAGAATCCAAAAGGAGACGATGATGACGAAGACGTTTAAGGGAGCGAGCGTGTACATGTCCCGGAACCTGGTCCCGCCGGAGCTCTTTGACCCGCTCCACGATGCCCTCAAGCACAACGGTGCACGCCTCTTTCTCTGCTCCGACCCCTCCCGCAGCGGCCCCGACGATTACCACGTCATCGCCTCTCGCGATCACGTAATCACCTCCTCGTTACGAGTCTCTCGATCTCGCTTGAATTTGTACTTGCATTCCGAAAAATTTTGAAGCTGATATTGTGACCATGATGTATTTTGTTTTTCACAGGAAAAGTTCCAGGATCTGCAGGACAAAGGCTGTAATTTACTTGGTACGCTTGCAATCTTGCAGTGTTCACTATCTAATTTTACTACCTCGTTTTGGATTCCCTCCCTTTGACTTTTTTGGCGAATTTTTTGGGTATAATTAAGGCATGTAAACGCTGACCTTGCTTAATGTTTTTATACCCTTGCTTGACTTTCAAGTAATGCTTGTTCAATCTATAACTTGAGTTCAATTCAACGGTTACGTGTGCAGAAACGTCACAGGATTTCGTGAAAAAGCTAGGAGAAAATCTAGTGGAACGGAGGGAGTAACTTTAAGTTATGTAGTTAAGTTGTTGGATTCTAGCTTTTAGAGTAGATTTTGTGTTTACATTTTCCTCTGTCTAGTTTCCTTTTTTTGTTTTGTGATGTATCGTATGTGTATGGCTTGGTTCCAAAGACACCTGTGAATAGTAAAACAGTGGACTTGAAATCCCAAGCAACAACTTTGAGGTTGGAGGCAGTAGGAATTTCACTATAGCTATAAAAGTAGTTTGAATAATGGATGTAATTAGTGAAATCACAATCCAGGATTACTTTTAGCGGTTTGAATTAGTTAGAGATATGTAAAACGAGATAACTTTTTTACAACTGGTTCTCCGTAGTTTGCTTGGAATAGTTGTGTAGTTTTAGTTCATCGAGTTGCATATTTTTCTTTTAGGTTAGAAAATAAATTTCGTGTTTACAAAATCCTATAGGGAGCGTCCACTTCCACATCCTATATGCTGTTCCACACTCGCTTTTTGGTGCTAACGAAGAAACGTAAATCTTTTGGCAACAAATGAGGGTGTGGAAAGCCATAACATGTTGTGGGAATAGACATTCCCTTTCCTATATCTAGCTTCAGTTTTGTGTTGGTGATGAATTTTAATAAAACTTAAAATGCAAGTAGTAAGGTAAGAGTAAGACTGAAATCCCAAGTAACAACAATGAGGTAATATTCTCCTATATATATTCTCCATTTCGTAGTTTTTATCCCCTTTGACCTTTTCTGGATTCCTGGAATTGAATTCAAACATCTTAAGATAGAATTGAACTCAATTGGTAAATGTAGATCAAATGACTATTATTGGACACTTCAGAGAAGGGCAAACGTAATGAGTAAAGTCAATGCTTACACGTTCTAATATTACTCTAGGAATTCGCAAAAAGTCAAAGGGGACAGAGGTTATGAAACAGAGGGAGTAATCAGTAAAGTAATTAGCATAGTTAGAGATGAATATGTTCATAGTATTGGTTTATTTCCATAAGCTGGTCGGCATATTCTCTATGGATTCATGATAATAGAGTAGTCTTTCTATGGTGTTGTCATTCCCAAAATATTCAATATTAAAGAGAAGCTCACATTGACTATGCTGGAGAGAGTATCTTGTCTTTTTGCAAGGAACACAGTAGTTTTGGGACTGCTCTATGAGATAGTTACGCTTCTTTGTTATGGTTCTAAGAGTAACACTTAGTAAGTTTCAAATCTTAAGCATCAACTTTAGATGTCAAAGTTGCTTAGCTTAAGTAGCTTAAAAGTTTAAATGACTGCCATTACTCTGTGTAGGCCTCTTTATGCAGGCTGCCGGGAGGGGTAATCTGGATTCTGACCTTACCTTTGGCATATACGCGTGTTCTCCGACTCAAATCCCTGTTGTCATGCATTTTATCCTGAGCACTTTACCATTGATCTAAGCAGTGGGCTCTAGCCCCTAGGCTTTATAAGTAAGCAAGATGCACTTTGTAATAAAACAGAATTGAAGTATGAGAGGAAGTTATAGACAAGGGCCTTGGCATCACTTGGTCACTAAGTAGTCTTACCATGTTTGATTTCAAGTTTCAAATGTGTTTAAACTGGTCTTAACGTACCGAAAATGATGCACGAGTGATTTCACGTCCAGAACATGAAAACCCATTAACCAAATTAAATTTGCAGAAATTAACGGGAAATTCGTTTACTTACAGATACAGATTTAATAGTTCTGTTCCTCATTATGATGGTTGCACATAACTTTTAAAATACTGACAATTTTGAGCAAAAGGTAGCGACAGAAAAGTAAACTTCTCTTGTTGAGTATGCTACACAGAACAGTTTTCTGTGGACGTACTAGACAAGTTGGACCATTTCTTAGGGACAGCGGGCAATTTTCTTATTTAGCTAAATTGGGAAATAATTTTTTGTTCAAATTCAATAGACACCCTTATGTTCAATAAATTAGTCAAAAGAGCAAGTGTATACCATCTCCACTGATTACTCTTTCTATCTTTCATCACAAAGGGTGCTCATGTTTCGCTTGGTTGGCATGTCATGTGTACTTTTACACTGGCCAGGTCCTCAGTGCGTGCTTTCCTGCGCAAAAGAACACCGGATGCTACCTAAACAAGGTTTCACTTGTTGCCTTGCCATGGACGGGGTCAAAGTACTTGCATCTGGCTTTGAGATGGATGAAAAGGTAATTTTTTTTAGTACATCCATGTAGGCTACTGGCTATTATCATAAGTAATGCAAGGAGGGGCAACAGTCTGTGGAGTTCCCGCATTTTCACTAGTTACGTGTCGCTTGAAGTTCTTAGCTTGTCCGTCTTGCTTTCTTGGTTAAATCTTATGCGTCCAAAGCTATGATAGACATTAATCGCTTGGCCTCATCACCTACACCACTGTTAGTATACTGAATTGCACATGAACTACGTGAATTCTTAAGTCTGTCACTTATCATGGTATTAACGCTTTGTTTGCCCATGTGTCTATGCCCCCTCTCCCCCGCATGCTATTGCAGTTTGCGCTCTGTCTGTTTGTCCACTTGGTTGTGGTGCACCTTGATTTCTTTCATTAATTTGCCATCGACATGCAATCGGGGTTTTGAACACGTGGGTGAGCGTTGAATTAAAAGCTACAAACTTAAGCTTTTATGATAGATGGTATCTTAGCAGGGCGAAACCTATCAATGTCCAGTTGAAGAAGCGTACCATGCAGATCTTCAGTTTTTTTTTTGGATGTCTCTGAAAAAAGTTTGTTCTATTCTATGCTATGAGCAATTTAATGCCTCTTGATATCCGCTCTCTTTTCATTTACTTAATATGTTGGAGAAATAAAGCACCCAAAACAATTTGCTAGGTAGATTAAAAGGCCTCTGTTACTTTTTCATGTAGGGTATTCAGTATCGCAAAGTGTTTGCCAAAGAATGCTCATTTCTCACCCAGCTTTTCTGTTTAACATTGTTTAGTGCTTATATTGTAAATTGAAGGACCTGGCATGTAGAAAGTCTTGTTGTTTACTCAGGCATTCAAAATTCTTTATGTTCATTCAGCTAGTCTTTTTCCAGGGTTTTTCAGTATCCATTGCTAGATATCCTCCCTCTTGATAGATAATTTTTGTCCCTTTCCTGCATCTCCAAAGTCCCAATTATATTCTAATTTCGCGTTTCAAATGTCTTGTAGGTTGAGATTGGAAAGTTGGTGACAGCTATGGGAGGTGTTGTGCACACTAAAGCCTCTTTGGACGTTAACTTTGTCATTGTGAAGAATGTTTTGGCTGCAAAGTACAAGGTCTTTAGTTTAGTTCCTTTCCACTTTAACTCTCTCTCTCTCTCATTCTCATACGCACATGAGAAACATGTTTTGTACATGCTATTAAGTCTGGAGGCATAATGAGAGGAATGATTCCTTAGGATTTGTACCATACTATTTACTGTGTTTATATCTCATATCGACTGATGGACTTGATTCAATCTGCAAACTACCGCAGATGATTACCCATGCTTTCTCTAGCAATTGAAGGAGAACTTAACCTGCCCCAAGCATAATTGTGCGCGTGGAGGCTTACTTTATCAAACTATGATAAAAATACTGTTACTTTCAGATTCATAATTTTGGATGTTGAATCTCCATTGTGATTTTTGAAAGGACCTGGTTGCTAAACCGGAATTGTTATGAATTAAAAACATTATATGCTGTTGGAAATATTAAATACCTGAAGGGTACTTGACAATTCAATTAGAAAACACTGTTCCACTTAGCTGATAAGTGAAGTCATCTTCACTTCTAATTTTTAATGGAGTTTGTTTATTCAAGTCAAGTCATCAGAAAGAGCTTCTAGTTGCCTAATGCTTGAATCTGCTAGAAGTATATGGTGAACAGATGGTATTGCAGACGCTTGTGGTGTACTTAGTTATTAGTAGTACGACACAGCACATGCTGCAGGACACACTATGCTTGAGGTACTCTTCAAGTTTGGGCTTCTTTCTCTATAGGTTAAAGGTGTTAGTTCAAGATGTTAGCTTTGGGCTTGCGCGTGGGTGATAGTGAAGTGAGTCTCTCGAGAAAGAGAGATAATGCTGTATTCCGAGTAACCCCTCAACCTGGAGTTCCACCTGAAGAAGCAGGGGCCGCGGTAGCTGCCGAATCTTCTACTGGTACATGGATAACTGTGTGGACCGATGGACTTACCAGCCTTGATCGTTACAAAGGGCGATGCTACCAGATCGAGCCCGTTGCTGGAGAAGAAAATCAATATATTGCTTATGTAGCTTACCCGTTAGACCTTTATGAAGAAGGTTCTGTTACTAACATGTTTACTTCCATTGTAGGTAATGTATTTGGGTTCAAAGCCCTGCGTGCTCTACGTCTGGAAGATCTGCGAATCCTTTCTTGAGTAACAATTCACCAGTAGATCCTTAATAATGACAGTGCATTGACCTTGGGTGTCCCTCTGATAGTAAATACTGTCGATTAGTAAAGCGTTTAGGTTTGAAGCCTATATGTAGGATGCTGAATGTACAAAATGGCCGTATCAGGATTGATATAGTTCGAGATAATCACATTTAAGCTGGAAAGCCAGCTTTACAAGGATACCATGACAAATTTCATAGTGCTTCAGAGCACCCATGTTGGTGCCCCAGTAATCTTGGTGGTGGAAATGTAATGGTCAGGGATCGATGTGGAGGTGCAGAAGGCACTGGAGGTGACACTGTTCAAGCTGCAGTGAATTTGAAAAATCTGCCGCACACGGAGCTAATATTGCGACGATTATCATGTAGTTTTGGTGCAATAGGATGCTGGTTATTGCAGATGCCTGAAGTAGTAGTGAGTGATGTAGTTACTTTTAACATACATTTTAAGTTGGGTTGGGGTGGTGACCAAGGTGTCGGTTCTCCCATTCGATTATGTAATGGTGGTGACGACGCCACTCATGTGGTTTCAGTTTATGTTGGATTGGGGTGATATAACAAAACAGCAAAATTTAAAACGTACTGTGACCTTAAATTCATGAAGCAGTTGGGATTCCAAACCACTTGCAATATGAAAACCCTGCCTAAATCCTTTGGTTTGCATAATATTGTTTCTTGCAGTATCTTGGATTGTTGTTGCCCCCCACCCCCCATCTCTCTCTCTCTCTCTCTCCGGTTATGGCGCTGGATTGACATGGTGTACCTACCAGATCCCCGTAGGAGCAATGCATGAAACTATGCTTCATTTTGGACGAGGTACTGGCCATCCTAATTGGGGAAGGCTGTGGGATTTGAAATTAAATCCCCTACTTAAATTTTGTGACGTGCTTTATTTCTTGCAGTACCTTGGATCGTCTCCTACCCTCATACTCCTCTCTCTCCACTCCTCTCCATGTCTACCAACATGGGTTTAGCTTGATAACACACCTTAAATGAAGTTACTCTGAAAATTTTCACAATGTATCTTAAAATTACTTTGCAGCATGGTCCTGAACTAGCTTCCTGCTGAAGACAAGTTGAGCTCTCCTTTGTTCTTTCCTCAAATTTGAACGATATTGTTTAATGTGTGTTGACCGTGCAGCCAACTGTACATAGCATGCATCAAGTAACAGTGTGTCTCCGCATAGTTCAATTCCAAGTATCCCATCATCTTACTTTCGTAGGATCCTTCAACTAGTTACTTTTTGTTGCGTTGCAGTGGGCCTTGAACGTTCTGAAGAAACCAGTCGTCACAATAAATTGGTTGCATCAGTGTTGGAAAGAGCACCGCATTGTTCCTCAGGAACCATACAGGATTCCATCTTTTTCTGGATTGACAATATGCGTAACAAAAGTTCCTGCAGGTTGATAAGATGAATTAATAATAACTTTATGATATGATCTTGGTGTCCCTTTTGTGCAGCTTAATCAATACTATCCGCTTGTGTTATGTTCGTATTCTTTTGTTCTTCCGTCTCAGATGCGCGGAAGGAGATGGAAAAGCTTGTCAGCCAAAATGGTGGAAAATATTCTGCTGAACTTACAAGGAAGTGCACACATTTAATTTGTGATATATCCTACAATTTGCTCTGAGTTTTGTTAATTTGGCTATTAGCAAAATACATAAAAGGAAAGTGAAAATTACCTTTTGGCATAAGTTCCTTTCTTTCGGCCTATTGTTCCACTTTCTTAACAGATTCCAATGCACTTGTAGCTTCATTCTGCATTTGTGAATCTTTTATGTATAACCACTCTGGCATCACTTGTCAACTTTTTTCTCTGTATGTACTTGCTGGAAAATTAGGGTTCTTGTTACACTTTGCACTTCCTAAAGGGAAAAATAAGAAAACTTAAGCTGATTGTAGTGTGAAATGGCGGTGTCTGTGTGGTTGCCTTAGAAGAGATTTTGCGGTTACCTTATGAAGTCTGTTTACCTCCTTTCTTTGATTTATCACTATATTTTTGTAGTATGAGATTCTTGTAATTTTGTAAAACTAGAAAAACATTTTCTCCTTGACTATTAGTACGCTGCTGAAGGTGACAAATACAAGGTTGCCAAAAGATGGGGTCACATTTATCTGGTGACCAAGAAATGGTTTGATCAATCTGTTGCCAGAAGAGGTATAGCTTTGTGTTGATTCCATGTTGGAAATTTCTTCTGTATTTATGAAGTATAAGAAAACGAACTTTCGTTTTGTATGCTGAAAAGTTGACAGTGGTGTCTGACATCAAGTAATCTTTCTTTGATGAATAGCATGTCTTAATGAGGAGTCCTATCCACTTCAGGCTAGTACGGCTTCTACTGTTAGTGGTGGAAGGACTTCTCTTATGGCAAAACGTAGCCAAGACAAGGTTGTTGAGAGTTCTCAACATGCACCGTCTTCTGTGGCCACAGATGCAAATTTTCAAGCTGTTTTATGTGACCAAATGACAGATGCAGACACAGAAGCTACTCTTTCACAGAACATGTCTTCTACATTCTCAGATGCTCCGGCCTTTGTCAAGGAGGAGAGCGGAGGACCTGCCACGAGGATAGATTGTGATATAAATCTGGATGCTTGTGTTGCGGATGACTCGCAAACCGAAGACAACGATTTGTACTTGTCAGAATGCAGAATTATGCTTGTTGGTTTTGACGCTTCTGAAATGCGTAAACTAGTTGACATGGTCCGCAGAGGTGGTGGTTCCCGTTATATGTCGTTCAATGACAAACTAACGCACATTGTTGTTGGAACTCCCTCAGAAACGTAATCCTCTGATCCTATCCAAACCCATGTTATCAGTGCCTGTACTATTGTTTCTCTTGTGCATGTTCAAAAAGCACATGGTGGCTTGCTTATGGCTTGATCATCATGATACTTCTGACAATCCTTACTTTTGACATGATTTTTGGCCAATTGCGGAAAGAAATTACGCGAGGCCCTAAATTGCCTGCACCTAGAAGACAAGCCACATGATTTCTCCATTGGCTCATATCTGAAAGAAGACATTTTAAATGATGAATGAATACTAAACATGAACCTGAAAACTTAATAAAAAATGAACCTGAGCCTGAGATGACGATTTTGAAAGGACAACAGCAAAATACTGATCGACAGTAAAACTGAAACTGGAATATAGTATATGCAAAATGTGAAAGTAATAATATACTGGTAGGAAAGTGGTCTTTCTGTCCGTCTAGTAGATAAACACATACCCTAAGAGAAATCGCATACAGGTATTATTCGTTATGTCTTTTGAGTTTTGGGATATGATTCCTTATACTTTGAATGAGGAATATCTTCCTTACAACACCATTGCATTGATACATATATTATGGTCGTTTGTAAATGTAATCCTACGTTTTATTGCATCACCATCTCGTGCTTCCAGCCTACCACTAACATCAAGATCAGGACCTCTGAAGGTTTAGTTTAGGAGCCATTATACCTCTCTTACATTCTTATTATTTTGCAGTGAGAAAAAGGAAGTAAGGGCCCTTGCAGCTTTGGGTGTTATCTATGTGGTTAGAAGCATATGGCTTGAGGAATGTGATTACGGAAAAAAAGAAATTCCTGTTCTTCGGAGGCACATGGCGCTTGATTTGATTCTTCCAAAAGGTTTGATAGCCATTTAGCGAACTGCATCAGCTGGTATTTTTTGTTTAAGTTGCATCGTTATATCTGCCAAATGACCAAGACTGGTGCCATGTTGTTAACAAGTTTCATGGCATGTTTTTAGCTGTTTATTTTGGTCATTAACTGCATTTCTGCATTTATAGATCCTACATCCTCCAAAAAAGAGCCGTGGTGGGCATGACCGACATGAAACAGGGAAAGTTGTCCACTAAGACCCCCAACCAGTCCATCTTAGCAGAGGATCAGTTCCAGGGAAGAGGGGATTCTGGATCTTTATTGTCATCAGAGAAGCGCAGAGATCTGGAAAGGGATACCTTGCTGCGAGCGACTGTGAACTATAATAGCCAAACCGAATCATGTCCTCTCAATGGAAACTTCATACAGCGTGATTCCAACAATGAAACTCGGGTTAAAAAATCAAGTGCGTTTAGGGGACAGCTATTTCGCTTCTCTATGTCCTTTCCTGAAAATCGGGTAAGCTGTTCTGTTTTTGCTTTATGGAATATACGTCATCTTTTGATGCTCAAAATATTGGCCCTCGTGTGTTTCGGGTTGAATCAGTAATTGGTTCATTTAAGGCCTTTCCACGGTAGTTTCATCATATTGTGAATTTGGGCGGAAAGATTTAATAAAAATTTTAAGGTATCAAAGTTTAATATTCTTAAGAAATTGTTTGAGTGGATTGCATTGTTTGATATGTATGAAAGGGGATTTGTGACATTCTAATACGTGAAAAGGAGTACAAAATCCTCTGGTAGAATGCTGGCTAGGCAGGTCTTTCGTCAAATCTCCAGGAGGATTATCACGACAAAACATGTTAATCATGAGAGATTTGAGCATACTTTTGCACCACAAAACTCCAACCTTTAAACTGGTTTCCTCTGCTCTTCTCTTCATCTTTTCTCCATCCTTTGACTACAGCTATGTGCTTCTTTATTAGATTCTTGCTACTTGATTTGGATTTCTTTTGTATTTCGTAAGCATGCAGAATTCTTCTTCAGTAATTACCTGATCCTGATAACAGGATTAGTCTTCTCCGTAGAAGCTAAGTTTATTTTCTAACGGGGACCTCCAACAGTTTTCAAAGACTACGGTTTCAGTTTCGGAATTCCCATAATTTTCTGGCCCGCAATCTGGAAAAAGCAAAAGATACTTTCCTGTGCAATTTGACCACTTTAATCACGATGCCACGTATAAAACAGGCCATTAAGATCCAGTTGTTGTAGGTCGCCTTTACTTCTTCCTTGCAGAAAAGTGCCTCTGAAGTAGGCATTCAGAGATATAGAAGTCTAACTAGCGGCTAGTGTTGTCCGCGGAGTTACTTTCGATAAGAATCTTCTTATGCTTAATATCTGGCATGTCAAAGACGTGGTTGATATACAACGAAGTTAAAAATTCACGAGATACATTAACTGAAGGGATTTTAATGTGCACACTACTTTTAAGTCCTATTTTAGAATCGCAGCAGAGAGTATTATGTAGAACATATATTCTAGTACCAATACTTAATGTCTATTATAAATCCTTCTTTAACTAGTTGAAATTCTCCAAAACATTGGTTAATGGCATTCTTTTACTTGCTATTATATTAAATTTACAGTCTCTTGGAGGTCTGTTTGCAATATGGTAATCAGTATTTATCATCTAGAAATATTACACAAATGCCATCTGATTTTTGTTCTCTAAAGCATGTCTGTACCCATACACGAATATACCCACTGTATATCTATCTACACCAGTAAGGTTTACCAATCTATCTATCCAGGCTTATATTCGGAAATCAATGAACATATACGAGATTTTTAGCATCTTCTGGTTGTACTGTCGAAGCCTTATTCTGCCATTTTTGTTGTGCTACTTCTATTATTGTGCAGATAATTTTCTTCCAAGATGTCTTTCATTTTCGTATTAGCCCCTTTTCTCTAGATAATTATGCCCTCTATCTATTTTCTACTTGATTGGATTAATATCTAAGACTCTTCATCTGTCAGAAAGCTGAGATTGTGCAGTGGGTCAATCAAGGAGGAGGAGAGGTGGTGGATAATCAAACTGAAGAGAATGTGAACTTCACTGTTGAGTGCCATGGTGTTGTATCCAGCCACGCCGATGCTACTGGGAGCATCAATGTTTCCAGTCACTGGATTCGTTCGTGTTTAGAGGTATTTAAGACTTCTATTGAATCTTCTACTATTTTAAAAATTCACATCTGCTTTTCCCAGAGCAACTTTTCCTGGTATTAATTTAACTTTCACAACTTTTTACTGGCCTAAGCTAAACTTCTGAGTTCCCTTTAGTTAAAATGAGGCACAGGGCTTTGATATCAACTATGTTGGTGATTTCATATTAAAAAAATGAGCATTAGATTTTTTCCTTATCCTTTTTGGTGCTTGCATCACAAAAAATTCTTCTGTTTTCGTAATTTTGCTGTGAGGTTCAACTGTTCAAGTGAATTTTAAGGGGAGGGGTGTTTATAGTGTCTCAGGCTTAATCCTTTTCGTTTTGGCACTTGCCATGTCTTGGATTACATTAATTTTCTTTTACCACAATAAGCTCGCTCTAAAATTCAAATATCTTGATAAGATGATGTTGAAAATACCGAATTCTCCAAAAACACGGAAATTATGACTCCTGAAATTGTTTTGCTGTTCAGCCGTTATGTAACCGTAGTTGTGACGTTTTTTCCCGTATATTTCACTGTTCTTGTTTTCTCTACCATATCTTCTACTACCCTTCTCCTATAAGCTATATATGCTTTCTAACCTAGCGATCTCTTAAAATTGGGTTTCAACTCTTGGTAAATAATGTTGCACAATAGTCACTCTCTGCATTGTGACCCTTAATCAATAGAGAAATGCTAATAAAACTTCGAACATTTCTGTTGAAGGATGGACAATTGCTGGATGTCGGCAGTCACATTCTCTATTCTCCACTACCCTGCCAGGTTCCTTTACCTGGATTTGAAAAGTTTCGCATCTGTGTTTCACAGTATGATGAGAAGGACAGGCTGCTTCTGAGAAACTTATGTTTTATTCTCGGAGCTAAGTTTGTTGAAAAATTAACTAAAAAAGTCACCCATTTATTATGTAAGTTTAGCAGTGGCCCAAAATATCAGGCTGCTTCTAAATGGGGGATACGGTCAGTTACATCTGAGTGGATCTGTGAATGTGTCAGGCAGGTTAGTGCCTTATTTTGCTTCACTATCCTTCGCTAATTTCCATAAGTGCGTCCGGGTCCATGTTTGTACATAGTAATGTTATCTGCAAGCTGTCTGTTTTGGCAGAGCAAAGTTGTTGCTCCATATCCATTTTCTCCGAAAGAAGTTACTTCTGAAGACCGAGAGGCAGGATTATGCACTATGAGCCAGTATCCTACACAAGCTGCTCGAATGACATCTGGAGATGATGCATCCCAGTTACCAAGTCAGTCACAAGATCTTGGAAATATACAAAATTATGTTATTAGCAGCAAAAGTGACGTTAATGAAGGCGTTAATTATCCAAATTGTTGCAATAAAAGGGCGAGGGTTTCAGAAGATGGAAGCCTAAAGTCTCTGCTATCCTCTGGAGTAAATCAGAATGATCATATCCTGACAAAATCCATGTGGAACGA
The DNA here is from genome assembly GCA_033070095.1 of Escallonia herrerae. NCBI lineage: Eukaryota > Viridiplantae > Streptophyta > Magnoliopsida > Escalloniales > Escalloniaceae > Escallonia > Escallonia herrerae. The sequence continues at coordinate 243,982 of JAVXUP010001326.1, forward strand.
TACAGGAAACACTGCAGATGTTCCTGATGTAGCTGCAGCTATCGAGGACTTGTTAGAGCAGACAAGCAAGGTAAAAAAAAAAAAATAGAAAGCCTATGATCACTTATTACCATATCATTGCACATTTCTGGCTGTTGGGTTATTTTCCTTATTTTGTTTGGATTCTGGTATTAGATTCAGGATCAGCAGTCACCAGGAGGGAATGGATGTGATAAAAGTGTATCCTTTTCTTTTGATGTTCGGCATTCTTTCTTCTCTGATATTATTTGCAATTACAATCCTTAATTATTTGTAGCTTTTCTCATCTGATTGTTCAATGCTTGGCGAAGATCATGCTGATCTTCAAGCTGGCTTTGGGCTGTCAAAGCACTGGATAAACAGGTGACCTCATATATCATGTATAATCTTAACAGCAAAATTGGTGATTGTCTTTATCCTTTCTTCTTTTTGAGCGAATGCAGGCATGGGCCTGCAAGAGGGTTGTTCAATGTAATTTATTTTGTTTCATGGTTCTAGGACTGTGTGTGGAAGCTTTTATATGATACTAAGTGGACTAACATCCTGTGGATCTACATAGAGATTAAACCTATTACATACTCTTTTGCTTCTAGTCCTGTCATACATAACCTACTTTTCGACTTATGACTGAGAGCCAATTGACATTTTGATATGCAAGCCTTTGTCAGGTCCAAAAAGAAGTGTGGGGCACATTCTGGTTTATTTTCTCTTCGCTCAGGTTTCGATTCTTTTACTGCTTCAGGACTGACAACAAGGATGAAAGGTGTAATCCTCCTGGAGATGTAACCAAGGGCCTTTATGACGGTTTCAGTGAAACACAAACTGAATCTCAGGTCTCTGCTCTTCATAGGTTAAATTTGTTTTAGAATTTCTTTGACAAAAAAGCATCTTTGCATACCGAACTCTAAAGGTCATAATCATTGTTAGAGTTTTGGTGGCGCTACTGGGAACACTTATGTGACACTTGCGCCAAGACATTCAGTGACACATTTATTTGTGATTTTAGCTGTTGCAACACCATTTGCAAAAAAAATTCTGTTCATCAGTTTCACAAATATAAGTCGTTACATTCTTGTAGTGAAGTTCACGTCGGGCTTAAGCATTCTTGTGACCCCAATTGGTTTCTACATATTGGTGATATGCGGCTTGGTTGTTTGCAGGTTGTTGGCTATGAAGAAGATCTGTCTGGCAGGCAAATGATAATAGACAGAGTCAGAACGAGAAGTAGCAAGCCTTAAGTCCTAGTATCATTGCTTGGACTTTCAGCAGAGCTTGCCACAAGGAAACAAGAAGAATTGAAAAGGAAAAAGAGAAGGAAAGCATGAAGAACTTAAGCTTCAAACTGTTGAAGGCATGGTTCACAGCTTTTCTAGTTCTACACCGTAATTGCTTTCTTTTACCAGCTTTCAGCTAATGTAATCTAACCATCTTTGTCCACCCAATGTGTCTGAAGGTAAGGAAGAAAGAATGGTTCTGCTGGCACTCCATATATCGCTTCTATCATTAAGTAAATTTTTGCACAAGGTATAGCCATATAGAGTTGCGCATGGATATCTTTAGCGAAGAGTCTAGGTGCTAATAGAGCTGGCTCATATGAGAGAAGGTGACGTTACTTTATTATAGGCTACTTCCAAGGTTCTACTTTTGTGTTAAAACAGTCATTGAAACACAAGAAGCGTAAAGTTTAATGGAAATGGATGGACAGTAGATCTGTTAGTTCCTTTCGGCGTCTACTTTTGCCTTGTGTTGTTTGGCATATTTATGTTATGTCATGTTGAACTCGAATAGAAAGGGCTTCCACTAAACATAGTTAGCGATCATTCAAACAACACGATCCCCAACAGCACCCCGCCACCACTGAATTCAGTTCTTGAATTTTGTTCTCTTAAGAGAAAACTGTTTTGGAGGAGCTTCTTGAAGATGATCAGCAGGCTTAAGCTATATCGCTTACTAAGCTAGCATTGCACCCAAATGGGAATTCATACTTCAGGATGGTATTCCTAACTAGAAGAGATAATCGTGTATTTGGCGAGGCAAGCGACTCGAGCTACATTCATCACGTTGGCATGGCACTGGTGTTCAGACTCTTCACGAAAGGATTAACTGAGTCATTGGTAGCAGCATATACCAAAGGACTTCGTAGTTCAGCCGGAGGGAACCGGTTAAGAAATGTGGACATCTCATTGCTTCGTCTTGACTAGGGCTGGCAAAATATGACCCAACTCATACAACCCAACCCAATCCGTTTATTTTTATTCTCTGCGGGTCAACCCAATCCGTTTATTTTTATTCTCTGCGGGTCAACCCAATCAAACCCGTGGGATGGTCAGTCGACCAGCGGGTCGAAACGGGTTCGTACAGGAGAGGAAAAAAACCCTAGGAACACATAACATACTCCACACTCGCCGTCGGCCCGTTGGTTCTCTTCCGCGGCGCCTTCCGGCTACCGTGACAACCACTACCATCTCCGGTGGAGCCTCTCTCCATCACCCGAGTAATATTTCCCCCGCCGATAGTCCCTTTCTCCATCGCCGTCAGTTCCTCTCCTTATCGCCGGCAGCCTCCTTTCCAATTTCCCTCACTCCTAAATCCCAGTCGCGTGACGGGAAGGTCACAGCCGCCAAGGAGGTCAAGGCGTGGTTCGAGGAGGCTTCAAGACCGGCAACAACCCGTGGTTCTTCTCCAAGTTCCGGTTCTGAGGAGAGATCCAAGTTGGTCCATTTTGTTTCTTCTTCTGTTTTTTTCTTTTCAGTACTTGCTATTTTATGACTTGGGCTACGGTTTGTTTGATTTTAGGGTTTTTGTGGCATGTTTTGTTTGATCCTGGCTTGATCTGAGATGGGTATTTACTCTTGTGTTCGCTTGGTTTCAGCTTTAATACTTTTGTTGCCCAACGATGTGTTTTGCAGTAAGATCTGTTAGATGCAAATTCTTGCGGACCTAAATATTGTTTTTCATCTAAATATTCTTGCGATCTTCTGTTTCAGAAGAAAAAAGCTGTTCTACTTTCTAAGTGCGACTGTATACCACTGCGATATGTTTAAAAGGGCTGATTCAGTTTTCAAGTGGACTACCACGAGCTTTTTAGAGCAATTAATCAACCATTTGTGGACTGCTCCATGATTGCCCAATAAACAAGAGAATGTTCAGCTTTTGTTTTTCTTTTTCCTGTAACTAAAGAATTAAGTTGCACTAAGTCATGGCCAAACTGCTGCTAGGATGATAATACAATAGTGGATCAAGCAAAGTTTGACATCAGAGTTCTCTTGCCTGCTTTAGTTGACTTCAAGGACTTCTAAGTGTTGCACTTGATAATCTACTCCTAAATTACACTAAACTAAATGTAATTGATATGTGACTTGAAATAAATTACCTTCATCACATAACTTTTTGCAAATTGTCAAGAAATCGTGCTGAAGCACGTTAGACATCATATATACTCCGCCTTTGTACTTTCTTTCTGGATAATTAGGAAACTTTCGGTTTGATGCTATGATAACGATGGCAATCATCAATGTTAAAGGCAGTTTTACTTTCTTTCTTTTGTTTGAAATTTTTAGCTTGACACTTTTAGATATGGATTGGGAACAACAAGAAGCAGGGGATCCACAACCTGGATAACTTGGCATTATGTAAAGAAATGTTTTTTGCAATTGCAATTCAGTAGCATATATGAGATTCATTGAGATACATCTGCTTTATCAGTGGCCATGGAGGTTGTATTTGCGAGCACTGAATTGTTCATTTCAAATTCGAATAACAAATCGACTGAAAAAGAGGTTTCATAACCTGCAAGAAGTTGAATATCAAAATACATTTACCAAATCTTGTACATACACAATTGCTTATTATTAAGCATCATAAATCATGGTTAGACCATGTCAAATATCGCAGCCGGCACGTCACATATAAGTCACGATAATTAAAAGTGACTTTCAAACACAACTATCACCTATAAAGTAATTTGATAAATATAGCGAATATTTATTGGAAGTCCAAAATAGTCATTCTAGACTCAATTCGAAGAAAACAAAAATACGAATTCAACGAAACAAAAATAAGTTTAATCGGAGATCGAATGAATGAGATATGGTCAAAAGAAATTTTGAGATGAAAAGCAAATGCACGAAAATTGAGAGAATAAAAGGACATCGTCACCCCAAACTCC
>JAVXUP010001327.1:0-248143 GCA_033070095.1 Escallonia herrerae
CGAGTCTCTTACCTATTAGGGTCACCTCCATATTCGATGATATTGTTGCATACAAATGAGATCCCTTCAGAAGCATCTTTGACCATATCACTGATTGTACCCTGAGGAAAATTTCTGTACAATAGATCAGTATAATATATGTGAATGCCACAGTAGCAACAGCAAAGCAGTAAGCCGCTGCAAAGTTTACTAAAGGCTGGAAATCTAAGCAATGCCTAACTTCAAACAGCTGAAGCCTAACTGATGGATCATCCAATGATTAGACTCAAGAGCAAGGGCAGCTGCTTGAACATCGATAAAGTACTAATCAAATATCTCTTGAGTACCTTCTATTGACAAAGCTTACCACTTATGAAACTATTTATACATATGCAACTTTCATTTTGCATTAGACCTTATCTAACTCGACTATAGAACACAATCTTGCAAAGAGCAGACAATAACTTTGTACGAGTATGACATAACAAGTCTCTATGGATAGTGCATCTTAAAAGCATAATTACCTGTAGTCAATGCATGCCACAATTATATCTCTTTCTGCTAACTGCTGCCCTAAAAGAGAGCCCCATGCCTTGTACCTGTATCATAAAATTTTGATGGTAAAAAATGAGAAGATATTCCACTGCCAGAAATGTTTTCTAGAATAGGTGGCAAAGAGCCACACATACCAAAGCTTTAGTTAGGGAGAAAAGGGAGCAGGGGGTGTTGGGTTTTTTTTTTTTGGGGGGGGGGGGGGAGAGAGACCAGAGGGACAGAAAATATGCGCACAAGTTCATTTCCGACTGCAAAACTAGGAACACCAACCAGTTCTAAGGGTGACAGTCTACCTCAGTCAATAGATGGTCCGACCAGCTTCAATTCATCATGCTAACCATCAAAGTTCTTTTTGTATCTTGAGTTAAGATACTGAATCTCACTCATGAACGCGTGCGCGATCACGCACTTTATAAGAGAAGCTGTTTGGAACCAATAAAAAGGGACATAGCACCACTGTATGCCAAGCACAACCTCTTGCACATCTTTTATTTGCAAGTCCTAATCCTTGCTTCAACTCTAACGGACACTTCAAAACAATTTACAGACTTCTATAGTGCCTTGACGTATTTCAGACGTAACTTTAGAAGATGCGAAACCAAAAAGAAAAGAGTATATTGCTGCCATTTCAAAGGAGAGATGCCACCTGATTGGACTTTAGAACCCCAACAGATGTCTGCATACTGTAACGACCTGATCTTCCAAATAAACAGTCCTAAATATACTATAAAATCAGGCAAACATGTCAAGACAACAACTTGCTGGCAGATATATAGTCCTGCAAACAATCTCCCTGGTCATTCTATAAGGTCAAACTTGATGCCACTTACAGGACAGTACCACTTCAATGAGACATAATGGCATCTATGTCGAAACACCACCACAACGTCTAACCACCATATCTAATTGGAAAGGCTTTCATTACAATTACCTTATTAAAGTTCTATAAGAATTTCCTAAAAGATACGCGAAAACTTCATACTGCAGATTTCTCACAATTTTGTCCTAAGATATGAAAACTTACTTGTTATAAGAGGTATTGATATACATCAAAAGTTAAAAACCCCCTTCACCAATATAATGTGCAATATAAAAGAAGATAGTGCATACATCTTCAACCATATTTGGGCATTTTGACAAAATAACCTATCAGATTTTAGTTTCCCTTGTACTTTTCAAAAATGGAAAAGCAAATGACAATTTGAAAACGGATACTCTTCCAGCATATATTGAGAAATAATCATCTGTAGTGAGCCTTCAAATCTCGTGTTGTAACATTCACTAGTTGGCCACCTTCACTTTCAGCTTCATATGTTTTAAATGGAACTAACTAATCTCCCCACCATTGAGATGCATCTAGCATCCACGCATGTTATGAAAGTAATGACCTTACTTCACATCGATTTGGAGAACATTCCGGTCGTCTGAAGATACGTCTCTCGACTCTCTCCTCTCTCGTCAATCTCAACTATTCTTCTGGTCAAATACGGCTAATCTATGGATTCTAGCAACATGAAGATCCTAACGGATTGTTTTGTCGCCAAAAGAAAAGTCAGGCTCCGACAACCATGGCCATTCCTTTGCAGAAGTTCCAGAGGCATTAAGTACTTTTGCTCTCCTCCTCACTATCTTAACTGGGTCTAACCCGCAACCACCTTTTGCAAGTTTCACTTTCCCAACGACAACCGTAGATCCACATGAGAAACTCCGGCGAGCGAATGGATCTCCATTCGGTGGAAAGTTTTCAGTCATTAACATATAACAAGGATAAGATCGCCATATATTGCTTCAAAATTTGCTAGTTAGATTCTCAATGAAATACAGGAAAGACGGCAAAGTCAGATTCTTTAGTCAACAAAAGAAGTCTTAGACCATCTCAAGTCAACAAAAAACTGCTTGCAATGGAAGACGTTCAAAATGACTAGACGAGACACCATCTAAGTTAGAAGTCATTAACAGCTTTAACATTTGGCAACAACCTCAAATATGGGGGCTTTTTTTGTCCAAGTATTATGGACTTCATAGCTGCAATCCAGAGGTGGGAATTTAGCCTCGCAGCGTAGACATATGTACATATGCACACATATATATTCCCCCTTAGTCCCCTTCAAAGTACTAACGCCGCATGAGTTTACTCAACAATTAGTAATCATAAGAGGTTATTAGTTATTATAAAGAGTGTCGACTGTATATAGCCAACTGCCTGGAGGTCATCTCATCTCAATTACGGAAAGAATAATCCTTGGAAGCAAAATCGTTGATTATTTCCAGAATTAAGAATAAGTGCATTAACTAGGTCACTAGATCTAAGAAATACCATACATCAGAGTGCAATGTGTAACGTAGTGAATATTACAGATTTCTTACCCTATAATCCATGCTCCACCAGTCACAAATGCGACAACTGGCTTCGAACTGTCTCTATTTTTTGGTAAGTACAGGTCCAAGCTGCAAATTACTAGCGCAATAAGAAATAACATGAGATAGTTAAATGCTAAAGAAAAAATTTAGATGACCGGAGTCTCAATAACATACCGATTTCTAGGTAGATCTCCATAAACAATACTTCGTCGGACTTGGCTTGAGAAGAAATAGTAATATCCAACTGTGAAAAGTTGACAGATAGTACAACGTCCATTAATTTAAAGAATGCCTGTGATGGCACTAGACATAAACATACTTATTCTACACAAGTTCAACAATAGACCATCTCCGTATCATGACACTCAGCTGCTAAAAGCTCGTAGGAACAGCATGCACGCATGAACACAAAAGAAAAGTGGCTGCTAAAAGCTCATTTGAACGTTCCCTATACTTAGCTTATCTTCTTCACTTTACTACAATGGATACAACCTTCCTCAATCCTCGAATACCAGAACCAGGTGAGAGTAAATATGGAGTGTGACAGCGTTATTGAGATTTCCCTATCATCCAACGTGGATCCAGACACCTTTATATATTGTGACAGAAATGTCCCCTTTTTATATCACCAGACATTTATATAACTAACAGCACAATGAACTTAACTAATGTCAAATACCGAGTCCGATTCATAAAAGATCATAAAGATAAATAAAAAGTAGGCTAGAGGAAAAGGAGACAAAACACAAGAAACGCACCTTGAAGAAACCCGGGCATAAGTAACATGGTATAGAAACCAAGGGCAAGCAGTCTTGTTATCCACCGATAGCCTACCCTGGATGAAAGTACATAAATCTTAATGCATTTCATAGGATATAGAAGTGGTACTTATTAAACCCAGACCAGAAGTGGAATTTGCTAGAAGCAAGACGATTGAACATGAAAAAGGCAATATCTTATATCAAAATCTAGTCCAACTTCTTTCAGGAAATAATAACATTCAACCCACCCAAGCTTTATATGGAACCTACTTAAGCCGGTGTTTGTGCAGAACCACATTTATATAGGGGAATATAAGTAATTCTAACTTTCAAAGGTCTTCCAAAACCCAAGCCACTACTCTGAACCTTAGTTGCAGGAAACTCCTAATATGGTGACGTTTCTCTCTCAGAAACTCGCTTTTGCGATCCCAAGTTAGGAGCTCCATGGGATCTCGTCCCAAGCTAAGATGGGAACTCGATCCCGCTAGTTGGATAGAGATGCATGGAACAAGTGATAGAATCATGAAAATCAAGCTCTTTTCAACTCAATTTCATGTTTCTCTCTTCCTTCAAGTCCTTAAAGTCTCTTGTCTGTTGTTGCTATCTATGTAAACTATGCTAAACAAATGATAATACTCTTTACGCATTTATTTATTCAAGCCGCTCCCAATCTCAGATTCTTCTTGGTGCTTACGCTTCCCCGCCCCCGCCCCCGCCCCCGCCCCCTCTTTGTGCAACTAAGCTCTAAATAAATCACCCAGTGAATCATGCCAAAAGGTAGAAAAAGGTTGTTGTTCATCAAACAAGTCCATCTCTGAGGCATGCATAATTTCTGAGTTTAATTGAGAAATATTATTTCTCAATTAAACTCAGAAATTATGGAAATGATAAAAAAAGAAATTATTTCTACATGTGTAATCTGTGAGATGTAGTAGTGAGAAAAAAGAAAGAAGAAATGAGTTTTGTCTAGTTACGAGAAAAACATAAACTTTATTCTTTTAAATTTTGACTGTTTCCCCGGCGGGTCTACCCGGACCGCCCGGGTAGGGTCCGGGCATAAAAAAGAGCTACCCGGAAAAAACCAGGTAATTATCAACCCTACCTAATCCGTAGCCCTCTAAATTTTACCCGTTAGCCAGGTCTAAGAAATATCCGCAACATGCTGCACAAAATGCCGAAAAGCTATTGAATTAAATCTTGCGGATATTGAAGCAAAGGGAGCTCCTCCAATCAGAGTCATCTCTTGAAGCTTGTGATTATGAGCTTATGACAACGAGACTTTGAGAATAGGCTTTTTCGGCTCCTAACTCAAGTAAAATAGCAAAAAGCTTCTGTCTTATGTACAGGAAGACCATCTACCTCATCGACGTTCATCAGTATGCCTTGTCTAGTCATCCATTGGCTCAAAAATGTAATTTTACGCACATTATCTTACCTTGTTATGTAACATTTTTCCCATGCTCTCTATTATTGATGCCAGGAGTGCACTCAAGGACACGACTTCATTGCTCATTGTTTTTCCATATTACTACTCCCACTCCGCACCACCTAGCCCCCAATTATTTGCTAGAACCTATATTCCCTCCACCAACACTCTTTACTTGGTAAATTTGCTTACTCCAAAGTGCAATGAGGGCATCAATATCATAATCACTATTTCATCAGCAAGATTCTATTTTAGTTCTTTACATCAGTAGTCTCTAAATAGTAAGTCGTTGTTACTAAGCTCTCCCAATAAGGCGGTTTATTTAGCTTATACTTCAACTGATTTCCTTTAGATTAAGCTAGATGTAATCAACTACATAAGAAACTTAAGAGCATATCCGTCTCTACTTTACACAATTTCTACGGCAATTGCCTTGACGATTAAACTCAAAGCCATTCATTCAAAGTACCTCAAAGTCAAACCGATACAACCTATCACCTTTAAACTCTGATCCTTCAGTTTGGCTATTAGCTGATCAACCAGCCCAAAGTGTCGCTAAAAATGCATTTACAGCCGCTTATCAACCTTTTGGCGACAAATGAGTATTAAAAAATACAACGACGAGACCATAACGTCGCGGAAGAATTACTTTTCACGAAAGTGACGAACATTTCAGCACTCCTGAATTAAAAGATGTGAATAAACATTGTGGAAAAGCGCTGTACCCGAGATAGCTAAGGAGCTTGAAAGTGAGCCGAGTGATCAAGTAAGTCTCCGCAGCCGCGTGTCCAAAGTCGCGTTTAAAGGACTGTTGGCGCCGGGGCCGAGGCGGCTCCGCGGACGGCTTGCTATCAGCTCGCCGCCTCGAAACCCTAGAGAGTAAAGGATCGGTGTCCTTCTGCTTCATGTCGCCGCCGGCGGAGGAATCGGCAGAATGAAGTCTCTCCGGCGCCGAAGTTGCGGTGGCCATCGCCAAACTCCGGTGCGGATTTACAGAGAGTGTATTCCGGCTCTCTGATGGTTATCGAGGTGACGAGAGGAAGCAGCGTCAGTGTGTCAGGGGTTGGGTGGCTTGCATTATCGGAAACCTGGATTTGTATGTAAATGTTTGAAGTGATTATTGTGATTTCGTTGAGAGTGATTGCAACACGTACGTACATTTTGAAACTTTGTGCCTCGCGTGTAATTACCCCCAAACCTCAGGAACATGGGTGTAATTAGCCCTTTTATTGTGATTATTGTGATTTCGTTGAGAGTGATTGCAACACGTACGTGCTTGCTTAGTTGCGTATACCTTAAAATATGTTATATTTCCTAAACATATTTTGTACGTTCGATCTTTCCCAAACAACATAGTCGAACGGCTGCGACGACGCGTTACAGCATATAAACAGAGGTTAATAGACTGTAAAAATTTTAAAATAATTAAACTTGATAACATCTGTCATCTTATCAGTCGATTATATCATATTATCTGTGACAGTTACAAAGAAAATATTTCTAACATCCTGCAGAATAACTTAATTGACACTTGATGCTGATGTTTAAACAACTATATTATATCGCTATCTTTCCTGACCAAAAAAATTATATTTTTTTACCATGTTTCAAAAATAGAAAATAAAGTCAAAAACACAAATGATGAAACAAGTCAACACGGTTTTTACTTTCTTTTTTAGTCTTGAACTTCAGAAAATTACATGTCAACATATATAGACAATATATATATATATTATATATATATATATATATATATATATATATTAGTTTGGTAATAATTACTACCAAGGAAGCAACACAAGGAAGCAACACAAGTGACGGGAATCTGAACCAACGTAAGAATTGTGAGAGGTGGTGACTGGGTGTGTCCGGGAGGTTCCTTCTAGTACGGGTTAGAGCCCGATCTTTCTTCACCACACATTTTCACGACTCATTTATTTGTTGGTTCTAAGTTTTTTTTTTCTTTCTTATCTTCTTAATGTATCTGGAACTAAACTCAATTAAAAAACATAATAAAGACAGGTTAAAATTCTATACCATGCACGATTAAATTTTCCTCAAGTCATTTGTATGTGTTTTTTTTTTCTACCATAACAAGTTTGAAGAAGGAGACATCTTGTGGCGTGAAAGCGTAAAAAATCGAAGAATCTCAATATTATTTAGTTTCTCTCAACTCCGGTCATAATTTATGTACCAAATCCTCGTACTTGTCTTCAAACTTTCGTCTATTCTGATATTAAAAATAATCTTTAGAATTTTGTTCAGCTTTATTACGAGTCAATTTAACCGTTAAAGATCATCGAAATTGTAACCCTTACGGCAAAGGATTAAAATGGGTATGGAATCTATTTCTTGTACACCACGAAATACGATGGTTAAGACAGGAGGATAGCTACCCTTCATAATTTAGCCCGCAATCATGTTAAAGCAACGGTACACATCCTAGACTCCTTCTATTATGATGTTGGCAGTTTTGCCTAGCACATGACTTCACATGGCATCGAAGGTTGCAGTGTTTGACTATTCTTCTTACTTGCATTTGAGCCCACTTAGATTTGTCATTTATATATGTTAATACGTTTGTTTATGCACTTTGAAGGTGGCATATTGGACGTAAGAGTGAATGTTAAAGCAAAACACTCTCTTATAGCTTAAGCTATTAGAGAAATTATAAATTTATGGTATAAGCTTAAAATGATTCTACACATTAACCACATGGAACGCGGAACCAAACTTTAGTCACTCCAATATGTTTTTCGTCTAATGGCATGGTAGGGAGGGGATATGGGCATGAGAGAGGAGACGAGAGGTAGTGTCGTTCGACTATGTGATCGCAGAAAGGTAAGGATGTCGTTGTCGACAAATCGTTTGTAGAGAGAGAATTACAAGGGTGTTGGTCTGGACTTCACACCAATTTTAGTTGCTTGAATGGCGTGTCTTAATCCGATGCATCAATTTTGATCGGAACTATAACTAGTGTTTTCATTAACCAACCCAACTAAACATCCAACTAGCATCGAGCTTTGCTTCCTCTAGTTCACCTTTTTCTTGGTAACTTTTTTATCTCTTAATACGCATAATTATTTCAGGGAAAATTAGATGCGTTACCATATCATTGGCAACTTCTCTATGACAACTAACAAAAAAAAAAGACAATTTTGTCCTCGTATCAAACTTACATGTATCCGTTCATCAAGGATTAAAAGGTCATTCAAAATTTAAAATTAAAACCCGACGTCAGTAGAATACACTACTCCCTATTGTCCCTGAATCCCACATGTTCATCAGATTATGCCAGTCGTTTGTTGCATCACATTGACGAGGTGGTGGCACTAAGCCAATCCAAGTGGTAGAGGTGGTGGTGTTGGGCCTTGTTGTAACCCGGTAACAGAAGATTATGGGATGCCAAAAAATAAAATAAAATTTTAAAAGGATAAAAATATCCTAAAATACTAGCTAATAGCACAGCAACACATTCAACGTCCCCTTATTTATCTCTAGTGTCATTTGCTGCATGTCAGTTGCATTGGTATTTGCCCGTTGCACACACGGGTCATGTGCGAAAGATAATGTGTCCGGATAGTACAAACTCTCAATAATTAGCTTTCAGACCTTCTTGTCAAAAAACAAGGTCGATGAAGACGTGTAAAAAAAACAACGTCGATGAAGGCAAGTAGGGACACTATTCCGCGGTGCGGATTATAACTTTTCATAAGTTTCCCATTTATCACTCGATGACGGAACTTTGCTTATTTCTTTTTTTGAGAATCGGTGAATCAAATGATATTTCTATTCCAATTTTTGCCTCTTTTTTTCCCTCTGAATCAAACATTTGCAAACTCGTTTGGTTGAAACTTGTATCCCTGCAATCATGAACTAAACCAACTATACGTAAACCAAAAATCGTTTCATTTGATTTTGAAGTTACAAAGCAGTCCATTATTTACCGTATATTTTTTAAACTGTGTACATGACATCTTAAATGAACACCATAAACAAACTGCCCGAAATTATACAGCCAAAATTAGGCGCACAGACGCGAAACAAAAAGAAAAAAAAAAAAAAAGGATCTTTCTAAGTCGAGCATTACCCGAATCAACTCCCAGAGGATCAGAGATCAAGACACAAGATTATCTTGATCTAAGGACTAAGAACCATCATGTCTATCCAAAAATCGAGTGGAAAGCCCATTAAAAAGGTGCTACTGCGAAATTATTTGACAATTGAAAATAGTAAACCAAGACCATTGTTTGGTAATACAAATAAAACCCTCTCTGTTTATAAGCAAGTAAATCTGGCATTAGCTTTCATTCTATTAGGCATATTTCCTCCCTCTTCGAAGCTTCTACCTCAACCACCATCTCTGTATGGCTGAAACCGGAGTGCTGAGGAAGGGCGCATAACGGTGAATGAGCGGATTAACTGTCGACCCGATCTTTACCCACACACTTTGATGGTAACCAGCAGTCACAGGGGCATGATACATGAGCTTTAATAGCTGCAATTGAAGAAATGCACGTCACTCATTGCAATTTAAAAGTACAATGCACGATGGACAATATGCTAAAAGGAACTTTTTTTTTTCTCTCCCTTTTTACTTTCCTTCTTTTAGCAACCATCCACCCTCCCTCCCCCAACTCCCAGCAGCCAGCCCAGAAACAACTACATGCAAATTAATCACATATAAACTTTCTCACAGCCAGGTTTGCATGTACACCCTAACATATGCAAATATTTGCTCCCAGGCAAGCACGTAAATACACAATATAATAGAGAAAGTTGATCCCACAAAATTCACAATCCAATCTTTTCAAAAACTTGCACAAAAGAACAACCCCAGGCTTCAAGAAGTCAAAAGCCTCGAGCAAGTTTGCCCAAGCTTCTACCACCTCACCTAAAATAGTTCCTCCTCCAGCACAATTTAAAATCCTAAGGCCCCGTACGTTTACCATATTCGTTTTCTGTTTTTAGCAATGATGATGAAAAAGATTCTTTTTTTGCGTACTTTTACCATTTTCTGTTTTCGTTTTGGATAAAATTACTCAAATAGTAACAAAAAACTGAAAGGTGTTTTCAGCTGTTTTTCACTCAAACTTAACCCAATATAAGAAAAAATAGCTAAATTTTTTTTTTGTGAAAATAATAAAAGTACAGGAACATGTTTTCAAACTGAATATGAAAATCGTGAAAATGAAAACAGAAAATGAAAACAGAAAACAAATATGGTAAGCGTACGGGGCCTAAATGTTTCATATTTCAGACCACCCAATTGGAAGCAGATACATTCAACCCTTGCAATCAATGAACCCCCTCAACTGACATTCCCTCACAGGAAGAACAACCCCAGAAACAAGATTACATTCTTCAGTATCAACTCAAATTTCAATTGCCATTATACTCTTAAATTTTAATTTCAGCTGGTCGGGTTCTTTTGCAAAAAAATCTTGAAACTGCATAAGACAGGATATCATGCTGCAATAAAAAGGCAAATGGAACAAACCTGCCAGTACATAAACGTTTGTATTATGTTGCGTTGCCACCTGCATGCGTAGAATTATGAATTCAGAAAGAGCGAGTGAACTTAAAGCATAAAGAGAGGACCAGCAAGAGCCATAAACATTAAAGGGAACGCGTATCGTCACGTACGAGAGCAGAGAGATGACTAGAAGAAAGCCAAGTCCAATCTCAGCCTGTGAAGACAGTATGTTGAGAGTACTAGTATTTGATTCAACCCACACACAAGGCTCATCCAAGTATTTCCTGTTAACAGCCATCAGGAAAAGATTACCAACATGCAAGATAAAAGAATAACTGGATCACCAAGTGTTATGTAGAAACCTATACTCCTGCCAGGGAAGAAGGCACTGAATAGATACTATAATTTTAGAATAGCTTTTCCGCCTAAAAGAACCCCTCATTTATCTTCCTTGTCTAAGAACAAGCACAACACACATTGATCTTCTAGTTGATTGACACAGGCAAAGTAAAAGTAGTTGTAAGATGAAAAATTGACTATGCTGATGCATAGGAGAGGAGAGTAAAGCAAAAAGCATTTTGGAACTGACAATGTCGTGTAAGGTTTAGCGCAAGAGAACAACCTTTGCAACAAGCATTTACACATTTATCTGTCCAGACTCCAGATTATTTGTAGTATATCCAACTAGATTACCATATAAACACATCTAGGGCTGTCAATGAAATGAACAGCTCGTCGTTCTTACGCCAAAAACTCGTTTGTGTTTGGCTTGTGTAACAAATGAACAGAACATGAACAACTCTTTTGAGCGCAGTTATTAAACGGCCGAGCATGAACATTTCAAATAGTTCATGAATATGTTCAGCGACAGCTCACTCAGAAAATATATGTAGAGATAAAAATAAATAATATGTTGTTTGTAGTATTTACATACCCATTTCTATCTCTAAAGCCCAAATTGTAGAAGTCCTAGCCCAGTTTTAAAGAATTCACCCATTTCTATTTCTAAAGCCCAATTTTTAAAGGCCCACCCCAATTATAAAAACCCTAACCATTAACCCTGACATATCATTCTCTCTTTCTCACCGATCGCACACTCCATCTCTCCCACTCTCACTCAGTTTCTCTCTCCCTCTCTGCCGCAGACTAACACAAACACAGAATATGCACATAGCAACACATGCACTGTCGGTCGTAGCCCACCACATCTCTGTCGTACACCGAATGGTGCAGCCATCGCCTCGACTCCGCACTGGCTCACTCGTCTTCCTCTCCAACCACCACCTCGGTGAAACCTACATGGATTTGCTTGATTCGTCGCCGGGAAGAAAATCTAAACACTCTGTTGTCGCGCGACCACTGTTGCCTCTGCCCTTCCACCGTTGTCTGCCACTCAGATGATTGCCGGTACAACTTAGATGGACAGACGAGACGAGCCGAGCCCAAGTTTTGGTAAGCAACTAGCGAACCGAGCCCGAACACAATTTCTGGCAGCTAAACGAACACAATGCCTGTTTAGCATAAAATGCACCTCTGTGGTACCAAGACCAACCAATAGGTAGGAGCACTGTGTCCGATATTTGAAGCCTATTTTGACAAGTTCATATTTTTTTTATTTAGTGGAAAGCAAAACAACAAAACTAGTTTTGCAACTCAAACTTATAAGCTTATAAGCTTACATAGGGTGATTGATGATGTCAGGAAAATTTTTTTATATGACTTCTCAACCTAGGCATTGTTTTGAAGCACCCAGAAAACGGAATAAACATGAGTGTACAGGTTCTACTGTTCGATTTTTGGCTTCTTCGGAGTTTGAAATCTTGTATAGCTCTCTAGCATAAATCCTTCGTTTACATGGTTGTTTCCCCTTATTGGCGCCTTTTTCCTCAATATTATATTTACTCCAAGAAAATAAAAAATGGAATGAGGCCTATATATTACAAGAGGGGGAATACAAAACTCACAAAGACCTAATGCCCTCGCAACCAGTTCATGAATACCGGTACTCCAAATGTGGCGAACCGAGAATGTGTATACCAGATTTTGGTAGAATGATATTCTATTAAAAAATATGCAGAAGTCAGATAACAATTAGAGAAATAGATGTTAATTCAGATGTATATTATATCTCGTTATATTGCATGTCAGGATGTGTACATCCATTGTGAACACTATCTTATACTGGTTTTTTAATATGTTATTGCTCCGAGATGAGATAAGTTCTCAATTAAAACCATGTGCGTTACATAAAACACCATTTTACCTTAAAATAAATAAAAAGTAACATTAAACAAAAATATTTTGCCATGTCCCCATGTCCTGTGTTCTAAAAATTGGACGAGTAGGACACTTGGACACGTATCCGACCAGGACACTCATACTGAGTCCGTGTAACATAGCCTCCAACCATTTGAACCATAACAGCACTGAACTGACTAAGACCAATCCCCACATACTGTGCAAACCAACGAACTGACAAACTACATACTCATACCACGTAGTGAATCATCCACGAACCAGGAAACGCTGATTTAACTACTCAAGCAAGGAGAAAGAAAATTTTCAAATCATACTGATTTTGAAGCACTTGAACCTACCCCAACCACTTCTTGACGACCAGCTACAAAAGCAATAAGATTACCTAATCGAGGCTCTGTAGGCCAGTATATGGATGAGCCACATTTACGCTCTGAAATGCAGCATGTCAGAGATGGTGCTAACACTTGGTGATCAAGGTATAAAGAATTCCTACAAAGTCAGAACACATCATCTACCTGTACAAGGAGGAGCGGCTGAAATTACGTCTAAGGAATTTTGCAACATGTTCCAGAGCTCGGCATAAAATGGGAATCAGAGCAACTGCAGCAATATTTTCGAAGTCAGTGTTGGAGATGCAATAAAGGAGTAGAGCCTACCACTTAAGGGCAACTTGAGGGGAAAAATAACATTGAAGAAAAAGACAAATAGTGCTAACATTTGAGGCAAAGATTTGATGTCACGAAAGTAATGCAGTAAATGAAGTAGATGAAATCCTTGGCTGCAATTATTGACTGAAACCACACTTGCACGGCCTGCAAATTCCATGCCCTAGGTTTCTGCAAACAATGACTAGTTACTTTAAAAAGCACCATCTTACTGTAACATTACTAACCAGAATGAAGTAGTATACTAACAAAAAGCTAAAAAACTGAAACTGTAAGCTTACCCCATATAACGAGTACAAGGAAAACAGGGAAGAACATGCAGTACCCATAAAGGAAAGCCGATATGCCCTATTTGAAAGATTTTGCGGTACAAGTGGAAAGATTGCGAGTACAGCAACAACAAACACCTGCAGGGAAAAGTAACATGAGTGTGCACAAACAGTTATTCGACTCATCTTGTAACATCAGAAGGTCCCTTCTCATATAAAAGTCGATAGTATCTAGCAGCCATGCATGTGCATGCATTTTTGTCTAGTCAAAGATATCTTAAGTACCATAATTTATTTTTTTGACAAGCTAAGTACCATATTAAATGGCTGGTTACCAGGGTAGTTACAAAAACGTGTCAAGTCAGTGGATAATGATGGACAGTAATTTTTCGTCTTCATAACCGCAGCCCTACAGCCGAAAGGAAGCTAATTACCGGGGCAGTTATAAACACGAGTCAAGTCAATGGATAATCATGGACAGTAGGATCTCGACTTCATAACCGCAACCCTCACTGTCCAAAAGGAAGCCATGCTACACAGAAGTAGGCATTGGCTTTTATGTGGTAGTACTAGCACAGATATAAAATGACACCAAAGGAAGTGCCAAGTACAAATCCAAACTAATATTAATTGAACCAAACACCTGCCAACTTAGGACGCTAATAAAGTGATGTCTGTACCCAGTGGACCCCTCCCAACACCCTTACTTAGATGGAAGCAATTTTCTATAAAGATGTGCTTTCTTGTAAGATTGCATCTTCTGCTAATATTAGACTGCCACTTAAAACCTTCTTCAACAATACAAAACTAAGTCACTTTTACAATATAAGTCTCAACTCAGCGAAAGCCTTTTTCCCAAACTAGTTGGGTTCGGATGAGTTTCTGATATACAGAACTTGAAGGTATTAGCAACTTTTGGAACACTTGAAGAAATAAGAAACATTTGCACTCACGGGTACACAGTATATGCATCTCTCCAACAGTTTTCTGTACCCAACCATTGACAAGAAAATATAAAATATGTCACTCATCTTCAGATAATCATACACATGCATAAGCAGGTATCAGTACCCAAGCATTCACAGAGAATTGTATGGTATGCCGATCCCAGCGCAACGAAGTTGGATTTGGAGCTGGAGCTGTAGAAGTTGCTGAAGCTCTAGTATTTGACCCTACAATATTTGAGGTGAATGCGATTTGAGAAGTGAAAAAAAAATGAATCTACTTGCTGCCTATAATACAAATATGATTACTATCATTATTTATGATTAAATTGAACGAAATTCAGGAAATTCATACCTGAGTTATGTTGTCGTGTTTGGTCATTTGAAGTAGTTGATGATGGTGGTGCTGATGGCCTTGCTCGCTGAGGGGAACTGCTTGTAGGCATTGTCTCAACAACGAGATCAGGATCCTGCACATATAGCATATCCAAGTACCATCAGGCAACAATCCGTACAATACTGTGACACATCCACATGCAATGTAACACTTCTAACACAGTGACATGTCTAAAGCCTGTGTGATATGACGTGTTCTCGCTTAGATACTCCAAATACAATCCAAGTCCACAGTAAAATTCGTCTCCAACAAACACTAATCTGTCATTTATTGAGCATTTCTGCAATCAATATCAGCATACGTCTTTGCAGATAGTGTAAAGCCAAGATAATAAGGGGAAATTGACGCACCAATCAAAGTGTGTGAGAAAAAATTTTCAACATTTAAATTCAACTCAAAACCATAAGATTAACAGAGAACGGCATGCCACTTCCCAGAAGAAATCATTAAGCTTAGGCTTAATTGACTCCATTGTGGTATACATCACTTATAACTTTGACCGCAAAGATAAATCAGACAAGAGGCTTATGGTGTTTTCATCATAACATGGGTCTTGGGCTACATATGACTCTGTTGAGGTCCTATTTGAATCACACACAGTGGAAGATAGATCCTCAACATTGTTCTTTTGTATGGCTTTCCGCCTTTCCCCGCCAGTCTGAACAAAGATACATGTGCATCTAATGACTGAAATCCCCGAAGAAGGAAAACACCAAAAGAAACGGAGTTCTTATTTTGATCCTAAATAAACAAACAGGCTGCAATACTAAAAAGGCGCAGTACTGTCTTGACCTATCAATCCAAAATATCCTCAAAAGTCACAATAGATACGTACAATACATAAAAAGAGTTAGGAAACCAAAGATTGGAGTTAACATTTTCGACTTGATTCAGCAAACTCTTAAATTTTTTTATCAAAATTAAAGGCAGACACGACAAGTACTAATAAAAACCGGATATGGGTCACTACTCACTTGAATTGAGTTTCAACTTCAGATGAATATACTTATAATAAAGAATCTAGATCATATTCTCAGCATCGCACATTATTTGAAGTTTCACTGTACTCACTGTCTAAAGATTATAAACACCCCCGACCAAGCACCAAAAGCGTAACTGCAGTCCTCGTTGATTATTAGACATGTCACGTATAAAAAATTTATTACAGTCCAAAGAAAAGTCTCACTAAACACAGAAATCAGAAAAACACCAAATCAAGAACTTGAAATTTGCTAATAACAGATGGTAGGGCCCAAAACCCAGACGAGATTCACCCGTGCTTACACGAATTCCGTAATAATTGGACAATACCCAAATGAGATTCAGTCGTGATAAAACAAAATTAGAAGGATATTCATGCGATAAAGAAGAGTATTTAGCAGACATATAAAGGGTAATGATGGAAATAGCGAAGGGAGTAAAAATACGGACGATGTAGCGCTGGTAGAACTTGCGCTTGAAGTGGAGGATGACATCGTTGCGGGAGGCCATGTGGGGAGGGATGAGTATGTTGGACCAGTACTCGGCCCATCTGGGGTCGTTGTCGTAGTCGTACGCCGCCGCCGCTATCTTCTTCAGCTTCTGTGAATCCTCTTCTTCACCCATCTCTCTCCTCTCACACTACTTTCTCTCTCTAGAAACACACACAAACACTTACTTTGCTGCAAGCAATTCCGTAGTGGGTCGTCGTTTCTTCTTCTTATTCTGTCGCACGTACCCTTTCGCGATCGGGTTCCGCTTTGAAACGGAATCTTTCACACGACGTCGTCTTACCAAAAACGTTGTTCCTGGTCCTTTTTCTTTTTTAATTAATTTTACATAACATTCTCAAAGTCTAAAAATTTTAATTTTAAAAATAGAAAGAGTCACAGAGAAATGGCAGAGAGAAGTTTTGATGTCATATAGTTAGTTGTATGAAACTCTTCTCTTTGACCATTAAATTCAACAACAGGTTTATCGTTAACTCATATTCGCGAACTTTTTAAACATCAGAATCGTAAACTGCATTAAATTTAGTGATCTCATGATTTTATTGGGGAAAAAAAAAAGGATCTCTTGGCATTTTTTAATTGGCTGATGAAGATTTCTCACCTAAATGTGTAGGCTGTGCAGTGAGGGTTTGGTTGTACCATGATCAACCAATTTATCAAGGGGACCCCATTTTTCAAACCAATTCCAGGACACCCTCGAGGGCTTAAACAAAAATTAGCCTGCGGAAAAATAGTAGAAAACCTTCATTAGCCTTCCATCACCAGACAAGCCCCAAAAGTACTTGAATCCTTCAGCTTCTGAAGCTGCACAAATGTCCACAAGTAGGTATTAAGGTAACAAAACTAAATTATCATCACAGGATTAAAATGTTACAAAGAGTGTAAAGGTTTTGAGGGAAAAAACAAAGGCATATTCATACGTATACATCACGAACATGATCTGAAGACGGTATATAGGTACAAAGATGAAAGAAAGATAGGTATCAATGAATACTAGTGTACTGAATACAAGTGAAACAGAATTATCCCTACATGAAGCGTGTTAGCTGTGACCACAAAATTACACGGGATGTGTGTATCTCGAAGCATTGTACACGGTAATGGCATTCGAACCTAATTACACGATTTCAACCTCAGTGGTTCAATCTGGAGGGTGTGGGGACCAAGAGAAGCATGGTGACTGACCCCTGCGCAAAATAGCAACGCTATTTCTTTCGTGCTTAATTTTCCAGTTGCCGCACACTCAACTCCTCCAGCTGCTCTGAGAATGATTGAAAAAATCTGAACTGTAGTCTTGACTCCCAAAGGCCATCCTCTGGAACATTCTAATTTCTGCAGATTGTTCCCTTGAATCGAAAATCTGACTTTGCCCAGGTTTCATTCCATTAGTCAGATCTGAAAACTCGAAGATCGAGTCTAAAGCCCTCACCACCTAGAATACGGGGAAACATTTTAAGACAAACTCATAACTATAACTAAGTTATAAAAGGGTATGAGATCTGAGAGTGTTAACCTAAGTGAATATGAAGTACCTGACTCATTCGAGGTCTCTTTGTGGCTAAATGACGCACACAAGCTGCCGCTGCTTCGATCATCCGAAACATCTCTATTGCAACAAAATTCTTTTCCAGCCTTGGATCTACCAACTCTTCAAAATCCTCCTTCTCAAGTGCTTGCATAAGCAAAGGTCGAGCCTGCAGGACATGTTTGAACTCGATGAGTCTTTAAAGCCTGACAATTGTTTTTGATAAGTAACTCAAAACTCTGAAGTTTGTCATTGGTAAGACTGTCAGGATACGATGGAGAAGAAAGGTGAATTTTTGGGTTTTTTTTTTGGTGGGTGGGGGGGGGGGGGGGGGGTTGTAGATGGTAGGCTTCTACAGACGGACCCTTCAATTAGAAGCTAGATATGGAAATGCTAACCTATTACCAGAGGTCACACGTTTAGCACAAAAGACATGACACTTACATAACTACTTCCAGTTACGAGGCATCATGAATGGTACTTCTATATCCCTAAATGTGGACATGTTCTGTACGAGCCCGCCAGAAACATTTTAATTGAAACAATAGAAAGTTTGTTGCGAAGAGATATGATGTGCACCCATCAGGTTTCTCCAGTAAGTAGATAATCAAAGCCTTGCGTGTACAAAACAAAATACATCACTGCACCAGAAATATATTGATAGAGAATCTTATCTCTCTCTTTTTCATGGATCAACCTGGCTAAGCAAAGGTTGGCACTATATGTCTCGCCGTATGGGAAAAGGTAACAAATGGCAAAAGGTGTAGAAGCAAATTCAAAAGATGCATTCCTAGAAATTTAGACGCCCGTAAGACTTGCATATACCAGAAGGCAATGCATGGCAAAAAAATCTTAGACTTAGATTGGCACCATTTACGTTCTCACCTAATTCACTATATACTAGACTTTCCAGAACCATAAAAAAGTTAACCATTACAACTTCTGACGGATAAAGTGTTAAAACTTGAGCTAATAAGATATGTCCACACTTCAAAGTAAGCACAACACTTATTTATACCATCATATATATCAAGTAGAAATCTTAATAAAGTGGATTTATATTTAAAAAGGTGACGAGTACTAATGTTCATGTTCATGAAGCTTTACCCATTCAACCAGGCTCTCATCACCCAGCGGCTGAGATGCATCCACAGGCTTACGTCCAGTTATGAGCTCTAAAAGAACAACCCCAAAAGAAAATACATCGGATTTTTCTGTCAGCTTGCCGCTTGATGCATATTCTGGAGCCATATATCTAAGAAATCACCCACAATGTCATTACATCAGAACACAAACTAAAAACTGCAATGACATGTCTATGTACTGATCAGTGTGACCAATACTTCTTTCGGACAAAAAGCCGAACATATGAAACCCAACTTCGATATCAAAAATGTTCAGTCTTAGTAATTAACGAAGAATTTTCATGGGGGTGAAGATATCTAAAATGATGACCAAGAAAGATGTCTTCCATGATATGTAGTAATAATGTCTGCTGGTGCTTATCTAGCAATACATGTAACAACCAATATATCGATTAGCATTCTTTAGTAACAATAGGTACTAAGCACAAACGAATTACCTACCCAAAGGTTCCCATTACACGTGTTGACACGTGTGTATTGGCATCCAGGTTTAACTTTGCAAGTCCAAAATCTGCAACCTGCCAATGAGAGAATTTGGACTTTAGAAAAGTAAATGCTTGCAGGTAAGAAAACTGGAGTTTTCAATGCTGAAAGGCCATTTTGGTCGTGAGAGTCAAGGCATGTTGATATTCAGTCAGTCAATATTATGCCGTTCAAAGGTATAAAAGGAAACCATCAAAGTTCCACCAACAGGTAAGATTTGACGGGATTGAACAAAATCTTTGGTTGTAAAGATTTAAGCCACAGATATTAGGTATACCTGAGCATCAAAGTTGATATCCAAGAGAATGTTTGATGACTTAATATCCCTATGAATAATCCGTGGATGGCCTGATAAATAACAGAAATAGAAAGAGAACGATCATCTTAGCAGATGTTAACGCTATAACATTACAAACAAGTCCGCGAAAATTTCATAACAAAAGGAAGGAAAAATTTTTTTACACAGCCCAGCCATCAGAAAATATTGCCATAGACAAAACAGAATGGCGGAACTGAAGTAGATAAGACAAGGCTTTGTTAGTTGAGTTGTATTTTGTTCAGATACAATTAAGAAAGTTCTAGAAGCTAGTATTAGTGAGTAGTCGGCACTTGTTTTTGTCTTGTACTGAAGCAGAAAAACCACATTTGTACCTTTTTGATAACTCTAAGCCACACTAAGTTAAAGATAAAACCATGGACATTCCAGCGGGCATTATACACTTGTTACACAGCGAAGGGCTAAGCAAGGCAAACAACGGGTATCCCCCCCACCCCCACCCAACAACACCTTCACAGAAAGCGGGGCAGGGAGTGCTTTCCTTTTGCATCTCGCATTTCTCATCAAATGGGCACTTAATTCTAGTATGGAAAAACAGGTAAATCAGTTTGGGGTTAACCTCTCTAATTAGTTGTCTAAGTCCCTAGATATTGGTGGGCAACTAAGGCACATAGAGCAGTGAAAAGAAAAAAGTCCATAAACCAAAAAGAAGGAAATTACAGTCTTCGTGCAGGTAAGCTATTCCACGAGCTGCACCAGCAGCAACTTTAATTCGGGTTGCCCAATCCATCACCGGCCTGCCTTCACCTGTAAATGCCAGAAAGTACAGGAAGCTGGTAAGATTGACATCATCAACGTATCTCTTCGGCTACCACTACTTCTTTTTGCTAAAGCAAACAATACAATGAGCATAATTGCTTGACAGTTGACACATGTACTAGCTTCATATTTCTTTCTTATGGGCTTATTGGCTCATTGTTCTAACCCCAAGCAGGCCCCAGTCCTGTAGTTCCACTTAGAGCCCTAATAGAATGATAAGGTATTCCAAAGATAGATGAAGTTAATGTCAATTTCCATAATGTATTTGCATATCCCGTGCGTGCATGAGTTGTAAGCATTCATCATTTTATCTTGTCAAGTTTTAGATGCCAGTTTTCAGTTGTCTAAAAACAAAACAGAAGCTCTTTTATGGGAGATTATCACAAAGTATGGAATCCTTTATGGGAGTTTGATCTAATATCGACCACATTTGCTTAAAACATAATTAAAAAAATTAGCACTTTGTCTAGACACCTGAAGTCGGACCTTCTTTAGTACTAATTTTTATTGGCAGGTGATGTAAGCAATATATACAGTGCTAATAAAGCTCAAGGATGAAGTTCAGGATCCTTTTATTATACACGTTGAGACTATGTCTTACCGTGGAGATGGTAGTCAAGGGTGTCATTTGGCACATAGTCATATACAAGCAATCTTTGATGCTCAGAAATACAGTAACCGACGAGTGAAACCAAATGGCGATGGTGAACTCGGCTGATGATCTCTACTTCTGCCCTGAACTCACGCTCACCCTGTCCACCACCAATCTTCAGCTGCTTAACAGCTACTTCTCTCCCATCTGCCAGGAGTCCTTTGTAAACACAACCAAACCCTCCTTCACCCAAATGATTACTTGTTGAAAAACCATTAGTGGCCTCAGATAATTCTTCATAAGTGAACCATGACCTTGAATTTCCGACACCGCCGGGATCTGGTGAGTACATAAAATTGCTTCCTGAAGCACTTCCAGCTAGGTTAAGTGACTGTTGAGGCCCTAGGAATGATGACTCTGGAAAACACAAGTAAGTTGCATCAACTTCTCATCTCAAAGAAAAGAATCATCGTGGTTAAATACAGGAGTCTTATAGACTGCAGGATAGCATCTTATGCAATGGGAAAAGTATGTCTGGAAATCATTATGCTTTGATTGACTAATTAGTGATGAGAAGTTCTTAGAAATGGAACAGGCAGTTTGGATTTTGTATGAGCGACAAAGACCCAGCTCATTTGAAGCTTTTTTTAAGATCAAAAGAAAGGGTCAATTAGATCATTTAGGCTTCATTAGCTTCATGTTCTTGACCTCAATTTTCACAGGTGAGTTATTGTACAGGTGCTCTAGACAACATTGTGCTATAAGCAAAATTTGAGATATTGTGGATCATTGCTAATTCATTGAAATGTAACATGCACCATACAGGGGATTATTGGATGGTATATGCTGATGACACAACATTGTATTTAGTAGCTGTCATTTAAGTTCATGAAAAAAATTAATAGACCATGTGACACTTCCATTGCAACCTAAGAGCACTAATAAATAAACGAATTCATAAGGTAAAGATGCATAATATGAAACAAAAACTAAAGAAACATGGTAAAACCTGAATTTCTTTCACCTGAATTTTGGGAATAATATGGCGAAGGCAGAATGTAACCACCGTTTGGTCCAGACGCCTGTTTCTTTCGTTTCCGTGCATACAAAACGACCATCACAACAAGACTAAGTGCCAAAAATCCCACAACAATGCCAATTGCCACTGCTCCTCCCGCTTTTAGTCCCCCAGCATCTCTGGGCCCTGCATGTGCCGTTACATTTGGACCAGGGGTGGCTGATCTTGCGGTGGGTTTCTCTGTGGGGAAAGAGGGTAATGGTGGACTTCCATTAACCGACGAATTACTTGGGGGAGAAGGAGGTGAAACGGGATTCGGCAAAGACGATGATGGGACAGGAGGAGATGATGTGGAACCAGGAGTACTAGTAGAGGGTGGAGGTGCAGATGTAGATGTAGAACCAGAAGGAGGAGGACTTGTTTTCTGATGAGGTGGAGGGGACTTTTTTGGCGGCTTTGCAACTGGTGGAGGGGGAGAATTAGAAGAAGGTGGGGATGCAGCTTCGCTGGGAGGTGGTGGGGCAGGAGAAGGAGGAGGTGGGCTTAACACTGGAGGGGCTGGGGATTCTTGAGGAGAAGAGTTACTAGATGAAGGTGGAGGGGACAACTTTGTAGACGGAGGAGGGTTTGCAGCTGGTGGAGGGGACAACTTTGTAGACGGAGGAGGGTTTGCAGCTGGAGGAGGGGCAGCAGGAGTTGATGGTGGAGGTGACGCCGGTGGAGATGGTGGTGGTACTGATGGAGGTGATGGGGGAGGAGAAGAAGTAGGAGGGGGTGTTGCCGATGGCGGTGGTGATTGTGGTGGGGACGGAGGAGGGGCCGCCGGAACTGCGGGGGGAGGGGACTGAGGAGGGGGACTTGAAGAGTTGGAAGGAGTTGAAGGGGGTGAAGGAGCTGGTGTGTCAGAAGTTTGATTGGGTTGAGACACAGGAGGAGGAGATGTGATGGTAGAGTTTGAAGGGGGAGACGAAGGAGGAGGTGGTGGTGTAGTAGCTGAAGCTGGTGGAACAGCTTCAGGAGAAGAATTTGGAGAAGGTGATGTCGAAGCCATCTTTTACTATACTTCCTCTTACAGAGAAAATGTGAGTTTAACTTCTAGCATCCGTATGACAATGTTACATCCCATACACCTCTTGAAAATTTCCGATCATTTTTCCCATCAAACTATGATAAAACGAAATCATTACAGAACCCTACCCAGAAATACCAATTATCCAAAACCATTCAAGATTTTGAGCCACACAAACCTAAATTCTCCACTTATCAAGAAACCTCAAAGAGACTGCAATATTCACCGAGACTAGCCAGTTGAGCAAAATGCAAGCAAAACCCACCGGAGGAAACCCCAATGCCGGCAAATCCCAAATCACTAATTACAAGATTTTACAATAATACAGGTCAAAAAATACCAAACAGCAAAAAAGTAAGTTCCTAATCTGATAGCAGCACTGCCCAGATTCACTAGTAAGCAAGAGAATAAAAAATTAGCCAAATGCAGTATACCCAGATCATCTAATGGCTACAAAAAGGAACAAATTTAACTCAGTCCTCAAAACTGAAGAAAGAAGTACCTCGTTTCAAAATCATATGGCTCTCTATAACCTAGGTACAGGTTGGAATCTTCGAATCCCAGAAAATTTCCCAAGAGGCTTCTCTCGCGAAGAAATGGAAAGGTGCACCCACGAAACGTGCAGAGAAACGTGGGGGCGACTCCGAGTTGGTTTCACACAGACAGAGGGCTAACAAAGTCGCAGCATGAACAGAGTATACTTTGTAAAACAAACATCAACAGTAGGTGTGGTTAGCTGTGAAAGTGGTGACTATTATACGGAGCGTCTATAAGAAAGGGAAGTCAAATAAAACATCATGAAGCCCATGTTACACAGGGAGTTTTCTGCTCTGTCCTCACTCTGATTGTAATCATGGACACTTTCTCGAAAATGATTTTAAACAAATTTCCAGAGATCTCATACTCTCATTTGTCAGGGACAGTCGTTAACTGCCATTTTGTTTTGCTCGAGGGCACGCGTTTTAGTTAACAAGCAAAGTAGTACTCCAGTAGCAATCCAATCCAATATAATCCCGTAGAATTAACGTTAATCCCTTGGGAGGAGGAGCATGTGTGAACGTGCGAGTTATCTCGACTCAAAAGCCTTTTATCCCCTCTGGTTCTGGTTCTGGTTCTGGTTCTGTTTTCCATTCTTTAAGTACACGGAACATGTTTGGTTATTGAGTGAACAAAATGTATATCTGTAAGTAACTGTATATTAATATTCAATAGGCCATGCCATGATACTATAGTGGAGTTGTCAAACACTCACAATGTATATAAAGAATTTTTATTAGAATTACAAATGGTGTGAGAATTTTATTGATTTTAAGCTTTTACCTGATCCGATCTGCTTAACTGAAAAATGAGTGATGTCAAGGAAAATGGGTTCGCAGTCGACGTGGAGGTGCCACAAGGAATGCAGTCCGAGTCAGATGCCAAGTGTGATGATGTAGGACACAGCAAGGGCGGAGCAAGGGCAGAGACCAAGGGCTTCCCAGACAGAGCCTGAGGGTGGCAGTGCTGCGAGGGCGATGGCGCAGGGTGAATACACAACGACAGTCACAGTCCGATACTTAGGTCCAAAGTCAGGGTCCTATATATTTCTCTCTATGATTCTAGAGTGAAAAAGTGAGAGTGTTCTGAAAATGTCCAACCGTCTAAATGAATTCTCAATACCTCTATTTATAGAGATTGAGATGATGATGTCATCACCAGACACGTGGCGCTTTTCGAGAGTGACACGTCACCGAGGGGTCCACAACTGCCGATGCTCCACGGACTGTCGAATCGCATATTCACCTGGCCTGCCCCGCACAGCGTCGCTCTGCCTGTCTGGAAAGACTGGCTCCACAGCGTCTGTGTGGCCAGAGAACCCCCTTGATCTAGCCTCCAATCCAAGCCCCTGCAAAGCCCCACTGGCCTGGTAGTGGTAGGGAAGACCCGACGCCCAACTGCCAGGCTGACTAGGCGCGATGCCTTCCGAAGACCTGCTTCTGTCTCGGAGTGACCAGGGGGTCATAGTCCATAGGGGGTGACAGAGCATGTAGGCCAGTCACGAAGACACCCTGGCGGAGATAGTGTCCCGGAGGAGTCGCCTATCCCGCGGATGAGTCCTTGTGCCGGAGCACTCAGAGCGCGTCAAGGTAGCATCTCGGAGAAGCCATCTACCTGGCGGAAGGGGAGTTGAAGAGCTCCCTGACGGAGATAGTGTCCCGGAGGAGTCGCCTATTCCGTAGGCTGAGGTAGCATCCCGGAGGAGTAGTCTACCTGGCGGAAGGGGAGTTGAAGAGCTCCCTGGCGGAGATAGTGTCCCAGAGGAGTCGCCTATCCCCGTGGTGAGTCCTTGTGCCGGAGCACTCGGAGAGAGTCAAGGTAGCATACCGGAGGAGCCGTCTACCTGGCGGAAGGGGAGTTGAAGAGCTCCCTGGCGGAGATAGTGTCCCGGAGGAGTCGCCTATCCCCGCATGATGTTGCACACTCCGGAGAGTGGGTTGAAACATGTTCCACGACCAAGGCAAGGTGTGGTGAAAGGATGGACCGATGCAAGGAGCATGGTAGTGTGATAGAGAGCCAAGAGGCACAACTGTGTTAGTGGCGTGGCGCATGGGCGCGGCTGAGTGAGTAAGGTGTCGAGGGCACGTATGTGTTAGTGGCGCACGAGCGCAGCGACGAGCATCGTAGAGACAACACTTGGTGCTAGGGCACGTGTCATGAAAGTGGTGCATGGGCGCGGCGACGAATGTTAGGGAGCATATACTTGGTGCCAGTGCACGTGTTATGAAGGTGGCGCGGTGACGAACGTCGCGAGGTTGATGTACGAACGTTCGTAAACATCGCGGAGGTGCAAAGTCTTGAGAAAACAAGTGCGCGCGGGAGGGGAGGCCATAGGCCAAAGATTGGGGGAAGGCCAAGGCCACCACCCCTGGGGAGGCCGACCCCTTGGTGAGGCCGAGGCCGACCCTAAGGGGTGGCCAAGGCCAACGGCCAACTCCCACGAAGGGAGGCCAAGGCCACTCCCCCTTTCGGTGAACTTTGGGCGTGCCGACGGAAGGTGTTTTGATGGGCAATGACAAATCCGAAAGTTGCGTTGCGACGAGCGTGTCGACGTGAATCGTACCCACGTGATGAACAAGATGCCCAAAGTCACATACGAAGTGTATGAAGCGAATAAAGTGCTAAAAGGACTTTGCGCGAAGAGTGAACAACTGGGGGGAAGGCCAAGTTCGACCCCCCATGGGGTTGGCCAAGGTCTTTGCCCTTGACCCAGTGGTTCCAGTTGCGCCGTCGGTCGAAGCTTTTGATGAAAAGGTGTTTGAGTGGTCTCGGTGTGACGGTCGCGCTAGCATCAGTGACGTTGACGTAAAATAATTGGTGACTTAGTCGCGCGTGAGGCGTGTGAAGCAAAGAATGCACGTGACTTGGGCGCGCGCACTTTGACCGGTTCGAAGCGTTGAATACTGTGCTTGTGCGGACGTGTCATGCAAAATGAGACTCCAAGTGAACCTTTGAGTGCGACCAGAATAGGTTGGGAATAGTGAGTTATGATGGATTGAGCTCATACCATAGCGGGTTATCATGAGTGAAGATTCTAAAAATCTGTTTGTGTAAAAACTCATATTCTGTTAGTAACTTTCATGAGTAAGAACCACCAACTACCATCATTTGTCACACAAAAGAAAAATTCATCGTTTTTTCACGATGACGTGTCTGAGTTTTTATTTGCTTTAGTCATCTTTAGTGACAAGCAACACCCTTCAAACGTATTTTATGGTAGATAATCATTTCTAACATGTGGACCGCTTCATTTGTTCTTTAAATTTACCATTTTTCTTTGGAATTCTTCATTCTCTGAACTTGTCGATTTCCTCAGCTGTCAAGGTCATTGAACTGTTAACAATTCATGGATTCAGCAATGAATATGTAACTTTCTTGTTTGTGATGCTTTTAGATAGTTATATATATTTCAAAAAAAGTCAATAAAAGAAGTTCCCATCGCTGTCTCCAGAAGAAGAAGTTGCTTAAGACATGGACAATGCAGGCAAGAAGGCATCAATTTGCGACAGGTTTTGAACTTGGGTCCGACTGGATTTCCGCTAAAGCCCAACCCTTGCTCCATGCGAGAGATAAAACACACACTGATTACACCAATAAACTGTAGAGGAAGCTATTTTGAAGAACAAGGCCAATCTTCTTCAGAAACATGTAAATCATTTTCGAAAGACATTGCCTAAACAATAACATGGTTAATTACTTGGTGCCAGAGCCTCAGAAAATCCCTCCTTTCAGTATGTGCAAACTTTTGCCAACATAACCAGGTGCAATCCGATCCGAGGGTGCACCAAATAGTTCATTTAATCCACCACACCGGTTCTTTGATCCCTGGCTTGTAACTTATCAAGTAGCCGAAGGAGTTGGGTGTAGCAAGAGAGGTTTCACTCCCCGCTTTGCACGGGGGAGGAGGAGACAGCTTTTCATCTTCTTATTCAAGATTACGCAACAGCTTGTAGTAGTCTTCATAGTGAGTTGGGCGAAATTTTGCCAACCTTACAGATTGGGAGGGGTCTCAAGAAAGCTAGGAACACTAACTTGGCCAATCTTGTCAAGTTAGGATGGAAACTTCTCACACAGGATAATCTAGCTTTGGGTGAAGGTGCTAAGAGAGAAATACATTAAAAATTAAAGTCTAAAAGAATGGACTACCTGCCAGAGGGGATCATAAACCTGGAAAATATTCTTCAAGGGGTCCCTTATCTGGAAAAAAGGGGGACCAAATGGACCACAGCATATGGCCAAAAAATTGAGTTTTGGGAAGATGGGTGGTGTCAGCAAGGAACCTTTGTCAAAAAATCATAGTGAACAGATGGGTGGCACTAGAGTTGCTAGGTTCATTCAAAACAATTGCTGGAACCAAAATTTACTGAACCAATATGTTAACTCTGACGAAAGCATGGAAATTCAAAGAATACACCTACCATGTAGAATCAGTAAGGAAGATCAACCTTGCTGGAATGCTAACTCGAAAGGTAAGTTCATTATAGCTAGTGCTTATGATTTGATCACCAATAATAATAGTGCTGAGAGGAACAGAGAAGAGAATTGGATTTGGATCTGGAAATTAAACATTCCCCAGAAAATCATTTTGCTTATATGGCTAAGCTTGATGGACAGAGCGCACTCTCAGTTTAAGAATGATTCGAAAGATATCCAATGAAGGCCATTGCCTTAGATGCAATCACCAGTTAGAGACCACTAAACACATATTTAGAGAATGTCCTAAAGCTATTAACATGTGGAGATGAATGATGACAGAACCAATGGTCTAAATCTGCTAGATTGAATATCAAGGACTGGCTGTGGGAAAATCTTCAAAACAAAGACAATGCAATGTTTTATAATATACCTTGGTATTATGTTTTTGCTGCTAACTTATGGCAGATTTGGAAGGATAGAGAACAAGGAATGCATTGAGGGAGTGCTGACCAACACTGACTTGTCTTAAAAGAATACTGTGGATTACGCCACAGAAATGCAAATGGCATTCGAGAAAAAGAAACCAGAGAAAATTATTATGCCCAGAATAATACTATGGTCTCCCCCTTCTGCAGGTCAATTGAAGATCACCACAGATGGAAGCATGAGGCAAGAGGAGATGGGGGGCTTTGGAGGAATCATAAGGAATGAAAAGGGAGATTGGCTGGGATGCTTTTTTGGAAATCTTCCTATATGCAATGCACTTGAAGCTGAACTCCACGGTATACTAAAAGGCTTGGTGTGGATTAAGGACAACAAAATAGACGCGGCAGTGCTAGAAACGGACTCTGAAACAGCAAAAGAATTAGTGTCAAAAGAGTCCAACATCTTCCACGTGCTGGCAAATCTAATCCTGGATTGCAGCTTCCTTTTGAGAGCAACAAAAACAACCATATTGCACCTGCTTAGGGACAGAAACAGGTGTGCAGATTTCTTGGCCAAGATGGGAGCCAACCAAGGGAAAGCATTCGAATATTTGGAACCACCACCTGAAGGGTTAATGACTGCTCTAAGAGCGGATGCCGATAGAATAGGCATCATAGCTCGTACTAAAACCTGTGTTTTAATTTCCCATGTACCAAAAAAATAAAAAAAAATAAACAAGAACAACTATCTGGAAGCACATGATTATTATCATAAACAAAGTGAGAAAGCAGGTTTACTTTGTGTGTGTGTGTGTGTGTGTGTGTGTGACTTTCTGGAGTGGCAGGAAAGCAAAATATAGCTCTGTGCATGACTTAAATCCAATCGAGTCATCAACAAAACACAGACCTCAATATTACTCCTAGCACATATGTACACCACTAGTATAAGGGACTGGAAGTTCTGCAGTAGCTTTGCAGGGCTAATTTTCGCAAGAAGTTTGCTAGTCGAACCCGATCTAGCCAGCTAAGATACCAGAAACAAAAATGATGCTTGTGAAGTGGACAAAATTGGTCACCAAACAACTTTGCTAAAAGGTCCCCGATGCGCATTACTCCCCGCCAGTTGCATCAGAGCCTTTTTTGTCCCACCATTTTGTCAATCAAGAACAACTTTGCTACAATGTTGACAAAAACTGTAAATTAACAGGGCAATTGCTTCGATACAAAATCAGGTGCGCACAAAGAGTAACATGAAAGAAAATTCACATGCGTATTTAAGCCAAACTTAATCCTTCGCAACTACTACAGAAAAGCTATGAATAAGTTGTACTATAAATGGATGGATATATATAACTTCTTTACATATAAACCATTACGATATAGAAAAGCTAATATCACTTCAGCTATAATATGACCAAATAACTTGACATAAAAAAATCACAGTTTTATCAGCATTCGTACACATGAACATGATATACTCCTTTATTGTCTTGCTAGATGTGAGAATTCCATATTGCAAAACCAACAGATCGAAGCAACAACGCACCTAAGCTCATAAGTTTTCTTCGCACCCTCATCCACACATCAACCTGATATAGATGAAGAACAAACAATTTTTCTTCTCAATGCAACACTTAACGACATTTGGCGCAATCCTGCCCAAAAAATTTCTCCACCTGACAAGAGCTACACCTTCTCAGTGTAAGAGGATCCAAATGGAAGGTGTTATTATTCATCTCCTCCTCTATACTTCTCTATAATTTTACTACATGAGCAGAAGATTAAAACTCTTGTTTCCTGACCTAGCAATTTATCTATATTTGTCCAAGTTACTCATTTTACATCCATGAATTTATCCAAATGGAGCCTTGAGGCCGTGTACCATGTTCCGAAGAAGATAATGTCAACGTATTTCTACAGCTGATCCGTGATACTGTCAAATAAACTACCTCAGCCATATTTCTTCTAAAACGATGATGTGTAATCTCATACGTTACATGCTTAAAGTCTGAGCAGCTAAATTGAGTACTGTCAACCACACATTCATAACAAAGTACGTATAACAAGTGCAGATGAACAAAGGCCATAAAGCCAGCAAGTGCTTGTTCGAAATGAATAAAACTCATAAAAAGAAACCATCCTTTTTTTTTTTGGTACAATAAAAAGAAACCATCTGTATAACATATATATCCTCTACAGCATACAACATGATGCAGTTAAATATGAAAGCAGCATAATATGCTAGTAAATTGGTGATATAGTCCATCATATTTTTCACATGTAAGAGCTCACCGGTAGATATACAGTACACAACGAACAAAGCAATCAGTAATACCAGATTGGTTCCCAAACATAAGTGTATTCAGCATCATACTTAACTCCTCATATCCATCATTTTTTCAATGTATAAAGCTTGAATTGTAGATAAGTATATGCATGAAGCTATATAAATATCAAATCGCACCAAACCTCTTATACAACTCCTCCCCAGTGATGAATTAATGACAATAGTGACCATACCAGCAGAGTTTTCCTCCTCCCTGACATCCCCATTCTTCCGCACCTCTACTATGTATCCACCATAAAAGATTTGAAAGCGAGTTCCCATCATCAATGCCATTCAAGTTCCTTATCTTATTCAAAGCAGATTCATAGTCATAGATCCCTTCCAAGGCATATACGAATCCCTTCCACCCTTCTCCAACCCCTTCCCTTTCCAAAGCCGGCAATGTCCACTTCACAAGCTCTCTAGCAAACCCAACATCAGAAAATAAAACCTCAGTGATCGGCAGTAAAGGTAGAACCTGAATTCCGAGCCTGCACTCCTTCCAGTCAGGAGGAGCAAACCAAAGTCCACTGTCCCTCTTGTTAGCCCACAAAACACCCACCACCCTATTCTCCCTGGTGAAATCCTCAGCATATATTTTGTCCCCCTCCCTCACATGCCACCAAGTTTTGGCTGAATGAATCTCCATAGCAGTAAGCGTGGATCCAATGGCAACAAGATGGGTGTCCCCATAGGCCAACCCCATCAAAGCAGCCGAATAATATGCATTCACAGCTTCACTTGTACTCTCCTGATTCCTCCCATCAGCAAATTCAGTTAACCCTCCGGCCCAAGAGTGCAATTTCCACAGGTCAAAACATCTCAGACGAGGATAGACAGACTTCACACCCCTACCCAAGTTCATAAAATCTGCCATAAGTGAATAAGCTTGTGGCTTATACTTCATCCCCCATGCAGGGTCAATCTTAGTAAGCACAGAAATTGCATAAAGAAAGTACCCCAAATGGTAATGGTGATCATTATACACCCCAAACCCAAAATCAGCCCCGGAATCCACTGCCCCTTGTTTACTCACTATCCCACCCCATTTCTTATCATACAGAAACCCATTGCTCCCAAAAGTCCCATCTAACCATGGTTCAATAGAATCTTTCAAGAATTTGCGGATAACCGGAATCACCTCGGAGCAATACACCTCTTCAGCTATCAATGCCAGCCTAGCGGCCCTAGCAATCAGTTTCCCGTAAAAATAAGATGATGTGGTAGAAATCACTGTCAAATTCAAATCCTCAACATCTTTCCTTACTGCATTAGATATCTCATCATATGATTCCTCTTTTACATTTCTAAATGAATGCCAAGTTACAGAAACGGGGTCACTTTTCAACACCCAAGAGTCTCCAACAACACCCACAAGTTCACCATCAATACTCTTGTACTTAAAATCCTCCAAAACTTTACAAGAGCAATCATTACCAGAAAGAAGCCGAAGGTGAAGAGGGTGAGCAAGCATCAGCAAATCACCCCACCCTCTTTTCTCCCATTTATACTCCACACTAAATGGCTGACTAAGAATTGCATCACCTGAAACTGGATAACAAGAACTGAACCGGTCAAGAACCACTTCATGCCTGGGATCCGGGTCGGGCAAGATGGCAATCCGGATTACGCCAGAAAACCCATCAGAAGTTATGTTAGAAATTTCATGATGGAGATTAATTGGTGAAGAAGAATACAAAACCCACGTTTGGTTATTGTTAAGCTTAATAGTGTGCTTAGTGCGAGAGCTATTGGGAGACAGATCAAGAATGGCGTGAATGGTTGAGATCGAAAGTGGCACCCCATTGGAGACAACACATGTTAAGAATGGGCTTCCTCTGACCAGAAAGAATCTAAGGTTGCTAGAAGGAAGATCCAACGTTATGCTGAGATCACTGAACGAAGATATTATGTGGGTTGAGTTCGGGTTGGGGTTATTTAAAGATGAGATGGTGAGATCCGGGTTGAAAATCTGGTACGTGAAGCTCGGGTTGGAGAAGAGAGATGGGTAACAGATAGAAAGTGAGGAGAAAGCCGACTTGACTATGTACGGGTGGATGTATTCGGGCTGGTCGCCATTTTTGAGGACAAAGTTTTGGAAGAAAGAGTTTGTGGGCAGAGGGTTCGAGAGGAGGTGAGGGGAGAAGAAGCGGGACGGGTCGGGCAAGACCGTGGATTGGGTTTGGGGGAAGAGGTAAGGGTGGGTGGGTAAGGCCTGTGCTTGAGGAGGTGATGGCGGTGGCATTGTGGGTGATTTTGGAGGACAGGGAGGAGGTGGTGATGGGGGTTTATATGGTCTCCTTTGGGGTTTCTTGAATGGCTTGGTGACTAGCGTTTTGACCTTATGATTTTCTTCACCATGATTGGATGAGACTGTTGATTTTTTTTTTGGTTACAATGTGACTGCTGATTACACGAGGCAACACAGGCGTTGAAATGGTTGAATGAGTCTGTTGGATTGGATTAGGTGGAGGGAATGATGGAAGAAAGAGAGAGAGTTTGACTAGTTTAATGGAGGGGCGGCTGACAAGGGGGAAGAGAGAGGAAAAGGAGAAGGGGACTCGGCTGAGAGGAACTGCTAAGAAAATGGGGGATTGGGGCCAGGAAGGAAGATGGATGTTGGATTGGAAGTGAAGTTGACGGAATCATGAAGGTTTGATTTGGGCTATGTAAGGCTTGCAAGAATTGATGCGTAAGAAAGGAAGACATGGCAACAGGGTGCCTCAAGGAAGGCATGGAAGTGGGGTTCTGGAATGCTTATTGCTTGGCCGTATAAACGAGATGCTTATGAGGCAAAGGATAATAAGCAAGGGATCTAGTAATCCGTGTTCTCGTGACTCCGAAGATATCTTCATGCGCCTAAGAGACTTTGTCGTTCAAGTAAATAGTAAATCATCAACAAAATTAAATAATTTATGAACTTTATTCAAGCAAAAAGTGTTTATTAGCCATCTTCACACTGAAAATGTACTAGCGACTCCCCATAAAAAAATTATCCAATCACAAGTAAAACAAATTTGTATGTTTTCGGGTCAATGTATATTCTGCAAGAAGAATTGCTAGCAGAAAAAAAATTAACGCTTGAGGAGGAAGAGTTTAGCTTTAGACTTTCTTCTCTTACCACATAAACAAATTTATTATTCTAAGCTGCATGCATAAAACTCAAACACGTGTGACCTTTACAAGAAAGATCTTGTACCACTAAATTGTCGCATTAATCTACTATACAATAATAACCAACAAGAAACAGTTTTTTTTTTTATCGCATGTCAGTTTATCATGGAAAATTCGTTCTACCGATTGATTTCATACCTCTACGCAAGAAAGGATTGAGGAGGATGCGGAACTGGTATAACCTTGATTACTATTTACTTATTAGCAAGCACAATTTCACTAACCGTAAAAGGCACATGCATCATGCAAGAATGCACGCTTAAATATGCAAGGCAGAGGATGAAGACGACAATCAAAGGACATGCGTAAAGGCAACACAATATTACGAGCGGAAGCATGACATGACACTAATTACACGAGAAAACCGAGCACAAAATGCTGAGGTTGGAGTCATGGATAACTCAGCTGTGTATGTCTTCTAATCCTCCATTTAGCAACTATAAATCAAGGTTCCGTTTTTGCATAGCCGGTGATAACGTTTACTTTCAAAGTATTTACTTTGTTTTTTCTTACCAATATTACGACCGTCAAGCAGCAACTAAAACAAGAAAGTTATACCGACTATAATACCAATCACTTAACCGTAAGAATACACTAAATGGGTTATTTGTCCTTGTCCTTATGCATACAAGAAAAATCATTAGCCATATAGAAACGCCGTTAGAGCCACCCTTTACTCTTTTGTTCGGTTAGGCTTGAATCAACTCTAGTTTGAGCCCGAAATTTGTATCATCTGTAATTGCTGTGCTCGCAGCCCATAGAAGTAGGCTAAGGCCCAAAGCTTGGGAGATTTAATTCTATCAAATTAAATGAAAGGGAAAAAGAGAAGAAGAAGAAGAAGAAAACAGGGACATGTGGTTGCAGTTCTGTTCCAATCTAGTTATAGGAATTTGGTATCTACTCTCCTATATCAGTCATCATCTACAATCTTGAAAGCTGGCAAGACAAGGCATACCCCTCTTCGAAGGAAAGGAAGATGGATGCCCGATTCTTTTGTTCAATCTTTTGTCTGTGTAGCTGTCGGAAAAATAATCAAAAAATTATTTTTACCTTTTTAAAGGAGTTCTCTTACTAATTTTTATAGTTAGAAATGAACTTGAGTAATAATTATTCATTTTTTGTGACAAATGAGGATGAAAAATAGTGTGTGAAATAATAGAAATAGTCTCTCCTAACTAATAGCAATTGCAATGATAATACCAATAATAACCCGTGTGTTGAGGTTGTATTACTTAAGACCACAAAAAAAGAGTAACATTACATAATAAATGATTAGAAAAAAAATGGGAGCATAAATTATATATAAAACTTGCAATTAAACAAAAGGAAGGAGACTATGTTAGTTTAATAGAAAAACTGATACAGAATATCGTGTTTTCTTAAACAATAAAAAAGATTTAATATTAAAAAAGAATATATAGATAATTACTTTTGTCAGAATCTAAGAATTAATGAAATTGTAAAAATATAAATAAATTTTTTTAGTGGAGCATGTTGACATAGAAGTTAAAATCTATGACAAATGGAAAGAATGAATCCAAATCAGAGAGTGAGAGAATGAATCCAAATCATTATTATAAAGGTAAGTAAATTTAAAATATTTTAACAATTTGAAATAGAAAAGTCCATATGGCGAACTAAGAGAGTGTCCAACTAAGCGATGACTTTCATATAGTAGGCAATTTGACTTAATCTCAAGCACTTATTGAACTGAGTAGACATGCAGAACTTATTGTCATCCAGTTGAAAGAAGTTTTATTTGCAAAAAATATTGCGATCTCTCTCTCTCTATATATATATATATATATGTCACTAGAGCACATGACAAGCTCGATTCTTTTATTCGATGCCTGGGGGCGTGTGCCCAACCTTGTACCAGTCAGTTACCCTAACTAGACTTCACTATATCAGAAGTACAAGGATTCAGCTTGGCCAGAGATTGAGGAATAAGATTTCTTTATCAATTTAACATACTACGTGGTTGCATAAAATGCTAGAATTTTGCAGTTTTAATAAGATTTTTTGAAAATAGTAATAACTTTTACATGATACTGCTACTATTGAAATTGGTTGTAATACTGAATTGGTGGAAGGCGTTTGGTTGGTCAAATTGGTGGAAGGCATTTACTCCGGCGATTGAATTATTAATTTCATTAATTTTCTCTTGACAAGTTAAAATTAATACTAGGAAATGGCTGATTGGTTGGACTTTTAAGTTTGGCCGTGCAAATGACTTGTTGTTGCTATGGAATTTGTGTTTATTAAGGCCCCGTTTGACACTCTTTTTTTTTCTCTTTTTTTTCAGTTTTAAAAACTGAAAAAAAAAGGAGCGTTTGGTAACCATTTTTTTTTCAATTTAAAAAACCAGTTTTTAAACTGCAGAGTAAAAAAAAAACTCCAAAAACTGGTTTTTTTTTTTCACTTTTGGTTTTTTTTTTTGACCACCACCACCACCCTCCCACCGCCTGCAGCCACCTCAGGCGACCACCGCCGGAGACTGCCGACAACCACCTCCGGCCGCCGGTGACCACCGGTAGCCACCTCCGGCAGCCGGTAGCCACCGCGGAGACTGTCGGCAGCCATCTCCGGCCGTCGGCAACCACCGCCGGAGACTGCCGGCAGCCACCTCCGGCCGCCGGCGACCACCGCCGGAGACGGCCGGCAGCTACCTCCGGCTGCCGGCCACCACCGCCGGTGACTGCCGGCAGCCACCTCCGGCCGTCGGCCACCACCACCACCACCGTCGACCACCGCTACGCCCCACCACCGCAAACACCAAAAAAAAAAGTCAAAATAAAAAGGGTTACCAAACACCAAAAAAAAAAACCTCTAAAAAAAAGGGGTTATCAAACACCCACTTGTTTTTATAAAAAAAAAAAATTAAGCTGCTCTTTAAAAAATTGCACTTTAAAAACTGAAAACCAAAAAAAAAATTTTGTCAAACGAAGCATAAGTAGGTAGAAGTTGTATAAAAGTGTATTAGTATGTTATGGATGAGTGGTGGTTTAGAAGAAGGTGCAATGGAGATTGGGTGCATAGTATTGAGTTCGGTTGTGACTAAGTGCAACCGAAGAGGACATGACTCCAGACTGTACTGAAATTTTCATCATAGATTTCATTTCTTGATCGTTTAAGCCAATCAACATGACTCATGTTCCTTGAAGAAGAGGGTTGCACCAAGTGAGTTTAGTTTGGAAACAACTAGCGCAATCACTTAACATCTTTCAGCCTCAGATGTTTACAGTTTTCTGTTTAACCTGATATTCTTTTGGGCTTAGCTCATGATCCTTTGTTATCTGCATCTGATTTTATTTCTAAACATGCTTAAAAGGACATGTTTGTGTTTATGTATGTTTATGCAACTGATTTAACTTGAGCTTGTAGGATGAGATATAAAGACTCCAACAAGCATTATTTTGTCAATTAAATTTACTCCACTAGAAAATTGTTTGAACAGTGCTAAAGCAGTTTGGTGTGGTTGCAAGTATGATGAACATTTTTTAATTTTTTTTGTAACAGGTTGTCATAGATGTGAATGCAAATGAACTTAGAAATGCCAGACTTAGGAGTTGACACTGCTGATGTTCAAGATCTTGATAATTTTGTGAATGCATGGGATTTGTCTAGTGTTCGACACTTCTACAAAGTTAATGACGGTTTTCATAAACAAATTAAAGTTGTATAATAGTCTATGATGCATTTTAACAAGATGTATTAGATTTCTTGAATTATGAATCATGGATATTGATCATTTTGTTAATGGTTGATGGAGGTGGTTTATTCTTTTACTTTGATCTTGGTTTTGCGTAGCCCTTGTTTTATATAAATTGCAAATAAATAAATAAATAATTACCTATATAGGCGATCGGTGTCGCCGACACTAAAATCTTTTTATTCACATAAATAACATGTTCAGGTGGTCAGTGTCGCTGTCATAAGTCTATTTATTTAAGAAATTAAAAATCCAAAAAAAACCTATAGCAGCGGTCAGTGCCGTTGTCTATAATCTTATAATTTATGTTTTAAATTTTAAAAAAAATTTATCTGCGCCAATGACCGCCGACTTAGATACCCAGCGCTGGTAAAAACAACGTTAGAGGGCGGATAATGGAGGAGATAAGCTGGCGTTTGACCGCCGGTATAGACTGTATGACCGCCGACATATGTCTAGCGCAATGCGACTAAAGACATCGCTGCCCTAGCACCGGCTAAACCTATGCCTTCGGTTTTTTGGCTTACAGCGGCATTTTCCGGCCGCCGGGTGATTTTTCTTGTATCTTGAGTATGAATTAACACTACTTTATTATAAGCTCTGTGAATCTTACTTTTCCTGGACGTATGCAGTATTATTATCATTCAACTTGGTATCTTTGGCTCTTGCTTTTTTACAATAGAAAACTTCTTTAACCTTAAGCAAATAGTAGTATTGGGCTATTGGCTATAAATATTCTCTTAAGCTTGTCTCAATCCCATAGAATCCATATCCGTCAACATCCTGGCTTGAATTTCCTGCAACTCCTCTATCTTGCTAGCCACCTTATTAGATAATTTTGCATAGCGAGCTTTGTTCAATTGCTTAAGCACAGGTTTCAATCTCCTAAATTTTGCATATAGAGTATGCATGACATCCCCCTTTGTTTCAGAGTTCCATACCCTCTGTATAACAGATTTAAAAGAGGGGCGATACATCCAGAAATTAAAAAATTTGAAAGGCCTCTTGC
Source organism: Escallonia herrerae (assembly GCA_033070095.1). NCBI lineage: Eukaryota > Viridiplantae > Streptophyta > Magnoliopsida > Escalloniales > Escalloniaceae > Escallonia > Escallonia herrerae. Next base: position 39,110 of record JAVXUP010001327.1, read on the forward strand.
CTATGTACTGTTTAAATGATATGGAGATTTTGAGTTCGGCATGATCTGATAATCCAGGAATAGCTACTTCTACTTCAGAGTAGGGGTGAGCACTGTTTGGTTGGTTCGGTTTGGAGGCTGAATAACAAACCGAACCGACCAACCTTGGTTTGGAGAAAAAAAAAAAACGAACCGTGGTTTAACGGTTCGGTTTCTACGGGTTGAACGGATCGGTTTGGACGGTTTAATCGGTTAAGGCCAAACTCAATTTTGGGCAAGTTTAGACCCAAAATTAATAATTTATACATGCTAATAAGCTCCAAAAAATTAAATTTTTTGTCATAATTAATAACACTTAGTGAGATGTAGGCGTCGAGTGAAAAATATGTGTTACGTTAAGGGATATAGGGTTTATCCCATTTTATATGAGTGGTTAGATAACTATAATTAGGTAAAAATATAGATATGTTATAATATATAAGGTTGGTTCGGTTTATGCGGTTTCAAAAAAATCCAAACCAAACCGACCGAACCGAATGTATGGTTTGGAAAAGAAAAAAAAAACCAAACCGATTGATTTTTAAATCGGTTTGGAAATTAACGGATTGGTTGGTTCGGTTTTTACGGTTGAATCGGTTTCAACGGTTTAAATGTTCACCCCTATTTCAGAATTAGGAAAAAAGTCATCCAAGCAGAGTTTTTTTGAACTCTATCAATACGACTATAAATAATCTCCTCTCCCTCTATTTTGTTGCACCAAGTAAAGAAAATGCCTTAAGCAGGCATATCTTTCATTTGCAATTGAAAATCCTTACAATCAGAGAGGTTGATTCCAGGCCCTCCTTGTCCTTCATTTGCATTCCTGACCACACTAAAATCTCCCACAACCATCCATGGCTTATCTCCAATAGTTGCAACAGTATGCACCAGATGAGTCCAAAGCTCCCTTCTTTTACTACCTTTATTACTTCCACAAACACAGCATACATACTTTCCGAAGGACCATTATTCATCTCCACTTTGCAAGTAATCACCTATGGATGCATAGCAACCATGCTAAGTTTCACATCATTAATTTTGTTCATCCAATCTAAATCCTGGATACCCCCTTTGTAAAAAGTTTGTTTTTTGTCTGAGTTTAAATGAATAAAAGACCTTTGACCAAAAAGAGAATTTCTGAAAACCCTTTTATAATTGGCATGATGAACGAATTGCCATGAATTTCGATAATTTCTAAGTGATACCCTGCACATTCTCAATTCGTACTCTAATTTCAACAAGTCCAACCCCATATGCCTTTATATTTTTCATCATTTTCTTTGTTTCATACTGCCGGGTCATTAAAGCCCCTCACATTCCAGCTTAAGATATTCGTTTACAAAATTTGGATCCACTCCCTCTCCTTTCAGAGTTACATCTCTTGCTTGTTTTTTCTTTGTCCTCTATTGGTTTAACATTTGCATGTGTTGTGGACTGATATCATCCTTCGTATTATCATGCTCCTTTAGCTTCTCACATTCCTCCTCTTGTAATTCTTAAAAAGCTATTTCTAACATCGGGGCAGATCCAGAAAGTATAATATGAAAAAGAATTCATGGCTAACATGAAAGATTTAAGAAAGTTCAAGTTCACATAAAACATGAATAATAAAAAATATATTATAATTATCGTCACTATTAAATACGTTAAATATAAAATTGATTGCTTAGTTTGACTATTAACAATATATTTTCACTATACATAGTGATTTATTTAACTTGCTAAAGTTAGTCAATAATAAATTACTAATTTTGTATGAAAGATGCTTAATCCTTACTATATAGATATATTACTAATGTGATTATCAATTGTATCATTAGTCACATATAAGTTAACAAATTATAAGAATTGAAACTAAAAAAAAAATGAACTAACCTTAATCTATTCTTGTTTTTTCGCAATCTAGAAATTTAGAATTTGGGATTTAAAACAATGAAGATAGAGTAAGAAAATAACAAAGACAAAGATTATGGTAGTCAGTAGCACAAAGAGTTAAAAAACACAAATAAAATGAAGTATGAATAAATTAATATTACAATATAGTGATATTTTTATAAATATTTTACATCTTTTAAATATATTTATCCATTATCTAAGAAGCAATATTGTTCTAGGACCAAATGAAAATTACACTATAAAACAGATAGAGAGAAACGACAAAAGAAATCAACCTACACAAGGATACCCGGAGGAAGACCCAACGAATCAAAGCTTGCTGCAAAATTCCTTACTGATGCAATTGAACTGAGATCCAACTCCATTGCATCAATCTTTGTAGTTGGGATTTCCTTCAATATTACTTCTCTGACCTTCCTTCCAGCAGCAGATGCTAAGAAATTTCACAAATGTTGAAGGGTGCCGTGCCCCCCCACCCCCCCGGCGGTCATGCATGGGGGTGGTCCGCCCCTGTCTAGCATGAACTCCCTGTTTTCACTGCTACACGCCCATTATTTTCAATCTCTTGAATAACCTGATCAGGATACACTTGAGTCTTTTTTCCTGCCGTACTTGTTTTTTCCTTAGGCATCTCTCCCCTGTATGCCCAAAAGTCTTGCAGTATTGGCACTTTGTGGGAGTCCATTCGTACTCCACAGCCTGATGATATATTACATTATCTGGTCCCCTTAAAGGAATAGATGTATGTAATTCCGAGTGATAATTGACTTCTACACAAATCCTTGCATACATCAATCTTTCCCGTGTAGCTGTCATTCTATCTGTGAATAGGGGCAATCCAAATGTGCTGGCTATACGACTCAACATTTCAGCAGACCAGAATTGTAACGGTAAGTTGGGTAGCCTTACCCAAACTGGGACTCTACTCAAACCTTCTTCTAGCAAGACTGTTGGCGTCCAAAGTTTAGTAATGAGGGGTGTATTGTCGTTAAATGACCATGGTCCCAATTCAGTGATTTGGGTAGGAGCTTCCTTATCGATAAATTCAGCAATGTATACTCCCGTTTTTAGGAGACTCAGTTGGAAGTTCCCAAATCTTTTCCAGATCCTTTCCAGAAATCCTTTCACAACCTGAAATTGAGGAGGTCGAGATCCCAAAACATAGACTACGATGGAGTTTTGCCAATTCATTATTTCATCGTGAACATCTTCTGTAGAGTACTCTACTCCTTGAGTTCCATCGATAACGTGGGGATCAATAAAATCTAATTTTAGCCCCCCCATTGTTCCCTATTTACAGATGCATATGTGCGAGTCGGTGTATTAATAGGATTGAGATCATTTGTTTCATTATTTATATCTGCCTTTCCTGCCAACACTGGTTTAGAAGTAGTTTTTCTTTCCCCGATTGCGTGTAACTGCCATTTCAGGTCAGCATTAACCACCTGCGCATGGACCAGTCGTGATCTCTCATCGCTTTGGCTTTTTGGCGAGTCTACATGAGCATGTGTTCCACGCTCCCTATGTTCTTCTTCTTTTTCCTCCATTGATGCATGTTTGTTGTTCTCCAGGTTTCCACCTTGAGCCAGCAGGCCATGTAGCATCACGAAAGCATCCTTCATTTCAGCATTTTCCTGACACGATTGCTCTAACTTCTTCGTCAATTCCTTTATCGTATCGTTTAAATCTGAACTGGAGTCTTCATCCTTTGTTGGTTTCTGCCCTAGATTAACTTCTACAGAAACAGGAGGCTTCTTCCGTGGAGACGACGCAACTCCTCGATCAATCGGGTTCTGCGTATGTTCAACAAACTCGTCGGTAAAGGAATCCTCTGATGGTCCTCGAGAGCGGTCCGACAACCTCATTATGTTTGCTTTCGAACCCCATTCGATCTCGTAGGTAATTAAGGAATCCTCTGATGGTCCTTGAGAGCGGTCCGGCGACCTCATTATGTTTTCTTTCGTAACCATTTCCATCACAATGATTAGATGTGACCGGTAAGTACACGAGGCAGAATGGGTCTGTTGAATTCGGGTTGAGGGAACGATGGAAGAAAGAGAGGGAATTTGACTAATTTAATGGAGGGGGCGGCTGACAATGGGGGAAGAGATCGAGAGGGAAAGGAGGAGGGGACTTGGCTGAGAGGATTTGCTGAGAAATGGTGGGGGGTTGGGGCCAGGAAGGAAGATGGATGTTGGATTGGAATTGAAGTTGATGGAATGATGAAGGTTTGATCTGGGTATATAAGGCTTGCAAGACTTGATGAGTAAGAAAGACATGGGAATTGGATGGCTCAAGGAAGGCATGGAAGTGGGGTTCTGGAATACTTATTGCTTGACCATAAAAAACGAGATGCTTATGAGGCAAGGATAAGCAAGGGATCTGGCATCCTTGTTCTCATGTCTATGAAGATATCTTCATGCACGTAATAGACTCATCGTTGATGCAAGTAGTAAATCAATTAACAAAATCAAGTTATTTTTGTACTATATATAGTTAAACAAACTAGGCATCTATTAGGAGGAGTCACCAAAAAGTTACCAGTGACTCCCAATAACAAACTAGGCGTCTTTGGGTCAATGGATATTCCGCCAAGAGAATTGCTATAATAAAAGGTGAACATTTTAAGAGAGAGTCACCATTCTCTGTATTAGAGCTTGTTAACAGCAACTCGAGAGGTAAACTTTAGCTTTGGACTATTTTTTGTTTTGTCACAACAATACAAGTTTTATTAATCCTAAGTGACTTGCATAAAACTCAAACCCTTCCACAAGGACGACTTTATCACTAAATTATCGCATTGATCTACTGTTCAATACGGCTAACAAGAAACATTTCTTTTAATTGCATGTCAGTTTATCTTGGAAAGTCCACTCGAACAATTGATTTCATATTTTATGTTCGTTCTTAAAAGTTAATACTATCCCTAGAATATCTTCATTCTAAACGACTTAATATACGCTTTCAACCAAGTTGTTGCGTGCAAAAAGCAATATTACCTTTACAAAAACTCTAAGCAAGAAAGGATTCAGGGAGACGCGGAATTGGCTTGCCCTTGATTAGTAATTCCGGATGAGCAAAGACAATTTGACTAATTGGCAAAGACACATGTATTATGCAAGAATCCATGCTTAAATATGCAAGGCAGAGATTGAAGACGGCAATCAAAGGACGTGAGTAAGGGCAACACAACATTACAGCTGCAAAGCATGACATGACGCGAATTACACGAGAAAACTGAGCGCAAAGTGATGAGGTTGAAGTCATGAATAAGGAAGCTACCCTGGCTGTAATATCAGTCACTTAACAGCTAGAATACATCAAATGAGTGTTGAGTCCAAAGGATCTGACGTCCTAGATTTAAGGTAGTACTTTTGACACTGAGGAAATACCTAGTAGAATTCACAATCTGTAAAAAAATCTCACGTGTGAAATTATTTGTCCTTGTCCTTAGGCATACAAGAAATGTCACTTGTCAAATAGAAACGCAGCCCACCAGAGTCACCCTTTACTTTTTTGGATCCAAATTCCCTGTTGTAACCCATAGTTACAGCATGAGTGCTGTACCCATTTTTGTGAGAGAGGGAGAGAGAGAGAGAGAGTAATCATGGTTACAACCCCCTCTCTCTCTCCCCCTCTCTCACAGAAATGGGTACAGCACCCTGCTGTAACCATGAGTTACTGCAGGGAATCCCAATCCTACTTTTTTGTTCGGTTAGGGTTGGATTACCTCTAGTTTGAGCCTAAATGTTGTCTCATCTCTAATTGCTACGCTCGCAAACCCAAATTAGAGGGACTCAAGAGTTAGCTTAATAAGATAGATAGCAATTACAATAAACTCCTGTTCCTTTGCTGTAATAGTTTTAGTGATAAAAAAAATATCACTAAAAGAGTTTTGTTATCGTTACTATAATTTATAATAATAATAATCTTTTATCATTATTTGGGGACATCTTTTTGTTACAACAAAAGTATTGCACAACATTCACATCTTTTACTTTTTGTCTTGTCTCTTTTTCGTTTTCGGCTTTGATGCAGGCAGTCCATAGTTTTATTTTAACTCCTAATAATAATAGCATCATGCGTTCAATACATTGGCAATGAAGCATTGGGGAATAGAATCACGTTGGGACAACAGTCCATTTCCAACAAAATTTTGGTGAAGCCCATATTCTAGCCCAGTTGGAGTCCTTCCTTTCGGCCCAAATGTTGGCCCAAAGTTTGGGTCCTCATTTTTTCTCAATTCCAATAATTAAAAATGTTAACAAAACATAGCACCTACTTGAACCGGAAAACACAAGACCCGGGGAGTGAACTGATCAAACGACCGAAAGACTTGAACGGTCCGGCAAGACAAACCGGAGATGGCTGGGTTGCTAGCATGGGCAGCGGACGTAGTCGGAGCAGGCGGCCCAAACACCGATCAAGACGACCCGAATTCAATCCCTTTAATCTTCACGCCCGACCAACAGAGGTACGTGAGAGAGCTGGACGCCAAAGCGTCCTCCCTCAGTCGCTTGATCCAAGATCTACGGCTGAGATTACCTCCCCCCGACATCTCCCAACGCCTGCCTCATCTCCACGCCCACTCCCTCGCCTCCAACGCCGTCCTCGCCCTCCAATTGAACGCCCACTCCGCCACCAAAGAACAGGTAACCCCCTCCACATTTTAGCAAAACGTGTACGCTTCATTTGTCTCTAGAAATTAATATTTTGTCGCTAATACATTGACTTGCCAAATGAACTATGTAAACCATGAATTCTATTCGAGTTCGATTGAGTGGCTACACACGTACAAGAATCTATCATTCTATCCTCTGTTTTGCAAATAATCAAAGACGAAAACCTAACGTAATGGAAGGAGTAAATATGATATTCTTGATGTACTTTATAGTAACAATTAAGGTGTTTGCTGGTTCATTCTTGTTTTAGGGTGTGTTTGATAACGCATTTAAGCACTAAAAAATTAAAGTTCTCAATGATTTTCAATTAAGTGTATTTGATAACACTTAACGTTATATCGCTTAATAAATTAATTCAGACAAAAAATAGACCAAAATTTTAAGTCAAGGTGGACAGTGGACTTACTTAATACTTACTCATCACTTAATTCTAAGTGAAATAGTTAAAAGTTATTGAATAGAATTTTACATCAAAAGAATGATTACCACCATAATGCTGCCACAATTAATTTGCTAGAAACACCGCCTCCACCGCACTGCTACCACTACCACAACCGTTACCACCATCACACTTACCACAACCTAGCCACTACCATCCCCACCGCCACGACCACCATCACAAGGACACCGTCACCTCCATCACACAATCGCCGACACCATCACGTCCATATCCGCCAAAACCATCTAATATCCACCACACTAGAAACCACTGCCATGTCGCCGCCTATTGCCAAAACCACAATTACTAACACGACATCTTAATGCACCACTAGTGCAACCATTGACACCCACAACCATCCTTACTCCAACGCCACTATCACCACCACCACCAACTCGATTTTGGCAACAATAAAATTATAAAGCAAAACAGCTAACTTTCTAAATGAACAATTTTAAGACACGTGCTTTTGGTTTACCAAACTGGTTGACTTATTTTTCAGTGATAAAAATTCAGTCTCTTAAAGTTTTCAGTTTTACCAATTTAGCGCTTAGGTTTTCATCACTTAAGTTTCAATTTTATCAAACAGCCCCTTAGTGTGTGTAATAAACACTCGGAGATGGAACTTGTGTGTCACCATGAGTCACCGACTCATAGAAATGACAAAAATGTCTTGAAAGACGCCGACAGATGTAATGTTGATGCATAACTGGATATTACTCCCTAATTTTGTAAAATTTGTTGTTTTGGACTTTTTGCCAACTCCTACAATAGATTTTGAGCATGTTAATACTGACTTTCCTCGTTCTTGCATTAGTTTGACTTATCAGACAATACTTATATGGTCTGTAACTTCTATTTGAGTCTAATCGAATGTGTCGATGGTCAAGTTCTATCTTAGAATTATGCAAAAAGTTGAAGGGAATAAGATTATGAAATGACGGGAATAATGTTTTGTGTGGAATAAAACCTTTTTGTGGAACTAGCAGCTGCGATTTGAACGTCATTATGGCATATGATTTGAACTTTAGATGTCGATATTCATGAAATGAGTTTTGGTCCAAAGTCTGACCTTGTGGCACTATATGTAATGGCAGGCACAACAGAGGGAAGTTATGTTGCAAGAGGAACATAGTGCATATGAAAAGGCTATATCAGATTGTGAGAACAAAGTACAGGAAATATTGCAGGGGTCGGATCTTCTTAGGCGTAAGTTGAAGGTTAGACAGCTGAAGTTATAAAATTCAGTTTTTTTGGATATTTGTTTTCATAGCTGATTTGAGAAAACAATGTCTTGTCAGTCAAGAATTCGCCTTTCATATACATGTTGGATTTTTTTGGGTAGACTTGTTGCCAGGTAGAGGTCACGTGAAGCTTGGAAATAAACTGAGTTTTGGTCTATGATTCTTTGGACTCCAGGATTTAGCTACCACTTCCCCAATCCCGTCCCCCTTCTTTTGTTACATGTTTCTACTTGTTCAACCTTCCTTCTTATTCTATACTTACTAATGGGCTGACAAGTGCTATTTAGCCTCTTATTGCACTAATTTTCGTTCTTCATATTCCGCAAATGAAACCCTGATGGCACTGTTTTGAAGCATGGGTAGTGAACTTGGGTATAGTGAAGCATGGGTAGCAACTCTATGTTTGTGCCGTATCTAAGACTCGTACCCTATTCTTGGAATTGTTTTGCATCTGATAACAAGTTGAGAAGGTGCTTTGGAGGTTGAGGCTAAATAGGTGCTTTGCTGAACGATAGGTATGATTTTAAAAACTGATACTGACGATAATGTTTCTTCAAGTCTTTAACTGCAGAAGTGGAACTCATGAGAAAATCTGAACCTCCTTTATTCGAGACTTTCTTATGCAAGTACTAGATTGGTCAAGTTTAGGCTTTAGCGCACTAACATTCAGTAATTGTAGTATGAGGATACTGGTAATATGATTTTCCAGGCTTCAATTAGTACTTTCATTCATTTACTTCAACTGTTGCTGTTATTTTCACCCCTTTGGACATGGGCGGAGGCGGCTTTCTAACTATAACAATTTCCTTAAGGTAGTGCTCCGGTAGGTTGTCTGATAAAGATCAGTCTTTACAGCTGTCGGGGAAGAAAGGTAAAATCGGAACCCGTGAAGTTACATATGTTGCGGTCTAGTATTACCCTTTTTTGATTATCTCCCTGGGAAGAAATCAGTATATTCTTATCATCCATTCAAAGCAATAATAAAACACAAGCAATTTTCATATCTTTATTCTTTGAGGCAAATGGCCGAACTGTTTGAACTAAAATCAGCTCTTTTCTGTCGATTTGTAAATTTTGTTTAGCCATCCTGCCCTAGGGCAATATCTTTAGATAGTAAAACAACTGTTATAACTTCTTTATAAGCTTTTTCACACAATTGGCAAATGGCTTGTTCTAGTTAACCAGATATCTCTATTTGATCCCATTCAAGTAACCATCTAGTTATAGAACTGATGGTAATTCATGCAGCAAAGATCATACTATCTTCCCAAGATAATGAATAGTTGATGTAACAGAAGGTCAACAAAGATTGAAGCTTGAACCTAGAAGGCTAGAAACTGAAATAAGTGTTGATACCGTAGAAATTTCCCGTTTATCTTGAATCTTAGAGGGTTGAGTCAGTTTGTCCTCAGAAATAGAACCTTCTTCTCTTGTTGCAAAAATTTTGCTTCATCGTTCCTCATATTTCATGATTTCAGTTAGATGACATTCATGTGATGACCTAGATAAGTGTCCAATTTTATTAGTTAGGAAACAATTATACATATGTGGAAACACGATATCATATGCAAGTAAAACTATTTGCAATGAAAGCATTGCATGTGACAACATCTTTGATGTTTGTTCGCCAAAAGTTTCCCTTATATACAAATACTGGCCTACAGGAATTGGATTTGACTGAAAAAAGTTTGACGACAAAGCTGGAAAATGTGCAAGCTGCACCCGATGCCATCCATTCTGGGAAATTAGGTGAAAATTTAATCCAATCCAAATCAAATGTAGAAGCTGAAGAAGATGCAGAAGCTTCAGAATCTGTTCTACTGGAGAAGTTAGAGAACAAGAAAAAGGAACTGGTGCGTTGCAGTCTTGCAGATTACTCTCCACCTATTTAATTTCCTCTTCATTTGTTTCCTCTTTGTCCATCACTTCTTGCTTGTTTTTTCTGTAATTCAAAACATGAGAGTTTATTTTGTAGGGGGCGTTGGAAGAGATTGCGAGAGACTTGGAGAAAAAGTGGGGACTAATTCAAGACAATGCACTAAAGCAGCCTTCTCGAGGTAACTTCATGATCTACTCATACTGAATTTATAACTACCAATGATGGTTGCTGCTTTGTCGCACTTTAGCTTCACTTTAAACTCATTCCCAAAAGATAATCTTTACTGCGTGGTTTTGAATGTACAATGACTTACGGGAAAACAGATGGATATGGATATTTTGGTGAAATAGATATGTGATATCATTTACTAGTCTACTATATTTTTACTTTGGAAATATTATGTTGTTTCAAACATTATGACTTGTTGTAATTTCTATCCAGCTCAGAGAGAGAAATTATTGGATAAACAGCTTCACAGCTTAATTGAACAACTAGCCGCAAAGCAGGTGTGATTTTTTTTTTATCACACTTAATTTTGATCAGTCAATACTGTTCTGTGTTTATGGTACTTCTTTACATGCTTCTAGGCTCAAGCTGAAGGCCTGGTCAGTGAAATCCATCTTAAGGAGATGGAGCTAGAAAGACTAAATGCGTTGTCGAAGAGGCTTGAAACTAGCGTATCAGAGGTGAATGCTGCCAGGAATAGGTTTGCAGGAAGCAGCTCTGAGAAAGGATTTTTTAGTTCAGATTACATTGTTGATCCTCATAACAAGCTTCCTTATCATACGGGTGGCCGATTTGGAAACCTGCAGAGGCAAATGCTACTCAGGTCGGCTTTTGTGCTCTACATTTTAGCTGTGCACATCTTGGTTTTCATCAAGATTTCCTTCTGAAGGTTTTGTTTTTTCTATATTGCCGAAGATGATATTCTTTTCCAATTATATTTCGTCCAGCTTGTGCACAAATGTGTGTAATGTATATTCAACAGAAGGTTGTATATAAACGCAATTTTGATTAAAGTCTACGCTCTCAACTTTATCATTGTGACTGACTTTGAAATCTGTTATCTTTCTAAGCAATTTTGCTTTTTCTAAATAATAGATAGATTCATGTAAAAGTTCAGATTTAAGACGTTTGGTGGTATTTCTAATTTATGTATAAAAACATCTGCTTGATTGAGTAATATATATGATCAAAGCAAAGCTAAAAACGGATTTGAATATCACTGGCCTACATTGAAGGTTTCTCAGGTAGATTTTACCCTTGCCAGAGTAGAAAATTGTCTAAAGGTTATTCTGCTTTCGCCGTGACAGGAAGACTACAAACCGCTATGGATACACGTACCTTAGACTTCTGTGATATATCAGAATGCTTTGGGTCATTCGGTCTTATTGTTTCCGATCCAGAGTTTATGCGCATCTAAGAACTTTGTATCACAGAATGGTAATGAAAAATTGACTCCCCATTCCGTGTTTTATGGTGAGGCTAGCTGTTCGCTTGACAATGTCTAAATGAAAAAGAAGCTAACTGGTTTTAGATTGGGGAAATGACAAATGAGCCGCTCCATGTATTTTGGGTTTGCGGATAAAAAATCCTCGGGTATTAATTTTGACAATTGACCCCCTTATCTATCAATTTAGTGCAATTGAGGACAATTGGCCGATTTTGGCCAAAAGTGGCCTTTAAAAAGACAAAATGGCCCCTCTTATCCTTCATTCATTATCATTTTCTTCCTCAATGATGGTGGCGGCCGGAATGAGCGGAGGGAGGGGCTAGTGGTTCGATTGGTGACGGGAAGGAGGGGGGCAATAGTTTGGCTGGCGATGACCCACTCCCGCCCGGGGTGGGGGGGTGGGGGTGGTATTGGTTTTAGGGTTTTTTGGTATTTTAGTGAAAGCTAGGGATATTTTTGGAATTTCAGGGCCAAATTTATCTTGGTTGCAATTATTAATAGATGAGGGGGTCAATTGTCAAAATTAGTACCCAAGGGTCAACCCGCAAACCCGATATACACGAGGGGAATCATTTGTCATTTCCCCTTTCAAATATTGCAAGAAGATGGATGTTTTTGCAAAGCTGTTACCAACTCTGTACCATGAAAGTGAGGAATGTCATAATTGTAAGAGACTGTTGAAGATGGAATGTTCTAATCCTCAAAGCTATTGACCATTAATAGATCTGCAGCCTGGTTTTCCATTGAACACTTTTGCTAATTACTGAGACAAATGATGTCCTTGGAAGAAAAGCATATTGATGCTATTAAGGAGAACAACTGACTGCATGGGTCATCCACTGGCCTGCACCACTCGAGTGGGCTGGTAGCACTGATGAGCTTACTTGAAGTAGGGCTGCAGGCAGGGGCTTGCTCCCTTGCAAGGTTGCCACCAGCCCCAGGGTTTTCTTTCTACCCACTCTTTCGCAGGAAAAGTACTAAAAAAGATCAAATGGTGTGTATATGGCATCTATGTTCGTCTGTCCTCTCTTATTTCATGAAAAGCATAATTACATTTAATTGGATATATTTGATATTTTATACGGTAAAGTGTGTAATTACAGCTTCACTAATCTAGCAATAGGATCTAGCAAGTGCGTCTATACGAAGTTTATTAGTTTTAGGCAATTTCTGAAGCTTCCTCAGTTGACTTTTCTCTTTCCATCTTCAACATCTGAAGCAAAAATTCTTTCCACGTGTCGATAGGGCCTGGCAAACACCAGTGGACACAGTCGGCCATGGTCTTATTTTCATGGGGCCAGTGTCCATAGTTGCTTGGGTGTCCATCTGGTCTCAGCATCATTGCTTCAGTAGTATCTAGCAGCCTAAATTTTAAGCCCCTCTTAATACCTTCCCTCTGTGCAGCCGTATTCTCTTCCATTTGAGTCAAGTAAAATTTCAAGTTGTATAGATCCAGCGTTGCCTCTTGCTTGTTGTAGGGTCGTGTTCTCACACAATTCCCTCCTTTATTCCAATCCCCATTCTCAAAATGTGCCGGAGAGAACGTCCTTAGAAATGTCAGCCCCTTGAAGTTTCTTAGGCTCAGAACGGTCCTAAATGCTGTGCGGAAGGCCATCCTGTATCCGTAGTAGTGGGTGAGGTTTGTGACGTTCTTCTTATTGCACCCATTACAGCCAACAAGCTTACCGTTTTCGTAGTACATGAATGGTCTGAAGAACCATTGTCCAGCTGAGAGTATCACAATATCAACATTCTCGACATGTGCCGCCCAGGCATCATCAGCCTCGTCTAAGTAGAGGTTCATGAGGCTGTTGGAGGAAAAACCACCTGGGTTTGCATCACGGGCTTTAACCAACAGCGGGGACCAGAGTGCTACTATTGTAAAGTTGTGAGCAGTGTAGTGCCATCTTCTAAATTTATTATCTGGGACGTAGGAGACGTCAACGGGATTGGCTGCCTGAAACAACAGAGATGAATTCAGTTGGTATAAGGAATAATAAGAAATCCAAAAGAAAGGCTTGCTGCCTGAAGATATCTTCGAAGGTAGTATTGAGTTAGAGTGCTGATTTATGTTCTTTTGACGTCTAGATAAGTTTTCTTGCTTTTAGGTCCTGTCTGTGTCCTCTCGGTACATTGACCGTGTCTCCCTTTTGATGATTACACTTTTTCTAAGTTTACGTGTCAAGAAGAAAATATGAAAAAGAAAAGGACAAAAGAAAGATATATACCGACCCCTCGCGTCAGTTTTAAACTGAAATTATGTACCCCGCCAGCACATATGTGGTATCTACTTCTATGCATTTATGTCTAATTGGGATTAAGTTGAGCGAGGAGGTGTGCCAAACGAGAAGGACTTGTCAGCTGATTCAGATATTGACAAATTGTAATTACAAAAATCTATCAGGGCACTATTATTTGTTTTGTAAACGATATACAGAAGAATTGCTATCTCACTTACAGAGCAAATGAGATGTATCCATGCCCATTATTTCCATATTATATGAGTATAACGCATCAGAGAACTTGATTTTGGATGGGCAGGAGAAAAAGAATTTGGATTAAGTCGCCGAATGTTACCAGCTTGACGAAGCCTTAGTTTGAGTAGTTAAGAATTTATACGTCTAAATTGTCTAACTATAGGAGCGTTGTAGCACAGATTTCCAACTTTTGGCATATCTGACATCTGTAAAAGGAGGTGGAGTTTGGGAGTTCAGCTTATCGTTAGCATTACAAAAGAAACCACAGGAACGTCGACATCAGTTCGGATAAGATTTGTATATTGAAATTCAACTTACTAAAGTAATTTATGATATGTAAAAGCAGAAAACCCACTTTGAACAGAGAAGAAGCAACCCCTGCAAATGAACACATGCTATACTGAGTTATGAAACACTTACACTAGCTAAGAGGCACACCAATGATTGCATTTGGTTTCTTCCCACCGAGTCCCCAACGAAGGCCAAAGTCTTCCCTCTGACAATCTCTAAGAACTGCACTGCATCAAAAAGAGGTAGCTCACATTCATCTGGTTTCCATCTCCACTTCATGAACTCAGTGTCTGGTCTCCCAAACTTCATGCAGTTCTGACGGTCGTCGATCTCACACTTGGTTTCATTTGTGTAGTAAGGACCCTCGTTATATGGAACCCAGTTTCCCCTGAATACATTACACTGATGCTCTGAGCTTGCATTTCTTGAATCATTGGTTGCGATACCAGGAGACACCAATGGTGGGGTGGGAATGTTCTCTTCATGCACTGGTATCGTACCATTGGTACTTACCTCTAGAGCATGCAATGGAGAAAGCGAACTGTTTCGCAAAATTGTGGCCAGAAGAACCAGTATGAGGATTGGTAGGATAAACTTTTTGGAGCTGTTGAGTGGTGTATTCCCAGCAATGGGAAGTTCAATGGTATTAGCCTTCATTTTGAATAATATGCCAGAAGGGACTTAGAGGCTCTTCTATGAACAAAATGATGATATGGACCAAGTTTACGTCTGGGGGAATATGGCCTGTATGAAAAAATGTGGACCAATGATTGATATACCCTTTATTCGATCAGTATGATTGTTACGTATAATCTCCATCATGTATTTTTTTGTTCTTTTCTTTTCTCCTTTTTTTCTGATAGGTCGCCTCCATTTAATAAATTAACACACAGAAAATAATCTTATCTTTTTCTGGTCACCAGTCCTTTCCAAAAGGGATTCATCAATCATGATGATGTGTTTGATCGTATTTTAAGCATATTAGCTGGATCGATTCATGAAGTTGTACATGTACTATACGTATACATTGATATAAAGCATACATACCCCACATTGCCGACTGACGATTTCTAGATTTATTATTTTGGCAAAGGCTTAGTAGGTGTACTTGATTTTAACTGATAGTTACGAATTCCTCTGCTCACCCATTAACGGATACACTTAACTGATGAATTACTTTCTCTATTTTTAACTCACAACTTTGCATGCTCTAGGAAGATTAGAAGTTAGTGAACGATATCAATGAATCTAACATTATCACCGCAATCAGAATCGCATGATCTTTCTAACAGCTTCCCCGTAACTAAACAGAACTGGTAAACTACTTGGTTAAACCAAATTAATTAAGCAAAGTCAAAAGAAGTTTACTTTCTTATGAACGAATAAGCGTAGCTTATCCAGTTATATGGATGAAACATTATTTTAGTAAGTGGTATGCTCTTGGAAACTTCTGTTCTTACTACTTCACTGTATATGAATGTATTAGCAAAGCTTTGCTGGTATCTGAATTATTATAGCCTTTCCAAACAGAGAGGGCTCATGAACAATGACCCACCTCGTGAGCCTCTTTTGGTTTTTTCTGGGCACTTGGGTTTATATATGTGAACCTGCAACCACATGTACAGTGTGAAGTGTTCTTTACAGGTGTATTATTCCAAGTATAGAAAAATCCATCCAGACTGATGTAAACATCTTTGGCTACTGATCGGATGAGTTGTTCCATCGTAAGGTATGATGAAGACCCCAAGTTTCCAGTTAATCACCTTAATCTTCTGGTAAATTATTAGCACAGGTATGGTCTTATGACTGCCACATTCGTACAATTATTTCCATCTGATAATTCACTCAGCCCTTTCATTTAGACTATTATTCCCCAATTGCTTCACGATATGTAGGCTTGGACAAGAAATGTAATTGGTGGTTGTAATGTCAAGTGAAACTGGCTTAGGTTGATGGCAAAGTAGCTGATGATTGCCATCTCTTGCCTTTCCCTTTTTAAAGCCCCTTTAATTTCCACTTAGCTGTGTATCCCGTGTTAGAAGAAATAGGCCTCGGCTTCTTTTTACTTGTCAATCCAGTGAAGTTATAGTGTTGATATGTTCATATGAGCAGCGTGCGGGAAACACCATTTGATGAAATCCCAACCATGTATTGAGCATGGAAATGAGAACCTGCATGGATGAGATTCAATCTTACATGTTTGTGATATGTACTAGCATCGTTTTGAAGTTCCTCTCTGAGTAGATGCTAGAAAATTGGGTGTCAGTTCACTCTTCTTCGGAATCATCTTGCTGCCATTTCTCTGCATATGGGGGCAAAGGAACCATGAGATCCCATGTTCTTTCTTTTTATAGTAATATTTGTAGTTGTCAACTACTTAATTCATGACCCGATATTGATTTGTTTTAAGTCAGAGACTTTAAAAGTGCCAACTACTTCAATAATCTGATAAGAATCTTCTTCTATCCACCGTGTCCCTCCCTCAAACCCCCCCCCCCCCCCCCTCCCAACACCACAACCCCACCCATCTAATCGCCAACCTCCTTTTTCCCTAATGCGAAGCGATATTTCTAATTTTTCAGGAACGATGTGGCTTCTAACAACTGTGTGGCCCTGCCTGCTATGACATAAGTTTTCATGAGAAAATGTAGATTTTAGATGTCCTTGAAGGGAAAAAAAAACTACTTTAAAGGACAATCAGAAAATGTAGGGGTGTGTGTGGTGGTGGTTGGGGTTTGGGGGTGGGGGTGGAGGTGTAATTGGTCTAAGCAAAGAAAGAATAAATTGACATCTTCATCACGGTTTTACATGATATTTATTTACTCGAAATTTTTTGGGCAAGTACTAGTGTTTCATGACTTGAAACCTTTACATCTGCAACATTTGAAGCAAAAACTCATTCCAAGTGTCAACTGGACCAGGCAAGCACCAATGAACACAATCAGCCATGGTCACATTTTCATTTGGCCAATGGCTAAAGTGATTTGGGTGTCCATCTGGCCTTACAACCATAGCTTCAGTTGTATCCAACGCCCTAAACTTCAATGCCCTCTTCCTCCCTTCTTTTTCTGCTCTCCTTAATTCCTCCATCTGAGTCAGGTAAAATTCCAAAAAATCACCCTCCAACTTCATCTCTCCGTTAGTCACGAGCCGCGTCCTAGCGCAAGTCCCTCCTGTATTCCACTGCCCATTCTCAAAGTGAGCAGGCGAAAACGTCCTTAGAAATGTCACCCCTTTGAAATTCGGAAGGCTCTGGAGGGTTCGAAAGGCAGTGCGAAAGGCCTTCCTGTATCCGTAGAACATGGGGAGTTCTCTGACATTGTTCATATGACACCTATAGCAGCCGACAATCTGATTATTTTCGTAGTATATCTGTGGTCCGAAGAACCATTGCCCTGCTGAGATGATTACATAGTCAAATCCTTCGATTTCTTTAGCCCAGGCGTCGTTGGCCTCATCTAAGTAGAGGTTCACGAGGCGATCGTAGAGAGGCCCCGTGGGATAAGTGTTTACCTCATTAACCAGGTGCGGTGACCAATATGATGCTACGGTGAATTTGTAGTCCTTGTAGAACCAGCGCCTGAATCTTGTGTCGTTTGTGTAGGAAACATCCATGGGATAGGTCACCTTAGAATTCATAGAAAAGTATAAGTTGGTGCAAAATCCTGGAAACAACAATCTTGAAAATTCTGATGTCTAAGTAGTGAATAGATATGCCACCATGTTCAACTCTTGTGTTCATTATGACACCCAGATCACTGGGGTGGGTGGGTTGGTAGCCATCTCTCTCTTTGGATGATATGACTAGTTCAACTAATGAAAATTGAAAGCTATGAGTTTATAATATGATGAGTTTATATTAAACACTCACACTAGAAGCTATGAGGCAGAGTAGTGATTGTACATGGTTGCGCCCCACGGAGTCTCCAACAAAAGCCATCGACTTTCCTCTAACAAGCCTCAAGAACCGTGCTCCATCGAAGAGAGGCAGCTCGCACTGATCCGGTCTCCACCTCCATTTCAAGAACTCGGTGTCTGGTCTACCAAACTTCATACAATTCTGCTGATCGAAAATCAAGAGACACGTTGCGTTCGTGTAGTAAGGTCCTTTAGGGTGCGGTATCCACTTGCCGCGGAATATGTTGCACCTCTTTCCTGGGTTTGTGATCTTGACATCACCTCTGAGAAACAGCCAGGGTGAAGGTGAAGTTTTGAATAGGTAGAGGGGGATTATTGTGAGGAGAATCAGTGTAACTGGAAGTAGGAGAGTTTTGATCCCCATTGTGAGGATTCAACTTGAATTGAACCTTCAATTTGGAAGAGAATGGCCAAGGAAAATCTCCATGAAATGCTGCAGTATGATACTAAAGATGGTCTACAAGCATGATTTGTACTGTCTTGTGGTTAAAACAGGATTCAAAGGACGATCATGTGGTTAAATTTTGGATGCTGGGGCCATTATAAATTCACCTTTGATCTTTCTTTTTTCACTGTTGTGCCTCGGGTTGGGCTTAGCTACTAAGTAATCAATTGCGAGTCATCATTGAAGAGAAACATGAAAAAGAAAGCCATCAACTTCTTCTCTTAATATATTGTCTAATTGCAAGGAGAATAGCCAGCTTCATTACTCTTTTTGTTGGTCTACGAGTTATCCTTTTGTCTGGTGAGGCTTGGTACAATGTTATAAATCCGTACTAGAGGAAACTGGTGAGGCCTGGGACAGCCAAGAGTTAATCTTATTGACTACTTGGTCTTCTCGGCAGGACATTGGCCCGCCATGAAGTGTTAGTGCCCTTTCGAGCCGACATCTTCTTTTAGTTTTAATCAGAAAAATAATACTCCTATTAGAATTGATTTTCGAGTTACAAGAGTAATCGTATAACCATCCCGCAAATCCAAAAGTTACAGAAGTGATGAATACAATGGTTACCAAAGTATTTGGTTAGAGTTATACAACCCAAATCATCAAAATAGGTGAATACACATAAAAGTCTTTCTCCAAGCAAAGATTGACAATTACGTAATTTGCCACAAACGATTTGGATTGAATATTCATGGCATTTCTGTCATTTCACATACATACATTCTTTTGAGCCATGCTACAGTAACTTTTCTACGACATAGTATCATATCAATTCTTTCCATCTTGAACTTATCGCGAACGGTGCAAAAACGATCTAACTGAACTGATACTACTTGAATAAACTACTCTTTCAAATTTATTACTCCGTATTAGAATGCGAATAACGTAGACCAGGCAGAGAACGTGACTACTTATCATAAGACTCCCCTTTTCATAAAAGAGCTTGACTCACCTTTTTATAAAAGAGTTTGACAGCCACACTTGACTAGCGACACTTTTCACTAAAGAATCACTAAATAACGGAGAAATTGCCGTTAAGAAACTTTAACAAAGATTTGGTGGAGCAAGGCACGTGAAAAAATGTGCTAGACACTGGTGCTTGTCGGGCGGGCCAATGGCCTTTAGCCCAAGTCAGAAGAGCCCAATTTTGATTATAGCAGGCGTCCCGAATCAGAATGGCCCAATCTTGATTATAACGGGCTTCCTGGATCCACGTACTTTAGGTGCATAACCTAAGTCAGAATGGGCGGATCTATTAAGGCCCAATGGGTAACAATGTCATTCCGTTATTTTATTTCTCTATAAGAAAAACTCAACCACGTTTTCAGCTACGAAAGTGGAGCTCAGTGTGTGTAAAAAGTAGTACCCTTGAAGTATATATTTACCATCATCGGTGGAGATTCTTATAACAACTTGCGACAACCGTGAACTAGTGACAATAAGTTTGTCACGAGAGAAGTTTAGTTGACAAATTGCGTCACCGGTCGAGCAAACCGGATAGGATCCAAAAAAGAAATTAAAAGGGTTTTCAACCCACATAATATGTAATTTACTAAATAAATGCAGCAGCAATAATGATACAATTTGTAGACCCACACACCACCTCTTATAAGCAACACAACAAATCAATCATCAATGACAAAAGAGAGATCGAGAGTGGAGGAGAGTTGAAGAAGATGGAACCTGTGTGATCAGAATCTCTCCTTCTTCTCTTTCAAATGAAGATTTTCCTCAAATGATCTCCTACCCTCGGTCTTCAACATCTGAAGCAAGAAATCTCCCCACGTGTCAATGGGCCCAGGCAAGCACCAATGCACACAATCATTGTACAATGTCACATTCTCATTTGGCCAGTGACCATATCTACTAGGATGACCATCTGGTCTCATCAACATGGCCTGTGTTGTGTCTAACAACCTAAACCTCAACCCTTTCTTCCTACCTTCTCTCTCCGCAGCCCTAAATTCCTCGACTTGCGTCATGTACAACTCCAGATTGTCACCCTCCAGAACCGTCTCGCTGCTCTTGAACGGCTTCCTCCGCACACAGTTCCCTCCATTATTCCACTCCCCATTCTCAAAATGCATCGGCGCAAAGGTCCGTAGGAATGTTATCCCCTTAAAGTTTTTCAAACCGCTAATTGCTCTAAAAGCAGTACGAAACGCTTTTCGATACCCGTAGGCCATTGGCAGGTCCGTTATGTTTTCCACTTGACAATAACGACAACCGACTAGCCGGTGGTTCTCGTAATACATGGCAGGGCGGTAGAACCAATGGCCCCCGCTTAGGACGATGTAGTCAAATTCCTCAATCTGGGTCGTCCATTTCTCATCGAATTCGTCGAGGTAGAGGTTGAAGAGGCCGGTGTGAGTTGGACCATTAGGGTCTTCTTCTCTAGCCTTCACCAAAAAGGGTGTCCAAAATGTTGCTAGGGTGAAATTGTAACTAGTGTATCTCCAGCGTTTGAAATTCTCGTCACTTGTGTATGAAGCATCAATGGGATATTCTACCTAAAACAGGCATAACAACAAGAAAAGCTCTATGAACTGTGATTTGATTTCATGCATGTCCACGTAATTTCGTGCTCATGCAGACAATATATATGGAACCCCTCCCTCCCCCCCCACACACACACACACACGAAAACTAAAAGTACAGTGGCCAGCGTCACAAATTCTATAAACTTGTACTCACTGGACCTCACATCTTTTTCGGTACATTGTAATAATAGGCTGTTTTCTGGAAACAAGCAATAATTGTACCACCATCCCAGATTTACCATTAATAGAAATGAAAAAGGGGTGCGCCCCAAACAATTCAAGGGACGACAATGGAGATTAAACTTAATTTCTCCGTGACCTGAACATGCTTATGAGACGCTGTGTGGGAATAGTATTTAATCATAACACGGGTTTTGAATGTAGCATAATAAAATCGATAAACTTGAATCTCTACGGTTTGGGATTTTCTTCAACTGGTTATGTACCATCATGTGGGAGCGAATATTTTCTGGCTATGTGGAGTCATTCAACTGACTGATGCATGTAAGGACGACAGGTTCCTTTGTCCTCAGTCTCGATCGCGATGCGCCTGCTAAATATTCTCTTCAAGGCTACCAGCATTATTGCCAAGGACAGTACACAGTGTCTGTATTTGCACGTAGTGGATAAACAATTTGTGTCCCTGGTCATGTACCTAATCTACAAAAAGATAGACGTATGGCCTTGCTGGTTTAGAAAAATTAGGGTTTTTGGATTCCATTTCATGATATACTCACCAACTTTTTAGGCCAAAAAAGTTGAACATGTTTAAACCCATCTGACAATATCCCCAAAGCTGGCGCCATAAATCTTTTGTATTATGTTACATGTTATTTTGTGCTAGGGCACATGCGTTGTGTTCCCCTATAAATCTCATCTATTATTATTTTCTTTTGGGGTTATGGATAAGCAGTTAAACAACCCGGGAGGGCTCTTTAAATAACTAGCAACGCAGATCTTGTCTCATTTTGCGTTAAAGAAAATCAGGTTCTCTTTCACCATGCTTTAGTGAACCAGCCTCACCAAATTTGACCATTTTGAAAGTGAAAATGGCAGTCTGATCTATGTTAATCGCAGTTTCACAATTATTATTGGTTTGTTTAAAGTAATTCAATGGTTTTGCTAGTTTGCTGCACTTAGTTCAACTTTTCGATCAGGGCGGCTGGCAATGGCTGTCAAGAGCTGGGATTGGGGACACATATAATTTGTGAGAAGAAAACAAAAATGACCATCACAAAAGTTCAAGGAACAAGTGCTGGTTCTTTCTAGTAACATGGTGATCCCCATCTGTTTCCGACTTTGCACACTTCGGTCCAAGTACCTGCTAGCTGTCCAAATATCTTTTTTCAAATTACCTGATGAGCCTTTTGTTTGCCATTAAAATGAAAAAGAACAGCGGTGTTTGGCAAAGAGTTTTAATCTTTTTAGAACTTGTTTGATTGATTGATTCTGAAAAAAAAAAATTACTATCTACTGTAATGATTCGTACGGTGATTCACAAACGAAGACTGATTTTGCTTCTTTCGCAATTCAACGTAACGTTTTTGTTACAAATTAATTCCCTTTTCTATTTATGTGACAACATATAATTTGGCACTAATAAGTAGCCCATCGACTCATGGTTGACAAGAAGACTTCTCTCTAACCTTTTAGTTATTAAATACATATCTATAATCTTTGTTTCTGCTTTCGATTTCGCTTATCTAATGCGCTCACCATAAAATATCTATCGATTACACGTCGGCGCTCGCATTTTCGTTCCCGCTGCACTCCCGAGAAAATAACCGGCGCCTTGGACTAGAGTAGCGCCAATCACGGTTCAAGTTTCAACTATGGCCAACTATGCCTCGACGTTCCTCGCACGTTCATATGTGCTATATAGCAGCACAAAGTTACTATTAGCAAGTCATGTCTATTTATGTCCTTGTCATATTTTGCCTAAGCCCTGAATTGTATGTTGACTTCGGGTCACCGAACGCTGTGTTTCACCTACTTCCCGGAATTTCAGGTCTGATTGTACGGGTAGGACGACTTTATGAATTTTCGATGATCTTAGTTTTTGTAAAGAGAAAAGAATTTATTCACAACAATATTTGTCACCAAAGATGGACCTTGTTGCTAAAACTGACAATAACACGAGAAAGTTGGGACGGATAAGATCACTTCCGCACTTTCTCAGCGACGCAAAGCTTCCTATTTGTAAAACAAATGGTCGGTTCAATTGTTAATTGGTAAAAACTTTTAACATCCTAGCAGAACACTTTTTATTTTATAGGTTTTTCCATATACGTTTGCCGTTCTGGTGGAAGGGTTCTATTGAGCATGCAACTACACCAACATTAAAAGAAGGAAACTAGAACCGAGAAAAACACACCCAAAAAAAAAAATTAATAATAATTTTGAGGAAAATTCTATTTCCATTCCCTTATACATGATTTTCACCCTTTTGTTATTACCAAAATAAGCTATATCGACAAGTGTTGATCTTTTAGCGACAAATAAAGAGGGCGAATTAACATGTTATGAAGTGCAAATAGGCACAGCATGCATTCCATGGCTAGCATTGCAAGCCGAACGAATTGAACAAAGAAAGGTTGTGGTGGAAACGTACCCTGGATAAGAGGCATATCAAAGACTGCATTTGGTTTCTCCCCACAGAATCTCCAACAAAGGCCAGAGACTTCCCTCTGACAATTTCCAGAAACTGGTACGGGTTGAAAACGGGTAGCTCACACCCGTCAGGCTTCCACTTCCACTTCATGAACTCGGAGTCTGGTCTTCCATACTTCATGCAGTTCTGGTGCTCGTGTATCGCCCAACACGTTGTGTTCGTATAATACGGCGCCTCCGGATTCGGCACCCATTCGCCGCTAAATATGTCACACTTGTAGTTGTTTTCCGCTACCTTTATGAAGTCTTCGTCATGAGGATGACTTGGTAATGAAGGGGGTGATGATGATTCGGAAGAATCAGCTTTAATCAGAGATGGGTAACGTAGCACCGGGTAGAATAGAGGGATGACAGTGAGGAGGAGGACTGTTAGAACTCCTAGTAGGATTATTCTTGAAGTTCTTTGTGATGTAGCTTGGTTCTTCCCAAATTGATCAATGGCTTGGTGCTTCATTGAAGAGATTTAAGGTAGAATACGATGAGAGAGGATATTGAGGGCTCATGGAAATATGAGACCTTGCCCTCCCCAAAAAACAAGGTGGTGGAGAGTATAATATATGGTTTTGGTGTTATTATTTTATAAGATATGCACGTCATGGGGTTACATGAAAATTTGGTCCTAGCGGATGCCTTCCATGTGAGAGAGGTGTATCATGTGGCTTCATTATTGCTAGATCTTGACGTACTATAAACTAATGATGCACACAATTATCCTACAAATTCAAATTTAGGTCAATGGATTACCTAAAATTGCCAAAGGTACTTATTTCTAGACTTTTTTGCACTATATTAATACACTTTTTTTGTCCGTATAAAAACGTGCACATATATTTTCGTGACTAAATATTAATAGTACGTGAAGATGCATGTAAAAAGATACCCAAATGTCAACAGGCTCTTAAATCTTTACTTATATCTGTCTTGAAACTGACGATGTTCCTAGAATATGTTTTTAAGTACTTGAACCACAATGAGGAAATTCTACTTTTGATACAAAAATTTGGGGTCATTATCCGTGTCAATCAATGATCATTTGAAGCTCCATTGCAATTTCTTGGTGAAACAATCTGAATCAATATATAAACTATGCACTTGACTCTATTGTACAAAGTTTTAGCAAATCTAAGGCATGATTTTAATCATAGATTTTTATACAACAAAAAAAAAATTTGCTTCTGAATAAGCACTTTAATAGTAAAGCGAAATAACTTTTTGGGGATTTTAGTAGTCCAACAAGTAAAAAGTATTTCAATCGTAATTTCCTCACCAATTAAAAGAAACGATGACTTGAGAGATGCCTCACATCAACTGCTAGGTAGTTAGGCATTTATTTATTCTAATTCTAATTCTAATAAAAAAGTAAAAGTATGCCACTGTCTAGCAAAAGCTTGAAAGTCAGAAAATGTCGGAAAGGGGGTAAACGTAAGCGCTTTGGTACAAAGGTTTATGATCTTTTGTGACTTTTATGCAGATTGCCACTGACCCACTTGAGATGCCTAAAGCCACCCACTAATTTATCCCTAACAGTCAAGGTGGTGTTTGGTTGACAATTTTTTTTTGGAAATTTTTTTTGTCAACAGTACTTTTCTAAAATCTGTAATTGAAAGTTATTAAACAAATTTAGTGGCTATCACTTCCCGCTATGTGATGGGATGGGGTTGTAGGCTTTTCTGCATTTGGGTGAAAATATAAAATTTTCATTTTCTTGCTATTAGAATGATAAGAATTCTATGCAAATATCGTGACTAAAAAAGACACAAGTTACTCTTGAACTTTTGATGCAGGATAAGAAAAGGAGAGGCAATGGTATCACACAGGTCTGTATCTTGGTCTTACATCTGAGTAATTACTAACTTATTATGTTTAACCATGAATAACTTAATCCAAAGTTAGTCTTATAATCAAGCGATTTTGACTAATGTAACAATATGTTTAAAATAGTCGTAGCACACGTACTCAGCCAAAAAAAAGGGGGGGAAAAACCCCTATCAAGAACAGTTGCATTTTTGGTTAATGAAGCTCATTAGGCTCTTCTATGGTGCAGCCCGGTTACTGGTTGTATTATCACTGCAAGATTATGCCAAAAGGAGACATCAGCGACTTAATTACAATGGTTGCGACACATGAACCACATCTATAAATGAAAGGCAAATGATTAGTTTTTTTTTTTGGTAAAGGTCCAAGGCAAATGATTAGTTGGTAACAATTAACCAGAGATCGATCATTATCAGCATTAGGTGAAAAGGAAACTTAGTAGTCATACTTTGGTTTCAACAAATCAAGTTGCGATGCAATCTTATTCTTTCTTGAATGCATGAGATCTGGTCTACGTCTGACTCTAGATCCAGTAAGATGGTCAAAACCCAGTACGAGTATTCCATAATAATATTCTCTCTCTTGTTTATCGTTAAAGGCATAACAAAAATTACAAAAAAAAATGTATTTTACCAAAATAAAGCGGTTAAAAATATAAATAAAGACATGGAAATAGCACGTGTCTATTTTTCACAATAGTGCAAGCAAGATAAAATTTCTCCCCACAGTTAAGGTGGTTCTACCTTGGACAAAGGTAGTGCATCAGCGTACCAAGAGGGCGTAGCAATTTTGTGTGTCACCACGGGTAGCATACATGTGGTGCACACTCAAAACAACACAGCTTGAACAAAAAATGGAAGCACATCGATCACCTGTTGTCTCGGCCATCTGTAACACGATAGACTGGGCGCCAAGACACCAGCGGCGCGTCACTGTTGAGTACCATGTAACAGTCACTGTTGAGTACCATGTAACAATAATAGCGACACCATCATTTTTCCTTCTGCCGGAGATTTCAGATTTGATGAAAACAAATGTCCGAAAACCTACCTCCCAAATTGCTATTAGCTTGAAAGAAGAAGCAAAATAATGAGCACTAATTGCTCAACAGGAAATGCCCAAAATTGCACATGCACTTCAGATAGACAAATGTTTACATAAATAAGCCATATTTAATCAATTTCATTTTGGAAGTAGGGTAATGCTGTTTGGAACCTAATTTGCTTAATTAACTGCTTCGAAGATATGAACACGGGCCTTGTAGTATTAGCATCGGGTACTGGTTAAAACACTGCATATGAGTTGAGTTTTTTTTTCTTTTTTTTAATGTAAATGTAATTTTATTCATTCAAAGTGGGTTACATCTTTGAGGATCGCCGGCATTATAAAACCTGATACTTTTTTTACCTAAATAACACTATATCTATGATTGCGAGAATGTTTTGCTCATCTATGTGCGATATGGTTTCCAGTCTTTTTGGCCCACACAATATCGCATCGCCTCGAAAGCAGGCTAACATTTTCTTCGCATCATCAATTAGGACTACTGGCCTTAACATATCTTTCCTAGTGCTTTTGACAGCGTTGCTAACCGACGCCGAATCACCTCCCACTACTACATCACGAAATCTTCATTCCATGGTGAAACAAGCAACTAGTGTTTCGGCTATTTTTGCTTCAGATTGATCTTCCACCCATTTATCTTTTCCCAATCTATGACCTAGATTAATAGTTGTATAATATATCATCAATTTTCACAATAATCGCACCCATAAGGGCCCATTTCAGAGACAATTCGTACTCACAAGTTTTCATTTCGTAACGATATCATTTAATAAAATGCATTTTTGCGAGGAATCTTTGCCCTCTGTCGTCCAAAAATATTTGCCTTGTGCAGAAAAGAAGGTACTCCAATAAAGTAGATCGCCAAGAAAAAAAGAGGTTTTCAATTAGCGCGATGGTTGAAATAATGTAGGCTTATATTTATCTTGTCTAAGTGATAATAACAAATTGAGGTTTAGTGTGTGCTTATAGTAGATGCTAAATATGTATATTCATACTCAATCATCAAAACATATTTGGAAACTTGAGTGTGTGAAATGGAATCAAAGGAACCTAAGGCTACATAGCGGACGTGCTAAAAAAAAATTCACCAAGTCGAACGTCGAAGAGCAATGAAGAGGACATACTATGTTAATTTCAATGATAATTGTTCTCTTCTCTTTTGTAATTAGTCTTATACTGTATGCTGAACGTGACTTCATATATCCACAAACAAGTGTCTTTCTAGCAAGTAAGTCAACTCTAATTTGGAGGTAACTCAGATCGTCTTCAAGATATTTGGCGTTGAAATCCAAATTTTTCGGAAGAATTTTAAGGCACTTTTATAAAGCCAGAGAATTACTTTGGACTCGGCGCCATGAATCGAAACATCAACAACTACATACCTTAAATGTTTTTGCCGACGAAAACTTATGTTTAGGTCACCCGAGACACTAGAGATTTGAGCAATCATTCCTAAACCAACTCATAACGGCCAACAGTGTAAAACTAATTTGAGGCTAGCCTAAACGTGAAATGGAGTAGTACACAAGGTGTTAAGGTTATTGCGTATATGGAGACTAGGGCCTTTCAACTGTTCTAGGGAATGGAGTAAAAAGACAAAACAATTTTGATGATTTGAAACTAGGCAACAAGCTCTGAGATTGGTTACGGTGTTGTTTACCGTTCCCGACCTGCTTTGGTAGCACCCATTTTGGAGGTCGGTCGTTCGTCTTTCTCCTTTTGGAGGGATTGACTGCATTCACCACATGCTTGCTCCATCTCTTTTGCATCGACCAAAGGTTATTGAGGGCGTGACCTGCGCACCGTCCGGATGCCCACCGTCTCCTGGACGTTTGTCGCCGGTGACTGTGCTCTCCCACTTCCAACTTTCATCATTACTAGAGATTTCATTCCCTTTATACATCAAGCACACTTCCCACACAACCTATGTAATGCCCCCAGAAATTCTGTTGTCTCGAACACCCGGGACGTTAACATATCGGATCACATTAAACATGTCAAATATATTCATTAGTATATATTCTAAATCATCTAATTCACCATCGACTCAGATTTTGCAAAATACTACATTATAATTGCATAACTTAAACTATTACAACTTATGTCCTTCGCAAGTCAAGCTCCTAAGAACCAATTAACAACACCGACCTGTGCAAGGGTCTTCCTATACAGTGGTAATGGCTCACCGAAATCTCACACAGACTCTAACCCATTCTCGAACATGCTACAACTGCTCATCACCTGCAGAAGGGAGCCAAACGAAGGGTGAGCTTTTGAGAGTTCAGTAAGGTTGTACAAAGACTACCAACATGATTACAAAATGATTCCAAAGAATCCAACCGATAATGATTTTTAAAATACTTTGAACGATTAAAAACTCAATAACTTCTAAAATGATCAAAACTCATCATAAATAAATACCAAAATAGACAAATACAATCACGACGGATTCCAAAACGATTAATAAAAGATCATTTCCAAATACAACAAAGATTTCTCGCGGGATTCTAAACTATTTGAGATAATCCTTTCTTAGTTATTTCCGTAACAATCATAGTACATATATGGTGTAGATAAAATAAAAAATCAACATTAATCCTGAGCGGTTACAATGTCACTCTGGTAAAGTTGGTAGTTTACACATGCATATGTATCACAATAAATACTAGTCCCATTGGGTATTAGCCTACGTTTCATGCAGGATTCAAACTAACCTTATACTGCCTCTCTACAAAATGGATACCCAAGTCAACATAGAAAAATCAATAATATCAATGAGCATTAACATAAGCTCAAATCACCGAAATCAATTCGGGTTCTAATAACAATAACATACTGATGTAAGCCATAATTCGAAATTTCAGAAGAAAAATCACAAATAAACAATAAAAATAATTGCGAATAATTATCGAATTTAAGCACAACAATTCAAAAAAACGGATTCAAACAATTATCAAATTTGCTCAGCACGCAATAACATGCGAGTGAGCATCACAAGATTTTCAAATAATCGATTTAGATCCAATTTTAAGGTTTTCTGGACAATAACATGCTGATATCAAAACATAATTCAGAGTTCAACATTAGTCATAAGTAAATCAAATGAGTACTTATGAGTAGGAGTTTTCAAAATAAGGGTTCAAATGAAAGTCCTTACCCAGGGTTTAGATAGAATCTCTTACTTGGATCTGCAGCTAGCTTACCATAACCGTAAAGTCTTTAGCTTTACCCTAAACGAAATAATCGAACCATTAGAATACAGCCTACAGTACTATATTGTAATTTAATATAGACTCACACATACTCCCAAAATGAACCCCCTCACGGGATATGTATAATTACCGAAACACCTCTGGGATGTAAAATTACCAAAATACCCCTATCGAACTTAAATCACCAAAATAGTTTTTTCGCAAATAAAATCACCCAAACAATCTTACTGTATGTGAATTTACCTCAAAATACCTTTTATAGGTAAAATTACCAAAATACTCCTTTGGAGTGGTAAATTACCGAAATACCATTCGTTACACTTAAATCATCAAAATGACCTTCCTGTAAGCAACATCACTAAAATATCCTTACCGCATGTAAATTTACTCAAAATAACCTTTATGGATAAAATTACCAAAATGACCCATCGGGGTGACAAATTAACAAAATACTCCTGGAGATTTTCAGCACCAAAAAATTTTAAAAATATCTTAAAATGCTATTTTAAGCATCTTGAGATCATTTCTGGACTAAAAAGTATTTTAAAAAAATTTCGCCCAAAAATTCTGAATCGGTGTCCCAATCGAGCTCTAAAAGGCCAGTTTCACGAAAAAAATACCTATCAGCCTCAGAATGGCATGAAATTTTAGATAATAAATCATATCAATAAAATAAGATTTTTGTAAAATTTTTAGATTAAAATAACTTTATTTACTATGCTAAATAAATTCAGAATTTCTCCTAATCGGTATCTTCATTTAACGTCCTTTGCGGACACCGAAAATTTCTAAAAAATTTCAGAGCGTAAGTTTCATAAAAATATTAGGGGTTATAGTTTTGGATGTTGTCCAATTTTGTCCCTAACTATATATAAAAGTTCATAGAAAAAACTGTCTAAATTAATTTTGATCTTAGCGACAATAATGGTTAATATTTAAGTTTGAGCACGAACTATTGCTCCTTGAGAACATACAGCATCTTCTTCCTCTCTTCTCTTTACTGTCGAGACCCCACTTCACACGACTCACCTACACCATCCGTTATTCCGAAACACTCACACACTATTACCCTTAGTTATACATTATACCACTTAAAAAACACTCCTTAACATACAATCAAACACATAAGTCACACACATAATCACACCCGAACCTCACACACTCAAGAACACAAACTTCACAATCACACGATACACTCTCAGCCTCGGGAAATTCACTGAAACTCATTATTTCACTCATTAACACATCCGAATACACCCTACAACCTTCAACGCACACACCTACTTTGAAAACACGCCCTCGAACACTCACAATACCTCTCTTGCACACGAAGAACACACGCACGCACATACCCCTGTACCCACAGACAACACATAACAAAAAACCCACCAACACACAATAAATCATACTAAAAAAGGTAGAGGAATACCCTTGAAATTTATGCTTGATCCCTCTTAATTCCCTGCCCCCCGAAGCCCTTGTTCCTCTCTTTTCTTCTCTGTTCCCGTTTGTTCTGTTTTTTCTGTTCTTTATTTCCCTGTTCTTCTTTCTTTTCTGAAATGGAAAGTCTTCCTTTCCTTTTTTTTCTTCTTTACCCGAGACTTCAATTGTCACTATCTAATATTTTAATCTTTAATGTAGCTTAGTCATTAACGAAGAAGGAGATGTCATCTTTTTTAAAAAAAAAAAAGGTTTCTAAAATTTGACACATAAGTGAATAATTTTTAAATTTGCAAATTGGTCTCTCAAGTTTTCTAAAATTACAAAAATGCCCCCCACAATTTCAAATTTTACTTTTTATCCCAAAATTATTTTAAGCTTCAACTCTCTAATACTATCTGAGCATTGCTTAAAATTATCGTCCGTTTATTTTTCAAAGCACCGATGGTTATTTAACCCCTCCCAAAGTTCGGGATATTACAATCTACCCTTAACATTACCCTCTTTTCTTAAACTTGACTGTCGATCACACTACCACACAGCACTAGGCGTTCGCCGTCTCCAAATGTTCGTCGCCCCTGGCCATGCAGTCTCCAAGACGTCCGTCGCCCGCGATGGCGCGCCGTCTCTGTGACGCCAGTCGCCCTTGCCCAAGCACCGTTCATGTGCCACGTACCCAAGCGAGACAAAGTAGCAAATTTCCAGACTAACTCCTGCTCCTGGCAAGACACCCCGCCACTTTCATAACATGTGCTCTTGGCACTAGGTATTATCTCACAACAGATGTCGCTGCATCCATGCTCCATTCTCAGGTCTCGTGCGGTTGGCATCACACTCGTACGCCATTCTTATCTCTCGTGTCACTGGCACCGCCCCCGTGAGCCACTCTTATGTTACGTGTCCCCATGCACCACACTTAATTCACCACACCATGTGCCCCGCCGTGGATATGGAACATGCTTATTCCCATTCTCTGGAGTGTGCAGTATTTCGAGGGGCTCCGCTCACAGTGTTTCGGCATGAAGACCTTTTGCGGCAGGATAGGCTCGCTACAGAAGCTACCTCTGCCTTGTGTGGCTTGCATGACCCTAAGCATGCCTGATTTGTGACCACATCGCACTCACGTTATCACTGATCGTCGGGTGTCCCCAGGACGATGACCCCCTAGTCACTCTGAGACGGGATTAGGTCTTTGAAAGGTATTACGTCTAGTCCACCTGGCAGTCAGGCATAGGGACTCTCCCCTACCACTGGCAGTTTCTCTCTATGTCTCTTGATGCACCCCCGTGGGATTGAGTAAGGATTTTGGACCGGTGACTAGGACAAGGGCTTACTCTGATCATGCCGACACTGTGTAGTCAGTCTTTTTAGACAAGTAGAGCGACACTGTGTGGGGCAGGTAGCAAGAGTATAAGATCGATAGTTGAAATGAGCACCGATATTTGTGGACCCCTGGTGATGTGTCACTTTCAAGAGAAGACATGTGGCAACTGATGACATTGACATACTTTTGCCTAAAAATAGATGATCCTAAACTTCATTTTTCAGAAGAACTTTTCTCATTCTCACAAAATTATTTTCATACTCTAGAATCTAGAGCTACTGAATTCTAGAGAGAGAAACATAATTGGACCGTGACATTGGACGTAACATCAACTGCGACAATGACCTTGATGTGGACCTTAGCTTGGATTGTCGGCCCTGTTCGTCTCAACCTCAACTCTGCAGCATGCCACTCCTCACAGCCTATCCGAGAAGCCTTGCACTCTGCTCTTACTCAACAGTTAATGTGTCTCACTTTGTACATCTGGCAACTGACTCAGATTGTATCTTTTGTGGTACCTCCATGTAGCTGCGACCTACTTTCCTTGACATCATATACTTATAGGCAAATGTGCCATCATCATGATTTTTGTGATTGCAAATGGTGTACGTATAGGAAAATGTTATCCTCTGGGTTAAGCAAACCATGTTGATATGCTCCAAGTTTACTTTGAAAACCGAGACTCCCTTTTATATGAGTTTGTTCAGTTTTCGAATGACTAATCTTTTCAGAGTGTTTTCAATCATTCGAGGTAGGCCAAGGTGATTGTAACGTTGATAATTTTTGCCTTCAATCCTTTAAATCATAACTCATCCGAGATCCCGTTGGACGATGAGTCTGTTACCCCCAGACTTGGATGTTGTGACGATGAAAATTTCCTTACATGAGGCATTTGTGTTCTCAATACGTTACTCCCTCCATCTTGAAAATTATATATATATATATATATATATATATATATATATATATATATATATATATGGTTGTCCCAAAAAAATCACTTTCCAAATTAGTAAAAATTTTGTAAGTGTTTTTTTCATTTTTACTCTATTTATACTTATTTTATTCTACTTTCTCGCTCTCCATATTTAATCTTTCACCAAGGCATTTTCTTTCTCTTATTCCACTTTCTTCCTCTCATGTCTATATCTCTCTTCTAGAGTAAAAT
Organism: Escallonia herrerae; assembly: GCA_033070095.1. Taxonomy (NCBI): domain Eukaryota; kingdom Viridiplantae; phylum Streptophyta; class Magnoliopsida; order Escalloniales; family Escalloniaceae; genus Escallonia; species Escallonia herrerae. The sequence goes on from JAVXUP010001327.1 coordinate 73,086, forward strand.
GAAAAAATCATATATATCCAAAATAAGCGTACAAATCAAACACAATCAAGTATTTTGAGACGAAGGGAGTATCATTTTATAAGACGTTTGATCCTATCTTATTTTTTTTTATTACCATATCACAGTATTGAAGATCTTTGTGGTTCCTTTCAAGTGCGGTGGAGCATTATTCATTATGTAACATTATGCTAGCCTCAGCATTAAACTGGCGACATATTATCACTGAGGCTTTTTTGTTACAAACCTTGTTTCTTTCTTACCGTGTCACATATTTTTTTCACGTGACTTTTCTACACTATATATGTATTTTACTAGGCGTCTATTAATCATACACGTTGCTTTCATGCGGTGAGATCGTCATGCTTGTTTATTAGGCGGTCGCGATCCTGCATGAAACTTTAAAGATACCACATCTAAGGCTCTATTCATTAGATAAATATTTGTGCTAGAAATTATCATCATATTTATTCAACCTCATGGACTTTTATATTATCAAATATAGCATTTAATTGCGAGCTTTATATATAATGCAAGGCAACAAGCTTCAAGTCATCGATTCTCTCAACTCTTCATTTGTGTTTATTCTTTCAAGAAGATTTCTTTGTACAATAATTGATCATTACAAAAAAAAGAGATTGTAGAAAAGTTTAGACTTATTTGAAGGAGTGGATCTAACATATCAGCCATATCAAAATTCTATAGGTTTATGTCATTGTCACTTTTGCTCTGACGTCATTAATTGTTTAGGTACCATATTTGTAGCATTCTTTATTGAACTATATTTCCAAATGTTTATAGATTAAGTTTTAAATTCCTAATTTGTTTCAAAAAAACCAAAAACAACCTTAAAAAGAAAAGTAAAGAGCACATGATACAAACCTACACCATTTACTCTTATATTCAACACAATTCATGGCAAAAGCCTTCGGAGTTCCAAATGAGATGAAATATATAGTGGCAAGATTGGGAATCATGAATTAAAGTAAGAAAATTCAATGTCAACGTAAAAAATGTTCAAAATTAAGATGGACAAAGCTTAGAAATTAATCATTTTTCAATGTTTTTCTGAAAGAATTACTGAAATGACTACGTAAAAAAAGGTAATTTAATACACAAGTTGGGGAGAAAGCCAGAAAGGAACCCTGCGATTTGATTCTCCTTTTTCTCACATGAATGAAGATTTTGCTAAACTGATCACCTACGTACCTTCGGTCTTGAGCATCTGAAGCAAGAAATCAGACCACGTGTCAATGGGCCCAGGCAAGCACCAATGCACGCAATCATTAGGCATTTGGACAACCTCGTTTCGCCAATGACCATATTTACTAGGGTGACCGTCCGGCCTCATCAACATGGCTTGCGTTGTATCAAGTAACCTGAACTTTAACTCCTTCTTCATCCCTTCTCTCTCTGCAACCCTAAATTCCTCTACTTGCGTCAAGTACAGCTCCAAATTATCACCCTCCAAAACCGTCTCGGTGCTCCTAAACGGCCTCCTTCGCACACAATTCCCGCCATTATTCCATCCGCCGTTTTCAAAATGATTCGGGGAAAAAGTCCTAAAAAACGTTGTGCCCTTAAAGTTTTTCAAGGTGTTTATTGCTCTAAAGGAGGTACGGAATGCTCTTCGATACCCGTAAGTAATTGACAAGTTTTTTATCTCGTCTCGTTGACAAAAATGACACCCGACTAAACGTCGGTTCTCGTAGTACATGGTGGGACGATAAAACCAATGGCCCGTGCTTAGGATGATGTAGTCGAATTCGTCGATCTGGGTTGTCCATTTTTCATCGAATTCGTCGAGGTAGAGGTTGAAGAGGCCGTTGTGATTTGGACCATCTGCGTCTTCTTCTTTAAATTTCACCAAAAAGGGTGTCCAAAATGTTGCAAGGGTAAAATTGTAGCTAGAGTATTTCCGGCGTTTGAAATTTTCGTCAGCTGTGTACGAAGCATCTATAGGATACTCCACCTAAGCATGCAAGACAACAGCGCAAAAGCCTCTATTAGCTGTCATTTCATTTCATGCATGTGACTGCCAAAAGAAAATTTCATGAATGTCTGCATTACCACGTAAATTGATTCTCTAGAAAAGATATACGAGAACCCCCCCGAACCCCGAACACCCCCCCCCCCCCCCCCCCGCCCCCTCCTTTCTCACTGAATTATGTAAAGGAACATCTATTTTTTCACTATATCACTTTACGTTGTTAATTTGTCATTAAAAAGTGCATGACGATAAAACTTAAATTTTTAGCGACGAATGAGGGTATGGAAGAGTATAATATGATGTGAAAATGGACATTCATATTAGATAAACACAGTACCAAATTGGCAATGCCATCAATTTCTAACTTAATTTTAGAACTTTAAATAATCCAACTTGTATATTTTCATCTCTGCTACATAATTTGCGCTGCTCAAGCACATGCATTGCGTTCCCACACAATTTTGATCTGCTAACATCTCTTTCTTTTTTTTGGCCACCATGCATGGACTAGTATCTTTGGGGACATTAAATAACAAAGGTTTTGCCTCATTTTGCGGCCTTTTCTCAGTCTTCATGGTCTAGGTTTTACCCCCCAAACGTACTAAAAGAACAGATTTTCTGTACTAAATGAACGTCACCAGATTTGACAATGCTGAACAGTCTATAATAGTATGTTTCATCTGAACATACTATATATAGAGAACTCATTTTAATTATCATGGCGGCTGGCAATGGCCTTTTTTTTTTTTTTGTAGTGTGGGTGGCAGTGGCTTTCAAGAGCTGGTATTAGGACTAAATAATTACGAGAAGACGACGAAAACAAGTTCGGTTGCACAACTTCTCTTCTAAGTCTTTTTTCTGCGACATTGAATCAACCTTTTATCGTCAGCCACCGTAGCTAATTAAGAGGGGAACGTGGTCCTTCTTGATTCATACAGGATCCACGTGCCCCATATTACTTGGATTAAAGCATAAACTAGCTAGTGATGCTTTCGGCTATTGGAATTTTGCCATCTAGGGATCCGTTTGTCGGATTTTTCCTGAGAATTCGGGAGTTTTAGCCGTGACTAGCTTGGTTTTTTCAAATTGTTTCTCATTATTGAGAAAAAGTAACAAAGATAAAGTACGAGCTTGTTTGTAGCATTAGTAATTAATTGCTACAAAATTCTAATAGCATTTCAGTGACAGTTTTGTCAAATGCTAATCGTAACAAGCCCCAACATACAAAGGTGGTGGTGAAGACTTACCCTGGATAAGAGGCATATCAAAGACTGCATTTGGTTTCTCCCAACAGAGTCTCCAACAAATGCCAAGGACTTCCCTCTAACAATTTCAAGAAACTGGTAGGGGTCGAAAACTGGTAATTCACACCCTTCCGGCTTCCACTTCCATTTTGTGAACTCGGAGTCTGGTCTTCCATACTTCATGCAGTTCTGGTGCTCGTGGATCGCCCAACACGTCCTGTTCGTATAATACGGCGCCTCCGGATTTGGGATCCATTCACCGCTAAAAATGTCACATTTGTGATTACTTTCTTAATGGAATGATGTTACAGGAGATTTGGTTTTAAGCAAGGATGTATAACTTAGGAAAGGGTAATATAGAGGGATAAAAATGAGAAGAAATAGTGTTAATACTACTAGTAGAACTACTCTTGGGGTTCTCCGTAAAGGAGTTTGGTTTTTCCAAAAGGGAAGTTGGTCAACTGCTTGGTGCTTCATTGAAGAGCTTTAGGGAGAAAATGATGAAAGAGAGGACTTGGAGTGTTCATCGAAAGATGAGACCTAACCTCACCAAAATCAAGGTATTGGTTGTTCAATATATGGTTTTGGTGGTAATATTTTATGTACGTCTCATGTGTCACAAAAAGTCATAAACATTTGGTTTGGGCATTAGTTTTTGTATTTGTAAGAGATCTGGGTCATGAGATTACATTGTTAATATATTTGATGTAACACATGATACATAACATTGCCCATCTAACGTTGTTAATCTATATCAACAGCATTGCCCGTCTTTACTTTAGTGTTTTGAAAAATTGAATCTATTTGTTATTGTTATTTTTAATTTTTAGAAATACTAAACTTCTTTTTTCTAAGCAGTATTCATCACTTCTGTGTTAAAGAATACCATATCCCTTAATTATGAGCCGGACAACATTTTCCGCTTTCACAAGAACAGAGTGAATCCCTGCTAGCAGCACCCTTGTTGATATGAGAAACCTGTGTAAAACTGTGCATAACAGTAAGTGTACATAGCAAAATCCTTCACTAGAGTTCCTTTATAAACTGTGACGACCTGAACAACTTTTGGAAGCAAGTCAGTGCCCTTTTCTTTTCTGAACTTTAGCAGTTGTGGCCTCACAACAACTGCTAATAAAGCTGAGAAAAAGCTTGATAGTCAGCAAATGTTGGGAAAAGAGGTGATGCGAGGGTTGTGGGGTTATAAAGTCTTTTCTCTTTGTGAGTTGTGACTTTGTTGTAGATGGCCATGGAGATGGATGCCCCTTGTGGAGCCACCCAACCAGCCCTGGCAACGAATATAAGGCTTCATTTGGCAACTCTCACAAGTTTAGTCCAAAAATTCTTCTTTAAACTGTGCCCTTTTAGTTGCAGAGATAGGCTGTTTTACGGTGCTCCCCTGGGTGACTTAGCATTACAGAATTATGTTAGCGTCAAAAAAAGTATGGTAAGAGATTTGTTGATAAGGTTAACCATTGGTTTTATTATTCAACGGTTTAAGTTTTCAAAATAGATAGTAATTTTAAGTCGTATCAGAATTCTTGATAGTGTAAGATTAGAAGCTTGATTCTTTTTGTTTGGACATGACTTCATGTATATGTTTCTCATATTTGTGCATTTGGGAATGATGCATCTAAAATTGTCCCTTGTTTATTCATTACTTAAGAGAGCGTTAAGCTGAATAAATATTATTAGGTCAGTTCTTTAGCAAATTAATTTTTTTTCAAACAGATAATAGCGTAACAATAATCATCAACCAAGGATCATGTTCTGAGTTTATAAGTTTGGACCATGTGGTGGTACGTATAGCAGGGCACTCAAGATCTTGGACCACCTCCCGGTACATCGGAAAAGTTACCAAAACTACTTCAAGAAAGACATTCTTATTGAACTAATAAAGCCAAACTAAGTGTGGATCCATTGAATTAATTGTTGTAAATAAGCTAGATGCAACATGATTGAACAAATAAAGCCAAACAATGTGTGTTGCTGCATAATCCATTAAATTAAGTTTTGTTAAATTATAAGTTAGATGCAATAATTGGAATGCAGATAAGAGAAACGCATCACAATAATTAGCTTTGGAAGTGATATCAAAAGGAAGAATCGTCCACAGATCTTAATAGGCGGATGGCCCGGGTGGGGGGACCGTGACCCCTGTCAAAGTTTTTCAAGGGTTCACGTTGTTTTACTTAGCCATTTACTTGCTGACAAGAAGCCTTTGAAACTTCGGTATCGTTTGAAAACTGATTAATTTTTAATTTTTTTATAATTTTTTAAATTAGAAAAAAAATACATTTAGCACACTTTTTTTTCTTCAATTTTGAAAATTAGTTTTTAAAACATGATTGTTTTGTAAAACTCAATTTTAGAGTTTTGAATTTCTAATTTTGGTTTTTATTTTGAGACCACCACCTCCACCCGCCGCCACGCCCCACCACCGCCACTGCAACTACCATCAAAGAAAAAATTCAAAATAAAAAACTAAGTAATCAAACACGCATTTATTTTTATAAAAAATAAAAAATAAACTTGTTTTTGTATTTGTATTTATTTTTTTTTAAAACAAAAAATCAAAACTGAAAGTGATTTCAAACAGACATTCCATGTTACTCCATGTCTCCATCATTAGCAACACGTTTTACTCCATGTCTCCGTTTTGATTTCGGGTTACAGTGAAGTAGTCATTGATAAATCGTTCATCTCGATCAACATTTAATTAAGTAGTAAGAAACTTACGATGAGAGTGACTTAAAAAATAGAGAAAAATGCGTACACAAAATTATTCATTCCTAAATTAATCTATAGAATATACTATTTTTTGGAGCTAATCTCAAAACTATAACCTAAACCTTTTTACAATGTTGCCTTTTACGATGTTGCATTCGTGACAAAACATGGATATTACTTTCTATGTGGGTTTTCCGGTATGTGTAAATATGTTGACAAAGGCGATATGTCAGGTTAGCATGTCTTAAGCTTCTGCAATCATTTCATCTTATTGTTATCTGAATTAAGTAATATATTTTTCACTGTTCTAACACACCTTTTCTCGTCAACTAATATCTTAAACACCATTCTTAGCGATGAAAAAATCCAGTAGCTAAAGCCGAATTTCGTTGTAGTGGAACTGTTCCCCTGCATATTCCCTCCCATATGTGTCCAAGTTCTTAATGAACAATGTATGTAATTACTGGAACTCGGTCATGATTCTATTGATACTATCCAATACATGCTTGTCACCAATCTTTTAATTAAGATGGCAGATTACGTAAATAGTAGAGCAGCCTAGAGGCCCTCGACATAAAAAATAAAAAAAACAAAAATAAGAATGTTTTTCAAACGATAATGGGAAGGAGAGATAATGCTGCCATAGAACTCTAATCCACATGCTACGTGTCGGAATATTGATTAATTGAGAAAGATAGCCAACTAACAGTATTGAAACTCGACGTGATTTCTAGGTATATATGAGAAAAATGGTCAACAGCGACAAGTAGTTACACAAATGTTGCCCGTTTGATGACTTCAACGGACAGTAGCTATCACAGGAAGTCTACTTGTGTGATCAATTTTACGCGACAAGAAGAGATCCATTCCCAAAAGTCACTGCTACACACAATTGTACTCTTTACCGATAACTTCGACAATTTAAATTAAAGAGCCAGATATTCATCTTATATACATCTAAATCAGCTAAGTCTCATTTTGACTTACCACAAAGGAGTTGGTTCAGAGGAACCAAGGGTCTCGATCCATATCACATGAGTTGGCGTTTCTTACTCGTCGCTTCTTGTTGGGGGTATCCCGCAGAATCTTACGGTCCCGTCATTTTTAGAACCAAAAAAAAAGTAATAAGGGTGTATTTGATAACACAATTAAGCACTTAAAATTTAAAGTTTTCAATAATTTTTAATTAAGTGCGTTTGATAACGTTAAGCCTTGTATCACTTAAAAAATTAATTCCTACAAAAAATAGACCAAAATTTTAAGTCAGGGTGGACTCACTTAATACTGATTACTTAATTCTAAGTGAGATGGTTAAAAGTTATTTAACATACTTTTACATAAAAAAATAATTACCATCACGATGCCGCCTCATTTAATTTACTGGCAACACCGCTCCACCACAATATAACCACCATCACAACCATTATTTTCTTTTGGTACCACCACCACCACAATTATTACGACCTATCCACTATCACCACCACTATCACCACCGACACCATCAGAAGGACAACGTCACCTTCACCATATCGTCATTGTTGTCACTACGTCCATGTCCGCCAAAAACATCTCCAAATCCACAACACTACAACTACTGCCATGACTGTCATCTAACCGCCCATCACGATCATCACAAATTACCAACGCTAGATATTCACGCACCATTACCATCATCATAGACATCTTTTTGCCGCCATTGCTGTCGCTACCACCATCGCCACCAATACGATTTTGGTCCCCAAAAAAAGTTATAAAGTACATAAACAAATGCATAACTTTGGTAAAATTGATAAAATTTGTGAAGAATCAATTTTCAGACATCTGTTTTTAGTTTACCAAACAGATTAACTTATTTTTCAGTAGAAATTTAGTCGTTTAAAGTTTTCAGTTTTACAAATTCAGTGCTTAACTTTTTCAACACTTAAATTTCAATTTTATCAAACAGCCCCTGAGTCTCGATTAGAATTATCCACCTTCATGTACAAATCTCAAGTCGCTAGCGAATGCTTACCAGAGGAGGTAAAGCATGAACAAACAAAGAAGTGCATATTATGTTACAAGCTTCAAGTGTTACGTCCATCTAATCCACTAGTCTTAAACTAAGATTAGAATAACTTATCTTGTCAAGCTCAGAAGCGTGAGTTTGTAATCAAACAGGCAGTAACCCACCGGAACTTCATCAATTAATCTAACACAGTTATGTGCATCAAAATCTAGCCATTTTGATGGGGACAGTGACTCCCAAAGTTCAAAACATATCACATTTTCCACCTGAATTCTACAAGTGGTAGGGGGTTGGGGGTTTGAAAAACATAAGGAAAAATAATTAAAACCTTCTTGTTTTCTTTCCTGAGAGTAATTAAGTCTCAACCGTTGTTGGTGTTCATGCATTAGAACAAGGTTTTAAAGCACATTCTGCGTAACGAGTAACACAATGTTCAGGGTTCTTAAACGGGGTGAGAAAGAAGGTTCCAATAGCAACCCAATTTCATCTCCTGAATTAAGCTCCAACATGGGTTCTAGTTGCTCTGGTGCTGGGAGAGAGGATACTGACCCTCATTGGTATAGTCAAAAAATGGCGAAGTCTCGGCCAAGTACTTCTGAGGCAGATGACAACATAGTAAATCTATGTGCAAGTTAGAGGGCTAATTAAGTCCGAGGCTAAAGAAGACAGGTTAAGCAAAGGAGAACAATGAGGTCCGCTTGTATACAACGATGAACTTGTGCTGGTAACTGTTAACAGTGACAAGGATTTGTTCGACATTACTGCAAGTTAGCACTGAATTACAGAAACTAAAACAGGAAACAAGCTAAATTGCTTTAATTTAGATCTACTCTCTGATGATCACATCGAGAATGGGCGCAAAAAACTTGCAACCTTAAATGCAGTATATACATGCAACTCAAGAATTATCAGAGATACTTCTTAAACTCTAATACTCTATGTTAAAGATAAAGGGTCACTTCATGATCATGGTGGTTGGAGACTTTACCCCGGATATGAAGCATATCGATGACCGCACATGATTCCTTGCCAGTGTGTCCAGCAAAGGCCAAGGACTTCCTTCTCATAAGCTCTAAGAAGTGGTTTATCGACCCTCATCAACTCTGAATCCGGCCTACCGAATTTCATGCAGTTCTTGTTCTCAGCACATCGTATTCGTATAATATGGTGCCTTAATTTGAATCAGGGATCCTCCCCCGTGAGAACAAATTGCACTCCTTAAGACCACCTTTCCCCTAATGTCAACCGTGTTGGATTTGTGAGTTGTTTGAAAACAAACAAAAGTTTTTTAACCTATATTGCCTAGAAATGAGTTTTGAAAAGGGTATATAAGTGGGAAAGTGCTCAGACGGTGGAGAGGGTAAACTAGGTTTGGTAATTCTAACGGGACATTGTTCGCTTTCTTGTTGCAAATGGTTACACGATTGATGATTCTTTGGCAAAGAAACTAGCGCATGATTGGAACTAAGGTGGAAGACATGGATCATTGCTGCAAGAAGGAATATAAGAGTTACAACAGAAGCTATGATTGGTGTCTTCTTAGGCGTATGGTTTCTCCCCTAAGGTAAGTTCATAGCCTTGGTGTTTCACTGAAGAAGGTAGAAGAAAGAGGGAAAAGGAAAACAAAAGGGAGGATTTATGGATGTTGCAGTGAGTTCATATCTTTGTTCTAGTTCTAACATGGGAGGAACTTAGAAGATTTGCTTCGAATCTCAATAAATCTACTCGGTGAAACTGATCAAATAGTGTAACTTTACATTCATAAAAATGGATGAAGATATGAAATTTAGATTGTTAAACTTACCTAAACATACCAACTGGTACACCTAATCTTCACCCAATAAAAGGAAACCATTTTCATTATTATTCAGTCTTCTCATTTTAATAAACTTCTTGCAGTAGGGCTTTCCATTCCAAACAATCATGAAACAAAGTTGGTTCCTCCATTATTTATAACTATTACCAAAAAAGTTATTATGTATTAGAAGATTAATGAAAAAGAAAAAAAGACATTCTAATCATAGAAGGGAAGTTTGTTAAGAGATTTTTGTAATCGCATTATTTTCTTTTTTAATTAACAGAAATTTTAGGATAGCTATAAATGCAAGCACTAAATTGTCAAGCAAGTTGTTCACATAAGGTCATGCTTAAGAGAGAGCCCAGGTCTATGGTGTTAGTTCAGAAGACTGGGCTAGGTCTGAAATTTGTTACTGTTTATTTCAGCAATACCTGTAAGTCCACATTCTGGATTACCCTAACAAAATTAGCTGTAGGCCTAACAAAAATTGCAGTGATGTAGTAGAAATTAATAGAATATTCAGATAACAACTACGTAACTTTCAATTACTAGAATATAATATTCAGATAACAACTACGTAACTTTCAAGTTCGATTCAGTTAATCAAACAAGTAATTTGATCATGATCCGAGTTCAAAGCAGCATAAATGGTTCGTAAGAAGTAGCTACAACATACCATCTCTTCCGGGGCGGGCTAGGGGGGGGTTTAGGATTCTTGAAGTATTTTAATTAAATTTTTCGATGCTCGACCACCGAATTTCAAAAGTACTTCAGATGTTCTTTTTTAAGCTATGTACACATATATTTAGTACACACATCTAATATGTAAACAAATATCGGTATCACAGCACAATAACTGATCAAGCAAATAGTATATCAATTTGAGTCTGATATATAGTCGAAAAAAGATATAAATCCGTAAATTAAAAGTTTTTTTCCCCCCTATATACAGATTACATGTGATTGCTTTTACAACAGGTCAAAGAAAGTTTACTCTGAAAATGTCTATTTTCAAGTTTATATATATTTTTTTACATACTATTGATTGCTAAAGATGTTTATCAATTTGTTTTCATTATATATTTTAGTAAGAAATAAAAGTCTAAAAAAGTATGACTTGTTACTGCAAGAAATAGTTAATCCAACCACTTTCTTTACAAGAATTCTTAGAAGACTTTGAGCCCCTTTTGGATCGCGACATCAATCTCCAAGTCTTTGGCAGCCACTGAACAAATTTTAAGTGGAGGAGAGAAACTCATGCAACTCTGCTAATTTTGGTGCGGTTTCCAAGCCAAAAAGACAAGATCTCCTTCAAAAGTCTCTTGGATGTTAGCGGCTACATGGCTATTGCAAAGATTTTCAGTTCTCGAAAAATAAAAAGAGCCACATATATATTCCAGTAACTCTATATTATCGGTAAACAATGACAGATCCCTTCTCAATTTTCTTAGCCTATTTCCTCAGCTATGTTCCAGGAATAGCCTATTTTCCCCAATCAAGTTGCACGAAGACTCGTCTATAATACTTTTTATTTTATTTTTTTGATTTGTAGGCCTAGGGAGAAATCGCGTACTAAAGATACAAAAAGGAAACTCCAAGGGGTTGGTGAATTAGTGAAGGCCTTAAGGAGTAATCCCAATGTCTCCGAAGTCGAATTCTCGTAACGACGGGTCACATATAAACTACAATTTTGATTATTTAAAAAAAAAAAAAGAGATGCAAAAAGGAAGGAAATGGGCTCTTTTGGTGACAAACAAATAGTTTAAACAACGAAACTGATCGTCTCAGTCGTTCCTTTTAAGGACGATAGAAGAATTTTGTTTATTTTCCTTTACACGGTACGCCGAAGTTTATGTAGCAGAGTTTTATTAAATTAAACACTAGGATTTACTACTACTGGATTTACTAGTACTAAAGAAGCAAAGATAATCATAACTTAATTTGGATCTCAAGTTATTGTCACAGGTGAAAAGATGTTAATCAAGACCTGCATCAACGAGCATTGCCAATAATACTTAGTTGCGTAGAGGAGGGTTGTTAGTTTTGCTAATGTACAATAAAGCTACCAGACTTGTACCATTTGGAGACTCTTTTGTCCGACAACACAAATGAGTCAAAAGGGTCTTACTCTCAACATTTGCGTGCCCTGCCTTGCATTTTAGGCTGTTAATGCTTTCGTTGTGACATCCAACCGTTACTCATTCCTAATCTCTCTCCCTCACTTGGCCTCTCTTCTAACCCTCCCTTTCTCGTACTAATAGCCATAAGCTGCTTCAATTCTTGCTCCAAACAACCCTCTCTGCTCATTCTTATACACAGCTAGAGATAATATTTTCTTCCAGACAAAGTTCTCAATCCTCAGGTTTGCACTCTGTTAGCTCTTTTTAACTAGCTGAAATTTAAGTTCTTTTTCGCGTCTTCTGCTTATCTTTTTGACAGATTTAGGTTCTAGCAGACACGGTGATGATGAGGTTGGAGAGGTTGATGGGGACTTTGAAATCAAAGCTGAGCAAGTCTTTGAGGATGAAGAAAGGAGCTGATAACTACGACAAGATAGAGAAGAGCGAGAGCATGAGGGTGGAAATACGGAGCAGGAAGGCTCGTAAGCTCATTGAGGAGTCCTTGAAGTTTGCCGATTCCCCCAAGACAAAAACTTTCGCCTTCTGATGAATATGCTACTCCTACATATCTATCTCGCCATCATAACGTGATTGTGAACTCCACTCCCCCATTGTTGTTCACAGATAGTTGTTTCCGGCTAATACAAATGTAATAATATCTTTTTGTTGGTACCTCTCTCTCTCTCTCTCTCTCTCTCTCTCTCGGAGATAGCTACACTGTATAAGGAACATAAGGTGATATTTGACACCATGTGGATTGGCACCAGTACGGTAACAATATCTTGTGTAACCATGTGATTCAAGTCTATATATTTTATTTTATTTTTGTTTACGAACTAATTAGCCAGCCAGTTGGTTAATTCTGGTTTTCCCTGGCTATTTTGTTGCCACTGAACACATGTATTTGACATTAATGCCGAAGTAATGCGTCTATGTGATCTTGGTTGAGTTAACAGAGGTCACGCATAATCATCTTGGACGACCAAAGGATTGGGGGATAGTCCAAAATCGACTGTGTTTGCAAAGCATCCTATTCAAAAGTAACAAAGAGCGGAGAGTCAACATGACTATATGTGAGTTCAATGTGTCTAATATGTGGATTCAAGCACTGTGTGCTTTAGGCTTTAACACGTAGTTTTGGATTTTGGCCTGATATATACAGAAATGCATGTCAAAGGAGAATTCTCGACAAAATGGGAATATATACTCTAAAGTTGATCCTCTCCACCCCCCCTCCCCTGACTTTTAAGCTAATGGCACGCAAGCATTTGAAAATTAGACCAGGCTCAAATGATAATTAAAGATTAAATGGTTTTTATTTTGACAAGTTAAATAAGCTAATTACAAATTTGTTCAAGTTTTATCCTAGAAACTGAGTACTCGTAGCAATTATCACTGAGAAATATCTTTTTGTATTCAAAAAGTATGAATTGTGACCGTCATAATAAGCACAACTTTGTAGGTTAGACGTTGAAATTAGGCTCATGAGCACCCTCAAGTGAATAGCTCCTGAAAACGTAGATTTTTTAAAAAATAACTTATAAACACCAAGTATACATGAGCTGCTACATAGACAAGTTGATGAGTTACAACTTACTTGATAAGCAGTAGCATAGGTCTTATAAGAGGAAACTAGTAGCTTTTTGACCCCCATGTAGAGCTTTAATCCAATTATCAATCTCTTATAATCCATCAGCTGATATCCATCATCCCATATGTTAATTCAATGCTTCCAACTCTTTGGTTTAAAGAAGTCTTCAAGAAACATTTAATTATGGGCATTCCATAATGGGTTTGGTCATATGTTTGTTAACAAAGTAATGCATGTGATGATCAGCGAGTGACAAATATTTCTGAGTCACACGATGTGCAAAGAGATAAAAATAGATAAAGAGGCCATAAAGTTCCACAACGGAAAGGTTATAAAAGGTGTGAAACATGAGGCGGAGGGAGGAGAGAGAGGGATATATCGAAAAGAAGGTTGGATGACTTGACGGTGATGCGGAATTTTGGCCCTTCGATCTATTCTATTTCTCCCCGTACGTACTCTGCTACGACATATTCTTGTGCAGATGGCCAAACCAAGAAGGGCCAGCGGTGTTGGTGAGGGTAATTGCACCCTAACTTACCTCTCTGCCGTTGAAAAGAAACAAGGCTAGACCTCCCTATACTTGGAAAAAAAAAATTGGTTGTTACTCGAGTTAAAGGAATCTTTTTTCTACCTTTCATATAGTTAGCAATAATTAATGATCATTAAATATTTTTGTAACTTTTATTTAGTGACATTAGAAAAATACTATATTAAAAAGTGTCGCTGAAAGTGTGAACAAAAAAGTCACTAAAAACATCTAGCGACTATTAATTGTCACTATATACAGAATTAAAGAAAATATTTACGATTCGAGTAGTAACCAAAATTTTTTATTAAAGGAAATTCCTAGGACTCTAAGTGGATGGAAGCTTTGATGCATATAGTATGTGAAGTAACTGCAGGCAGGACAAATGCGTGCTACTAAGTGAAAGATCTTTTCGACATGTAAATGTGTGGCTTTGTAGAAAACATATGAATTTCAAGCTAATGGCAACGCTATAATTTGAAGACTGAACCAGGCTCAAAGGGAAAGTAAAGATTAAGTAGTTTCTATTTTGAAAAGTTAAATAACCTAATTACGATTTTGTTCAAACTTTATCCTAGAAATCGTAGCAATGATCATTGAGAAATATCTTCTTGTATTCAAAAATTGGGTAGTTGTGACCGCCATAATAAGGACAACTTTGTGGATTAGTTGTTGAAATTAGGGTCTTGAGCACCTTAAGCAAATAGCTCCTAAAAAAAAGATTCAGAAAATAGTTTACAAGCACCAAGTATACATAAGCTGCTACATAGACAAGTTGATGAGTTACGATAAGCAGTAGCATAACTCCTATGAGAGGAAACTAGTAGCTTTTTTGACCACCATCTAGAGCTATAATCAAATTATCAATCTCCTATAATCCACCAGCTGATAACCATCATCCTATATGTTAATTCAGTGCTTCCAACTCTTTGGTTTAAAGAAGTCTTCAAGAAACATTTAATTATGGGCATTCTGTAATGGGTTTGGTCTTATGTTTGTTAAAAAAGTAATGCATGTGATGATCAATGAGAGACAAATATTTCTGAGTCACACGAAGTACAAAGAGAGAAAAATTAATAAAGAGGGGATAAAGTTCCACAGAACTTGAGCCTTTATATGTCAGCCTCTGGAATGGGAAGGTTATAAAAGGTGTGAAGCATGAGGCAGAGAGATGAGAGAGGGATATCGAAAAGGTCTGATGACTTGATGGTGATGTGGATTTTGGGCCCTTTGATCACCTTTCTTTCTCCCTGTACGTACTCTGCAACAACTTATTCTAGTGCAGATGGCCAAATAAAGAAGGGCCAACAGTTAGGTACGGGTAATTGCAGTCTTACTTACCCCTCTATTGTTGAAAAGAAACGAGCCTAGACCTCCCTGTACTTAATAAAGGGGATTTCTGGGAATCCAAATGCATGAAAGCTTTGATGCATATGCTATGTGGCAGACAACATTAACTGCAGGCAGCACACAAGCGAGCGATTAAGTGAAGGATCTTTTCGAAATGTAAATATATGGCATTGTAGAAAACATATGAACTGACCTAGTTGGACAGAACATTGCACGTTTTGGTACTAGAAACTTATAAAGTGACCATAGCAGTGGTAACGCAAAGGAAAGGTGGGGTTGGGGCCTGTTGCCTGCTGGACTCGGCATATGGTCTTTTTTTTTTTTTTTGGGGGGGGGGGGGGGGGGGTAAGCTAAAATCAGCATTTTTTAGTTTCACAATGTTTTCTTTGTGAATCTTTCCGAATATAATTTGGACATGAACATTATATTGAACTCAATACAAACTACAAATGAAATAATATTATTTGACAAGTCAAACTAGAATAAGAACAATTATTAAACTCAATACTTAATAGTTTATAATTTACTTTAAAATTTTGCACAAAGTCAAATAAAACAACCTTTATGGGGTGGAAAACATAATTCCTTTCCACAAGATCACAAGCAACAACTTCTGTGCAGCCCTAGAAAAACACAGGACGAAACATAATCAACATAGGGGTCGCTAGCACTCTACGATTTTCCTTGTCATGACAAAGGCAAGGCACCGAACCCACCGTAAAATTACCAATATTACCAAAAGCATTTCAAAAATTTTAGTTTCGCTTCACAAAATTGTGAAATTACAATTTCCCCTTCCGAGCATTGCAAAATACCCCACTCTGGTGATTCCTCGGTTCTAGGAGGCAGGTGAGACGATGGCTTTTTGGATCATCAATCTTTGACGGGTGGTGGGCAAGGAGATTGGTGGAAAACATCAATGCTGGTCTCAATGAGTTTTGTTTCGGGTGCAGTATCATGGGTTCATGGGGCAATGCATCGAATGTCCACAAGAAGAGCCTAAGTTTGCATGATGAGCCAATGTAATCAATAACTGATGCAACCAAGACGAAGGTTCCCACACGCGAAGTACTCGAGCAAACTTTTAAAGCATGGTTGAGAAAAAACCATGTGGCTTAACACGACGGGGCGAGAGTCGTACGAGGCTGACATTACCATACATTACCACTAACATTCCCGCCAGCATGATCTTACTACAATATGCCACATCTATTGCATTGAATTGACTCATGAAAGCTGATAATGCTTCATGGAATATTTCTTTCTAGGCAAGGTCGTCATCAGACCTTTCAACAGGCACCTGATTAGACAATATTTCTTGAAAAAAAGGATGCAATCAAGACAAACAGTAGGTCTGAATAGTTGTACACTATTTATATCTTGCTGGAACTTAGGTTTAACGGCCTGAGGTAATTGAGAACTAAAGACACATGTTGCGGACAATGTGCTCTCTATTTTGGATAATGTGGTGTTTAAATGCTTATAATTCAGCAAGCTAGGACCAGAAAAAGGAACCTCTAATGGTCAGGAATCTACAAAACTCCCTTTTTTCCTATGCATTTATGAAATTCTGGATGCACCTATAAGTACACAAGAGCACTATTTTCGCATGAATTTCCAACTCATAAGGTAGGACAAGTCTGGATCAACACCTGGTATTTTTTTTTAACGTAGAGTTAGCAGGAGGGCACCTTATTCGAACCATGTTCTCTTTGTTATATTACCTTTAATTGTTAAATTAAAACATAATCGCCACTGATACAACTTGTGCATTAGTGCGATTAACTTAAATTAACCAATCAACGAGCAATATATATATATATAAAGATGAAATCTTTACTTAAAATTGTGATACATAAGATTTTTGAAACACTATCTCTGCGACAAATAGGACTTTTTAAGAATCTTCTTCTGCTATGTAAGCTTTAACTTTGCATGTGATAATCCCTAACTTAGTTGATCTCTTTATTTAGAATCTAACTCTTTTGCATTAGATATAAAATTCAAAAATCTTATTTGTATTGGTATTCTTTTCTTTTTCTACTCTATTTAATTATTTACTATAATTTATTATTAAAAAATTCGTAGGTATAATTTATGCAATATTTTTAAACTTCATAAAATTAAGAAACTAATTATATACCTTCTAAAACTCTGCTTGATCAATATACTTATACATTAGGCCTAAATTTTGATTATTAAAATCTCAAAATTACTTTAAAATAACAATATAAAATCTCAAAAATGTAAAATATGAAAATCATACCCTACTTACTAATTCTTTAGTATGATCATTGGCCCGACTTTTGTAAATCTTATAAAATTAAAAAACCAAATCTACTTCTTTTAAAGTTCTACATAATCCAAAAAGGCTTCAATTTAGACTACTAACTTCTTAAAAACATTTAAAACAAATAAAATAAAATCTCACAAATGTAAATAACGAAAATCATGTATGAAATTAATGATTAATCTTTACAAATTAAAAGGTAAGCTTTTCTTAGCATATATTTTTATTTTTACTTCTTTTAGTTATGCAAAACATCATCCTATTTGTTTTGGTTTTTATTTTTCCTTCATAGACAATTACAGAAAGAGAGAAGCCTGGGTGGCCCTAGGATGGTAATGGTATAACGAAAATGTCAGTGCTAGATGTGAGAGTGTGAGGGTGGTAATATATGCAATTATACAAGTGATCAACCATGCTAATTACAATAGTGATAATTGTTATGGTAGAATTGGAGTGTTAATAATGTGATTTGGATTATCTAGTGACAACATCTGGTTATAGCGATGTTGGCGTGTAGTATGCTGATGCTTGTAGTAGTGATACTCATAACTAAATAGTGGTCGTGCAAGAGGTGATAGTTGTTATTAGAGTTGTTATAATGGTAGCACTAAGGTGTTTCGAGCTAATATTAATGTACATCACATCACTAATTGATAAGTTATTATCTAAATATGGATTGAACAAGTAATGAATCTAAAAAAGTTGACGATAGAAACATAAAAGTGCACTGACGAGCAAAAGTTATGATTATGGTGAAGGTAACTGCATTTGTAATGGTAATGATAACGGTAAGGTATTTGGAGGTAGTATTAGTGTAGTATTCGATGGACGGATTACGCCGAGAATCTTAAGCAGACAAGCGATGAATTTAAATAAAAACATGATGATTTTAAGTTAGTTCTACTTACAACTTGAAAGTACATAAACTATATCCAAAACTAGAAGTAATAAATTATTTTTTTTCCATAGAATGACTTTTATCTTCCGATTTTGATTTTGGTCCCATATTTTGATTAGGCAAGATGATGTTTTTGTGGTTAACCACTTTCTAGCCTCGGGCTATACTAATCTAATATTCCAATAATATTTTCATTAAGTCGTGTTAGCAAAACTTTAATAAGCTATGCATAGATGGAAACACTTTCAATGCTATTTTTCCTTTTCATTATGCACGGGACAAAAAACACACACAAAGTTTTTCACGAAGAAAGAATGTGAGTGAATTTAACATTTATGCTTATAAGAAAATTAAGGTTCATATACACCACCAGTAAATAAGTTATAACACTCTTTACCATATTAAAGTCACAAAAAAATCAAAACTGAGGATACAAATAACTGACTTTTTTTATAATTATGTTAGTTCCGGATATATCATTGATACATGCAAGCGATTATACCTACAATGCTCCAAATATTAAACTAACAAGTTTAAATTCAGTTAAATAGTAGTACGAGATTGTCGCCGTATGTCATCGCGAAACGTTAATGAAAAGGCATCCTAAGTCTATAAGATGTTTTTCTTTTAATTATAACGTTCACATCTTATTTGTAAATAAAAACTAATTATATTAAATCATGCATTCTACCTTTGTTGCTAAGGTAAGTTTTTATAATGCTAAATTTCCAAAAATTTTATTCGAAGACAATCTTCTATATAGTACTTTTTTTGCCGGCAATTCAAACAATAACAGTCATAAACAAGCTATAAAAACATATTTTAAAAAATATTTTGAGAAAGTTAGAAAAATTAACAGTTGTAAAATATCTATAAAAATAAATATTAGACAATATTTGAAAAATTAAAGAACGCCCCGTGCCCGGGTCCTTTAGCTAGTAGATCTGAAAGTTAAAGCTGTTGGAAGTGTGCAGAGCTGAGAAATTGCACCTTTCCAGATTTGACATCAGTCCACTTATAGAAGCAAATTAATGGATGAGATGGTAGAACATTTGGAGATCCTTGCAGTGAATGCATGTCCATGGATCCATTGGAGGATCCAGGCAGTATGAATGAACACATCGAATCTGGCAGAGTTGACATCTAATGAGTAGATCCTCAGGCTCCCGGCAACAGCATTGACAGCATACTTGCGCAACCGATACCTTTGGAACTCCCACAGAATTTTTTAGCGAAAACAGTAATATTAGTTGTAAAGTTGGCAATCAAAACTGTTGCTATGCAAATACAATGAATGCAGTAAACGAAATCTAAGAGAGGTCCTACTACATCCTGTTATTAAATGATGGCAAGTAATAAAGCCAAAAATGTGAATGGTATGGCATGGTGAGTGTGAGAATGCTGTATTGATTCGCAGCAATTTGTCTAGTGAAATGACATTTGCAAGATTAGAACACTGGAAGATAAAAATAAGGTCAGAAAGAATGTAAATAGAGAACATGAACTCGACATGATTGGCAAGGGTTTAACCATAAACATAGCTCTAGTCAGAGCTCTGAAGGACTCATCTACCTAAACCAAGCGTTTTAGATTGTGGCATTGTTGAGTATGCCCATGTGCGTCAGGGCACACAAGATTAGTTCAAAGAGCAAAGCTGCTTGAGGACTAATGATTAGGTACAATCTAGAAGATCTGGTCGAATGGTTTGCTCATTATTCAACTTCAAGAACTTAATTGTCCTTGAGCTTCCAGCACGAGTGTATGTAGCCTAACAACATGATATGGAACAAAAAACATTGATCAGCTTGCTACAGAGGATGATTACTTCGATGGTTTGCACTATGGTTATTTAGAGCAGTGACACTACAATATCGTGCACATGCACAATAAACACAAGAATCAGATTATAATGCATCTATGTTTTCGTTTGAAAATCACCAGGGCCTCCGAAAAACAAGTCATTAAGAGAGTTAAGTGGAATAAGCATGGAGATTTACCTGTTGCGCCCAAAGAATGGGAGAATTACCATCAGGAAGAATATAGACATCCTTCATTGAAGGGTCGTGCGCAATAGTTTGCGAGTATATTTTCTGATCAGAAGAGACTGCATCATCCACCTTTGTGATGCTTACAAAAGTGGCCTTGCACAAAGGACATGCTGACATCTTTCTCCTTGCAGTCTGTGGTAAGAGAATTACCAACTTATGTCCAGATAGGAACTCATTCAAGCAAGAAGAACAAAAAAAATCTACAGCCCCAAAAGAGAGTACTCAAAATAATAGAAAAGAAAGAATGAATAAAAGAAACAGAAAATGGTAGGCTAGATCCGGTACAAAGTTAGATACACGAAATATACGAGGACCAGTGGTCTTTAATTTTCTATTTTAGTTGATGAGCCCAGAGCAGACGAGGCTGCATAATAAACAGCTATGTATTTCGACAAAGTAATGAGACTGGTCACTTACAGGGGAAGATATGCTGAACCTTCTGTTTCATCTATACTTCACATAGTTATTCATTCAGTCAAGTAAAAGGATGTGTTTTAAATAGTATCTCAATTATTCCGTCAATGCCCACAAATGTTTGATCCGGGAGTCTTTTGGTCAGAACGGGAAATAGAACACTGAGCTTCTTCACCTTGCAAATGAAATTTGATAGCTAGCATATTTTTTGACTTCCACTTCTTCATTGATAAGTCCTCTATAGGCAATTCAAGACAAAATGGGTAGAGCATGTGACAAGGCAAAGATTCATGATCCAACACAGAACCTGGTGATTCTTTGTTCTGCAAAGCGCAATCTACTATGTTTGGCATGGAAGAAAAAATCTTGCAAATTCTATCCCTGTTAATGCAAATCACAAACTGGCAACACAAAACTTTCATACTTTGGGTCGTTGAGATATCAGAAACTCTAGAATGTTGCAAGACCTTGACACCTTCAAATTCATCAAACTTCCTAATAAGTCAAATGGGATACTAGACCTTAAATTAAGATGATCAGCAAACCGAAAGTTAATCTATCAGTAATAATAAGCTTTAATGGCATACTGCATATCCCAGAAACATCCACAAAACAAAAGAAGAATTCAATGTCACGTCACTAATGGATAATGATACAGAAAAGTGAGGAGTTTGAACACGGAGTGACCACCACATGGAAATCCTAATACACATGTCAAGCTTTTTACTTTCAAACCTTCACTTGCTCAAAAAAGGAAAAAAACCACTGCTAATGCTCTGGTTTTTTCCTTCCAGAGAGTATAAAAGTGAGAAATATATATCATTAATTGAGCAGAGAATGTATACCATGTGATCGGCCCAGCTCTGGATGCATGAAAAACAAAATCGATGTCCACATGGCAAAATCCCCCTGGTTGAACTGAAATCTGTCCAACATATAACACACGATAATTCTGTAGATGTAGACAATCTGGAGATATGTTCGGTTCCATTTAAACCCTCATCAACAGCAGAACAATGATCTTGTGGAGCTAGAGCATTATGTAAATGTTTGATGTTGTCACCATCTTTCAAAGCCTCGTTTGTAGTTGCCATATGGTCAGAAAACCTATCAGTAG
The DNA here is from genome assembly GCA_033070095.1 of Escallonia herrerae. NCBI lineage: Eukaryota > Viridiplantae > Streptophyta > Magnoliopsida > Escalloniales > Escalloniaceae > Escallonia > Escallonia herrerae. The sequence continues at coordinate 95,201 of JAVXUP010001327.1, forward strand.
AAGCTCCTGTGTTTCTCCCTACACACAATGTCCTTCCACCAGATGAACTGCTAGATGTAGCTGTAATGTCATGAGTAGGATGGCAATTTTGTCTTGGGTGGCACTCTTGCTCAGAATCCGACAAAGACGCCAGAAAGTTCCTACTTGTATTCTTTCTCACCAGCCTGCGACCTTTGCAAGAAGCTTCAGCTGAAGTACTGGGTGTCCTTTTCTGTCTCCGCAATCGTGTATAGGGAGAAGAACCTAATTCTTCAGGCTATTAAAAATATAAGAGTAATAATTTAAATACTAACTACAGGCTTAAATAACACTACACTATTAACAGAAATGGCAAAATCATAATTTAGTAAGCTTTTCACAAACAACTAAACAAGCCTCAAGAAATCAAACATCAGCACGGTTACAGGAACTATGAGAAAGGAAAACATGGAAATTAATGAACTTCACGAGGGAATAAAAATCTAGAGAGGCAGAGGTTTACAGGACCGGAATCTGGGATGTCTTCAGCTTAAAGCATGATAGTCATTACAAATACAGGAATACTGCTATACTGCAGGACCATACTTTTTTATGCACTTTGTAAAAGTGCTTGGTTTGCTCGTAGCTCATGTTCATTCAAGAAACTTTGTATTATGCCAGCCAAGTTGCCAGAAATATGAAAACTAAAGAAGTTAAACAAAAGCAATATAATTCAGAAATACACTGACATCTACGAATCTGAAAGTTCAAAATGAAATGCACAAGGTACCTCTCGCTGTGTGTCCTAATCCCCCATCACTGGAAATGTTCAGCATAATTGAGCATCAAAATCAAAATTTTGCACTAATAGCTAAATTTCATGTCGGTCAATCCTTATAAAGTGAGCATTTTCCCGAAACTGCGTACTTCATCTGCATGGCACAGCCTCTAAAAGATGATCTTTTTCTTTCAACTTAGCAATGGAGTGGACATTTGAGAAATATATCTTTTCTCTGGTAGTCATGCATTCTCAACTTCAGTCTTTTTGGCCATGATCTTTAAATATAGCTACATTTTCATAAATGTTCTACTTGACAATACGTGTAGTTACGGCTGCGAACATCAAAGCTCCAAGAACCCACCCTAGCAAGAGCCTTGTGCACTAGGTAGTGCATTTTACTACTTGACATGCCTATTTGACAATTAAAATGAGGCTCCAAGGATCCAAAAGACATAGTCTATAAAGAAACTCAGCATGCCTATGTGTTTCATCCACTTTTGGGAAATTGAAGTGGCTGTTTCGATTCACACTTGACCTGGGTTGGAATTCTTGTTGTGGTTATGGTTCATAACCTTTTTTTATGTTTCCCTCGGGTTCTGAAAACTTTCACCTAGAGTTGATGGTTGGGCCCCTTTTCGGGGGCGTGGATTGCGCTCATTTACAGATCTTTTCTTTTTCTTTTTTCCTTTTTGGGACATATAAAAACCTTACTTACCAGGAAAAACAGGTAAAAAGGTTGTATATGATTGGCAAGGACCTAACAAAGCCTTCCACCATATAATGGGCTGAAACGAAAAGACAAAGAAAAATCAAGCAGCGACAATTTAAATGGTATGTATTTCCAAATCAAAATCCATACTGTCTTCTAGCACTGCACCATATGGCACTCTTGGTAAGTGCAACCTTAGGTTACTTCCATTTGAGACACAACAATCCCCCCATTAAATTTCAGTGCAGTAAATAGCTCAGTGATGCAATTGTTTATGATGATAAAGCGGAGTAATAACTATATAAAAACTATCGGAGTAATAACTATATAAAAACTATCGCCCTTTCTCATATATGCTGAACCCATAAGCAAAATGTTACAATGTGCTTTGAGGCATCACAAGAAAAACACTAGTCCTTTAAAAGTGAAAAGTGATCCATACGTAACCCCACTCCGCTACTCTGCAGGTAGAGTCAAAGTTCATATGTTTATGAAATAGCACAGCAGCTGATACATCTCCACCTTTTTAAAAGTGGGAACAGAAAACTTTCTGGAATTCACCTTTGAAGAAAGGAGAGCTAAGCAGTCAGAAGCTGTAATTTGACCATGATGTTTATAAGGAAGATCAACTGAAGTTTGTGGAACAGCAACATAATAGATAGTCTACCTCTGTTTAAAACACAGCAGAAATTGTACGCTCTGCAGTCAAGTGGTTTCATTGCATGAGACGATAAACCAGGTATACGGTGTACTAGAATTACCTCAGATGGCTCATCATGAAGGTATCTGCTGTTAGACAAGTGATCCTGCTTCACCCTTCTCCTTAGTATTTTCTTCTTTGACCTGCGATAACTAATGTCGTTTCTTCCCAACTCGGGAAACAGATTCTGCATTCAGATTAGCACCAGATATCAATATCAGAAATGAAGACAACTCCATCAATATTAAGTTAGTAGTAGAAGAGATCAGATGCAGCTACATTCAAAGATATTTAAGTGTAGGCATTTGTCCAAAATATTTGCAGTAAGACATTCTACTAACATCCCATTAGACTACTCGTGATGAAAGTTGAAGGAGACAGGTGACCCAATTGTCAAAAGACCAGAACTAATGAGATCCTAAGTAGGGATTGCTACATGACCCCCTTTTCACCATGTAGCTAATACCCATAGTTCAGTCAAGATGCGCCATGTAACAACACCACTCATGCAACCACGATAGATGTACTCCTTTAGTTCATCTCTACATGGTTGCTTCCTTAGTTGCAGGAAACTCCTAATATGGTGACGTTTCTCTCTCGGAAACTCGCTTTTGCGATCCCAAGTTAGGAACTCCATGGGATCTCGTCCCAAGCTAAGATGGGAACTCGATCCCGCTAGTTGGATAAAGATGCATGGAACAAGTGATAGAATACATAAAAATCAAGCTCTTTTCAAGTCAATTCCTTATTTCTCTCTTCCTTCAAGTACTTAAAGTCTCATTGTCTGTTGTTGCTATCTATGTAAACTATGCTAAACAAATGATAATACTCTTTACGCATTTATTTATTCAAGCCGCTCCCAACCTCAGATTCTTCTTGGTGCTTACGCTTCCCCCGCCCCCGCCCCCGCCCCCGCTCCCGCTCCCGCACCCGCCCCCGCTTTGTGCAACTAAGGTTGCTTCTGTATATGATTGCACTCAGCCAAAACTTATGATCTGAGTTATATGCCAGAAGTGAAAGAGCAAAATATGACACTCCAATATGTAAAAGCAGGTTAAAAGTAAAAAGAATACAGTTTCAAAACAAGTTGAGAAAAGACTCGTAAGTTTTCAATGACTTAAAGCATGTGTGGACTTCATGTTATCATATGATATTCGAACTCCACTCACCAGCCAGGGTTTATCACAGCCCTACTAGCAGAGAGTAAACTGAGAAAAGAAGTTCATAACTGGATAATAGTTGAAAGATTGGGTAGTTTTACCTCCTTTAATAAATTAGAGACAGTCCAGGTAGCGCAGTCAGTGTCTCCACTATCAACATAAATCACAGGGTTTTTGGAATTGTCACATGCCTGCAATTGATTTTGAGGCAAAAGACTTGCTTTTTCAACAAGTGGGATGTCCAATAGTAGGGGTCCAACTTCTTGGCCGCTGCACATAATCAAACCCTCACTGGTTTTTGTATATAATTAATTGCTTAAGCATCAGTCACCGCAAATGAGATATAACATGCATTTATCCTCCCATCAGAATGTTATACATCAATTTTTACGCCTCCAAACTTCAGAAATTGTCACCAAGTTCAATAATGCTAGAAAGAAGCATTCTTCTACAAAACAAATTGGGCGTGAGAGAAGCTATTGGAGTAAAACTAAGGTTTAATGTGCACTCACTTTTTTGTTATGCAGATAACAATTACGTAATGTCGCCACCTGACCATATCTAGGGTGTCCTTGGTATGCTTGAATCTTGTAACTCAACCCATATAAAGGTCTTGTTTGTGTCTAAAACTTAAATTTCAAAAATGACAAAGACAAACAATCAAAAGCACGATAATATATTAGTATTACATGAAAAAAGTTTGCTCTTAAAATTGATACTAAGAAGGTGTGCATAGTTGAACCATTAAGAGATTGGTTATTGGGAATTACATTCTGGCTCTTTTCAACAAGTTGTTCGACTTACTGACAACAAATGTCAGTACTAATCATTAGAGTGCTAACTAGAAAACCTCTCATGTCTATGCACACAACTACCCTATACATAGACGACAAATTTTGAAAATCAACACATTGGCATAATGAATCTTGTGAGTAATTATCCATAAATCACCAAGTTCTCGTACCATAGCTGGGTATATGGATGCTCCCGAACACGTCTCCCACGCTTTATACAATCTTCAACCCAACGATGATTTACTATCACCGTCTTGCTTTTCCTAGCAATCTCATACTTTTTCCCTTCAAATTTCCAGCAAACCTAATCAACCACTTAAGCATTAGCAACTTTCATACAGAAAACATGCTACAATAACCCCGAGCATACCAAATGTGTAGTTCTTAAAAATAAAAGTAATGCTAGTTTTCCCAAGTTTATATGGCATAGTCCAAAACAGTGGGATCCACTGATTATAGATGCAGAAACCAGAATGTGCTACTCTATTTGGGAGTCAAAATTTGACATAAAAATCTGGAAAGATTAGCGTTGCTCTCTCAAAAGTCCATAAGGTTAGAATTTAACACATAATTCGAGATATACCAAATGTGTGGTTGATTGATTCAGCGTGCCGACATAGCTTGCACCGGCCTGAGACAGCAATTTGATGAGCTTGAACCGCTGCGAGCCGTGGTACCCGCTGACCGTAGCAACGATCGATTCCATGCCTTCAACAGGGGAATGTGAGGGCGCTGTTGATTACAAGATTTGAACCTCAATTAAGTGAACCTTGGTAGTAAATTTTGAGGATAATAACAACATCGGTACACAAAATCTAACCGAAAAAAGACTAACAGCGATAGATCTGTCAGAGATTTGGGTTCGAACACAACCCTAGATTTGTAAAAGTTCACGAATCCTACGATAAAAAGAATGTACGTATAATTGTCTGCGCGCGTGTGTGTCTGTGTGTGTGTGTGTGAGAGAGAGAGAGACGGACCTTGGGATCGCCGTCGATGTGAACTCTCGTCCATGGGAGCTCTGTGTACAGCTTTGCCGGGAAACTGAAATTTTGAACCATTTTTGCTGATACAAATTGTACAGAACTTCACGGGTCGGGCCAAAGTTAACTTTATGGGCCGGACAGTTAGTAGTGTTGTTGTTCTAGATTTATAATTCATGGTCCATCAATCATGAATCATGGATTAGCGGCGGACTACACTTCGGCCATGACATAAAAAATGACTATTATTGGCATACTTGCGTTTGTTGTAGCGATTAGTCTAAAGTTTAAGTTTATTGTACGAATCATTTTGCAATGAACTATGGCCACTATGTCTATGTTGACCACTTACGCAGCTATCGTTGGTTCATTTAAATGAGTTGCAAATAGACTGGATAGGCAGTTCGCGGACTGATACCGCCCAAGCAAAACCATAAACAATGAGAACATGAAGAGTGCGTTTGACACTCTTTTTTTTCAGTTTTGAAAATTGAAAAAAAAAAGTGCGTTTAGTAACCATTTTTTTTTCCTTCTCCAATTTAAAAAACTAGTTTTTAAACTGAAGAGTAAAAAAAAAACTCCAGAAATTGATTTTTTTTTTTCACTTTTGGTTTTTTTTTTGGAGACCACCACCCTCCCACCGCCGGCAACCACTTCCGGCCACCGGCCGCCGGAACCACTCCGGCCGTCGCACCACCGCCGGCACCACCACCACCGCCACCTCCGGCCGCCGGCAGCCACCCGCAGACCGCAGGCGACCACCGTCGGCAGCCACCAGCCACTGCCGGCCACCACCACCGTTGACCACCGCTACGCCCCACCACCGCAAACCACTCAAAAAAAAGTCAAAATAAAAAGGTTACCTAACACCCAAAAAAAAAAGTTATCAAACACCCACTTGTTTTTGTAAAAAAAATTAGGGTTAATTACACTTATGTCCCTGAGGTTTGGGTGAAATTACACGTGTCCATAAGTTTGGAAAATAGGCACTTATGTCCTTTGACCTAACGGACTACCCAAATACATAACGGAATGGTCAAAATGACCATATTGCCCATAATTTGAAAGGTAAATTATTTACCATGCCATTCAAATTAGGGTTTCAAAAAGAATTGTAACCCTAATTTTTAAATTAGGGTTTAAGTCATTCCTTTATCTCCTTAATTTTCAAATTAGGATTTCAATTTTAATAAGAATTGAAACCCTAATTTGAAAATTAGGGTTTCAAGCTATTCATTTATCTCCCTAATTTTCAAGTTAGGGTTTCAATTCTTTTTCAATTTCAATATTATCTAACTTTTCAAGAAATTGAAAAGCATTCGGGTAGGGGAATGGAGGGGGACGGCGCGGTGTAGGGGTGGGGGAAGGGAGGGGGATGGAGCAAGGTGGGGTGGGGGAAGGCAGCGGAGGAATAGGGGAAGGGCGAAGGCAGTGGGGCAGGGTAAGGAAAAGAAGGGCGGGGGACGACGGGGTGGGGGAAAGGGAAGGAGGGGGGTAGGGGAAGGAAGGGCAGGGGACGACGGGGTGAGGTGGAGGGAAGAAGAAGGTGGTGGGGCAAGGGAAGAGAGGGCGGGGACGACGGGGTGGGGTAGAGGGAAGGGGAAGGTGGTGGGGTAGGGGACGACAGCGGGGGGTGGGGGAGTAGTGGGCGTGGTGGTGGTCGCTGGAGGCACCAGCGTGGTGGAACTGTGGGCCGTGGGGGCAGCGATGTGGTGGTGGGACGGTGGGGATAGCAGCTTGGTGGTGAAACGGTGGGGGCGACAGCGTGGTTGCCGGAGAAGAAGAGAGAACTTCGTGGTTGCCGGAGAAGAAGAGCGAACTTCACCTGTGTATATGATGGAAGAAAGAGATAAGGGGAAGAGAGAGCAAGCTCGTGAAAGAGAAAAGGAGAGAAGAGAGGTAACAGTAATCTCTAGGGGTAGAATTGTCATATTTTGAAAATACGCATTGATGAGATCACAAAAAATACAATTTTTGGACGGATACCTAACGGATGGATAAAAGTGTTACCTTTTTAACGTTTATGGTCACAGTCTGTTACCTTTTGAAACTTAGTGTCCTTGACTGTAATTTCACCCAAACCTCAGGGACATAAGTATAATTAACCCAAAAAATTAAGCTGCTCTTTAAAAACTAAAAACCAAAAAAAAAAATTTGTCTAACCAACCCTAAGGGTCTCGTTTTTGCAGAAATTAAACTAATTCTTTAAGACGACTATATTTCGTCAAATGTTTGCTCGGAGTAGCTCTACCGGCTTCTAAGCTGTACACAGATTTGTACTTTGAAGAGATGCGATGAGGTGTTCGGTCATTGTGCAATGTCTTCAGTGTTGCCTTTTCCCCGAAGTAATGCTCAAAGATACAGTATGATGTAGTAGAACTACAAGATCAGAACTAGACCTACAAGAAATATCACGCCCGACAATCGCATCTCTCACTCAAAAACTTAGGTAAACAACTCAAAACTTGCATTACCACGTCCCAGTATAGCAGTGCACCCTTTGATTATAAGCACGAGGCAACATTTTGCTGCTAATATCACTCGAGTGTCACCTTTAATCAAAATGTTAGAATCGAAGATTCGACCAAGGAATGGCTAGGAATACAAGAAGCAGAAGCAAGTACTCTTGACCAAATTTTTAAGACATCAGCCCTGCCTCTAGCTCATCTACGAGTAGGGTTTCCACCTCGAGATGGTGCCTCGAACCCACTTCCAGCACGAGTAGGTGGGGTTGCAGACCTAAACGATGCATTGCTTGCTGGTGGCCCTTGTCCTTGAGTTCCACCAGCACCTCTCGATTGCGAATCATACCCGGCGCCCTTAGGTGCATCGAATTGGATCCCTCTCTGTCCATCATAACCTTGTCCTACTTGGGGCTCATATCCTGCTCCTCTTTGTGCATCATAGACAGGTCCTCTCTGTCCGTCATAACTAGCATCATAGCCGGATCCTCTCTGTGCATCATAAACGGGTCCCTTTAGTGTATCATAGCCCGTTCCTCGCTGTGCATCGTATGAAGGTCCACCGGCTCCTCTTTGTATCTCGTAACCAGGTCCACCTAGTCCTCTCTGTGCATCATAAACAGGCCCACCGGGTCCTCTCTGTGCATCATATATGAGTCCAGCCGGAACTCTCTGTGCATCATATCCGGGTCCACCAGTACCTCTCTGTGGATCATATCCGGGTCCACCAGGACCTCTCTGTGAATCATATACTGGCCCTCCAGGTCCTCTTTGTGCATCGTAAGCGAGTCCACTGGATCCTCTATGTGCATCATAACCTGCAGGAGCTTCATAACCACCCCTCGCAGGAGCAGGTCCGGATTGAGCTCCAACATTTGGGGGAGTACCCCCAATCCCACTACCACCTCCCCCGTCGGGAAGAGGGCCACGCACCTGTTATGCAACGCAGGAATACTATCAGACTCCACTCTGATCGTCTATGTCCAGAAAGAACAGGAAAAAAAAATGAAAAACTTAATGAGATGCAAACTCAGAGGTTGAAAGCATTGATATCCTATTGACTAAACCCAGCTAACATATAATTGAATTGGACCACACTCATGGTGACACCAAGTCACCTTTAAATTCTTGTTAAGGGCAGGCACACAGAATACATCCCCGTCATCATTTTTAGCCGAGACCAGATTTTAACAAGAAAAAATCTTAATTTAATCGTCTCCAATATGATGCAAGGGATCAGCAATAGCATAAAGGAGAATAGCTTAGCCAATGCAAACCTGGGGATCAGCATAGGCTTCGTCATAAGAGATTTGTCCAACAGAGTAATGCCCAGCAGCGTCATTCTCGCTGTACCCACCAGTATTGCCATAAGGCCCGCCTGCAAATGCATATCTTAGCCATCTGAACACTTCTGAGAAGGCACTAACTGTATGAACAAATTTTCCAGCATGAAAAATAAACTACCAGTGCTCCTGTCGATGTTAGCAGAGGTAGTTAGCTCTCCTTGGAGCTTTTCCACCTCTCGAGCCATGTTCATGTAGTTCTGCTCCATCACCTGAAGGGATTCAAGATGGTCCTGAAATAACTTCTTCTCATAGTCATAGGTAGCCCTGCAAAGATGGAACTCATACAAGGTAAAGGCTTTTCATGACCAACTTCAACTCTAACACTAGATAGCAACATAATAAAAATTAACAAAATGAAGAAAGAAAGCATTGCATGTGTACTGAGCTCCTCAGAAGCTACTAATGTACTAACTACAAGCACTACAGGTTTCAAATGTTTCCAAGAATACACTACCCATTTTCTACTATAAATTAAAAATGGACTATAGCGGAAAGCAAACTATAATAACAAATTTATTCACGGGCGACAGCATAAATCTAAAACTTCAATTTGGTTGCATCAGAAGAGTCCTTTTCCCTTTAACTTGCTTTACAAAACACTGGTAAACAACCACCAAAATTACCTGCAATGTTGATACTCCTGTCTAAAGCTCTGGAGTTCTGACATCAGCTCAGGAATTTGCTGCACATCTGAGTGAGCCCTCTGGAGGTCCTGAGTCAATTGCTGCACTTGAGAAACAAGTTCCTCCCTTGCTGAGTGCAAGCTCTGTGCCTCTGTGCGTGCCTGCTGCACCTCCATTTTTAAGTGTTCTGCAGCTTGAAAATCTGCTTCTAACTTTGCAATTTTATCCATAAGGCCCCTCTTCTGCTGCTCCTTCTCAGACTTCAAGGCTCCCACATGACTATGCAACATTTGCAGCTCATGCTGTGTGGCAGCAAGTTGTTGTCTCAAGGTTCCATGTGTAGCAGCAAGCTTCTGGTTTTCATTTGCAAGTTTCTGCATCTCCACATGTTGTGCAGCAAGCTTATGTTCCATGACTTCTGGAGGAGGTAGCATATCAAAAGGAGCGAAAGCACCATGTGGTGGGCGCATGCCAGAGGCAAAAGGGTCAGGATGCACACCACCAGGTCCAGGGAGCGGGCGCCTTAAGTGAGGAGGAGGCATTCGACCTTTGCTTCCCATTTGGAAATTACAAGTTTTACCTGAGGCAAGCTCATATTTGGTAAGACTGCTATTTATCATTTTTCAATGGCAACAAATCAAACACTGCAGGATGAGATACAGAATAAATCGCAAGACAAGTACATATAGAACAAGTGATAAAACCCAAACGTGAATTGAAGGGTGGATGGATCAAATCCTAGCATTCATTGCACTAAAGAAATGCTCTTCATATTATTTCCCTAGAATCATACAAATTTAAGGTAAGAACTGCTGTGAAAGACCTTCATATCCTTATATCGCACCCCCCCCCCCCCTCCCAGTAACCTCAAAAACAAAAACAACAATCAACAAATTGCAATGCATAAGGCAAGCTCCTACCTTAAAATAACAACTGAAAGCCCTAGAGTACGTTTTGCTGAACGCCACCCTCCGTACATCGTTGTCACTTTAACAAGCTAAGACTACCCTCTTGTGATATACATCTAGCAATTTTTTTTGCAATGTGAATACTAGTATCAAATACTAAGTAGAACGGACATGGACACCACGTCCGACACCTACACCGACCGGGACACCGAACACCGCAATTTCCAAAAGACCAGATTTTGGACACCGCTGAATTTTTTCATATATTTTTATTATGTATATATATAGTCATTAAATATCAAATACATTCTACGTCTAAAATAGTAAACAACAATCAATAACCACAAAACAAGCAACTCAAATAAAAGTCATAGTTAAAATTTAAATGCAATATAGTACAAAAAAAATGGTACATGACACAAAGTACTTCACTGCTCAAGTCATGCAAACAGGTAACAGAAACAGGGAAAGCGCCCTCTTCTTCACCGCCCAAACAGAAACAGGGAACTCTGGCAAAGTCATAAGAAATTACTTAACTACTTAACTCTTACAAAGTCACAATACTATTATCTCTTTCCTTCGATCAAGGGCTCAATCTACATCAATAGTGTCATCTTCGAATGTAGCGAAACGAGAGATAGATAAAAGAGAAAGAACGAGACCGCGGTAAAGAAGGAAGAAAAAAACCGATGAGAGAGAAAGACGAAGGTACCTGTTGCTGGAATCCAGCGACGGCGGCGAGATACGAAGGCGAGATCCTCCGGCGACCAGTTTGGGTGGGTCGTCTGCTTCTTTCTCTTCCCTTGACGCCGTAAGAAGAAGACTCAGAAGACAGGTAACGGGTCGATCTAATTAGGGCTTCCTTAAAGTTTATTTCTAAAAGATCTCCAAAATTGTCAAAAAAACCCCAAAACAAGTTAAAATTTTATATTTTGGGTTAGTAAATATTTTAGCCTTGTACATTTATCGCTCTGTAAGCGCGTTCGTCTTTAAACATGCATCTTGGATATAAGAGATAATTCTAGAGACTTAGAGAAGAACTTTAGAAAAGTAGGACGACTTGTAAACATCTAGATAACATTGTAGATAGTTCTAGAAACGAAATGTAGACCGTAAGCTAAATTGTATCTCCACCGTCCGTTGAAGAGGTGAGTAATATAAATAGTTAAGGCCTCACTTGACCAACAAGTTTGTCAGGTTAATCTCTGTGAATGGGTGTTGTGGTGGTGGTGGGGAGTTCGTTTATGATGGTTGTAGTGATGGGACAGTGATGGTTGTGCTGTAGATTGGCGGTGGTGGTTGCGATGTAGATCGGCGGTAGTGGGTTAGTTTTCGGCAATTGTGGCGAGTAATGGTTGTTGTGGTGTACCTTTGTCGAGCCACTAGAGATGTCAAATGGGCCGGGTGGCCCCGGGCTGGCCCGGCCCGGCCCGTTTTTGGCCCGGGCTGGCCCTAACCCTTAGGGCTTGGGCCAGGGTCAGGCCGAATTCTTTGAGAAACGGGTCCGGGCCCGGCCCGGCCCTAAAACGGTCCTTTTTTGGCCCGGCCCTAAAATGGCCCGGGTTTGGCCCGGCCCGACCCCGTTAGCCCCCCCTAATTTTTTTTCTTTTCTATTTTTTAAGTCTATTTTATTACATTATTATTTTTTTGATATTTTGGATCTTTTTAGTTAAATTAATAATTTTTGAGGTGTTATTGAATTCATATGATCAGTATTTTCTTTAACATACGCAGAGAAGTATGGGTGTGTGGTGACTGTGACGTGTTTTTGATGATTTCTGAGTGGGCTTTCATTTATTGTATTTTACAGAATTTGCTTTGTGTTCTACATCACAAGCTAAGGGAATAATTATAAAAACAATTATCATGTATTCTAAACATAAATAAAAATTATGTATTCTTTTTGTTTCAAACCAAAAGAGGTGAATTGAATTCTAAATTTAATTTCATGAAGTGAGTGACGTGTTAAAGAGCCTTGAAGAATAATCTCATGTTTCTTTAAATGACCAAAGAATTTGAATGTAACAAGAAAAGATGTTATTTTATCTTCATCGATCTCGTTATTGTTTTTGTTTTATCTACTCTATTTTTCTTTGACATTTACAGGTTTTACACCATATTACAAAAGAGATTGAATTTTACACTTAAAATTAGTATGTATGGGCTAGAACAACTAGTTTTTGTACTTAATCCGTGGTTAATGGTCAATCAACATCAATTTGCCTTTTCGAAAGGGGGTTAATTCGTGAAAAAGTGATTGTATACTCAGTGATCCGTTCACAAAAACTTTGCCCTTTGTTGAAGAAGAAGTCTAATAAAAAGTTGGGAAGAAAGAAAAAAAATTGGATTGGGCCCGGGCCCGGCCCAAGCCCGGCCTTAAATATTGGGCCTAGGGCCTGGGCTTGGACTGGGCCCATATATCCCAGGTTTTAGGCCCGGCCCGTTTTTCATTTGTGAGGCCCGGCCCTGGCCCGATTTCATTGGAGGCCCGCTGGGCCGCCCCAAGCCCGGCCCATTGACAACTCTACAAGCCACAACAAGAGGGTGCCACATATGGTCTGGCTAGTGTGTTGGTGGTGAACAAGTGTGAGCAAGGTGTGCATTAGATAATTTTATTTGTCTATGAGGGGTATTACTATTTTTTTAATACTTACATTAACTTTGTGAACTGAATAATAAAATGGTGTAGCTTAGTGTATTTCAATCAATAAGAGGAGCCGAATGTAACAAAGACAAACCTCATGAGTGTCGAGTGTAATTAATCCAATTTTCATGATATTAGTATGTTAGAAATTCCTAATTAATTTCTTGTTTTTCTGTTAGCATTAGTGTTGCTGCATTGTACCATTCTCAAAGCAATATAGTGAATATAATTCTCCCAAACTCTCATTTTCCTTTGTTCATTTGCTCTTAACGTCTCCCAGCCTGAGGGATAGGTTGACTTAGCGTGCAAGCGGAGGCTTGATTAGTTAAGTGTTGCACGGTTGACTTAGAGAAGCCTTTAGTGCAATGAGAGATAATATTCTGTAATTAAAAATAAAAATCGGACACTGCTAAGAAGTGCTTGATACGTGTCCGAAGGTGTCGTAGGTATCAGACACCATACATTGCCCCATATGAGGGGTCGGTGCAGCCCAAATCAAATATCATTGCCATCTAAACTTTCACTTGTTAAAGGGCTTTCTAGGTCCTGTCTTCAACAATAGCTCAAACCCAGGTATTGGCAACAATAACCTCTACAATACCATAAGAGTAACCTTATCCGGTCGATAACAAATCCTAGTCACACTCAACTCCAACCAAACTAACATTCAATTGTACACAAATGAAATCCAATTTCAATTACAGAAATTGCACTATGACCAGAAGAACTCATAAAGAAGACAACATTGCAGGGTGTTGAGTTCATCATATGTAGATAGAAAAAGATTCGATCTGATTTGATAGCGAAAACCCACCAAACCAATTGTACAACATTTTGTTCTTAACCTACTCTGATCTCACCCAAAGGTCCACTGAGGGTCCCATTTTGCGCAACACGTCAACACAATCAACGATCAACTTTCAACGCGTCAAACACGTCTCAACGATCAACTTTCAACGCTTCCAATCGGTCAATACGAGCACGCTCTGTCACGTTCACTTTTTCTACATTATTTCGTCACTAAGAAATTCATTTTTGCACGACGCCTCATCAAGCTTCGATCGTCGCATGTCGCACATCGCCCGTCGAAGCGCCATGGCACTTGCCCAAGAAGGTTGGCCTTCCCCTTGGGGTCGGCCTTGGCCTTCCCCTTGGAGTCGGCCTTGGCCTTCCCCCTTAGCAGCTTCACTTATCTTCTCTTCAAAGGACCATGCATCGTCCGCGTCCGCGCTGTCTCCACGACCTCCGCGCCCCACCCAGGCACCGTCACCGCGATCCCTGTTGCCTGCGTCTGCACGTCAATTATGCGACACTAGTAACCCGTCGTCCAAGTATTGTCTCCGCGACCCCCGTTGCCAGGGCACCGTCACCAGTCGCCCGGACGTCGTCTCCGCACCCCCGTCTCCCAGGTATTGTCTCTGCGACCCCCGTTGCCAGGGCGCCGTCACCACAACCCCCGGTCACCAGTCGCTCGGACATCGTCTCCACGATGCCCGTTGCCCGGGCGCCGTCTCCACGACCCCTGTCGCCTGCGCCCTTGCGCCTTCTCCGTAACACTTATCGCCTTCGCACCGTCTCCAACACTCCGGGGCTCCCATGCACCGCACCGCTGATACCGCTATGCCCCTGGCTCTGTCACACTATCGTGCCCTCGGCACCCTACACACTCTGTCGCACTCATGTGTCGCGCCGTTGATACAGTCGCGCCCTTGGCTCTCTATCACACTACCACGCACCTTGCATTGGTCCATCTTTTCACCACACCATGTGCACATTGCTTTGGTCATGGAACATTCTTCTACCCACTCTCCTGAATGTGCAGCATCCCGCGGGAATAGGCGACTCATCTGGGACACTATCTCAGCTTGGGAGGTTTTCAACTCCCCTTCCACTACGTAGACGGCTCCTCCGAGATACCACCTTGGCCCATCAGATAGATGGCTCCTCCGGGATGCTACCTTGACGCGCTTCGTGCTCCGGCACAAGGACTCACCCACAGGGATAGGCAACTCCTCTGGGACACTATCTCCGCCAGAGAGCTTTTCAACTCATAGTTATAAATACTGTACCAGAGTGCGTACCATTTTTTTTTTCATAAAACGGTACGTAGCGGTATCGGTACCGTCTCAATATTGTCTCAAATTTTTCATCGTTAATATGCATTTGTAATATTCATCAATTGACTAACTAACAAAATATACATTTTTTTACTAACAACTCCTTTAGAATGAATTGTTTGTCCTATAGAACTTAAATTAGCAAATAAACTAAATACTAGCTTATTCAATTGAATTACCTCATCAAGGATTATCCTCATTTTCAACGATCTCATTTACAAATTCTTGTGTAAGAATAGATTGTTTGTTCAATAATAATGTCTTCAATTTCAAGAATAAGTTGTTTTTGTGTATGCATGCTTGTGTGTGCTCGAGCACACGTGTGTAAAGTAGTATATCATATAGATGAAAAAAATATGATCAACACTTTCACGTATAAAATAAGTAAAATATAAGTGGATATTATGAGCAAAAAATTACAAAGACTTTCATTGATATAAAAGAACTTAGAGTGTTTTCTATTTACTCTTTATATAGTCAATTTATAAAATTTCTAACAAAATTTGTTACTTTTACATTTTTTTAAGGAACCGGTACGAAACATAATATCTCGGCCGATATGTAATTCTAGGCCGATATCACATGTACCGGCCGATACAACCGATACGGAGCGATATTTTGATCAGTACAAAATATAAGGAGTACCGTACCAATAGAATGCAAAAACGGTACGTACTGACCGGTACAATATTGATAACTATTGTTCATACTAATTTAATATCAAAGTAGTGTTGACTTTAGTCTAAAGTGATCTTACTTTGAGTAGTCCCTTGGTTAGTTGCAACGCAGAAGTTAAGCTTGTTTTGACAATAAACATTACCAAATGCAAAATATGACCTCCCTTCAAAGATCATTCCTAGATCAGGCACCCAAAAGAAATTAAAAGAGACGGCAAATATGAATAAGGACCGTCTATTACTGTACGCAGCTTTGCTGTGACATCTTTAACAATAAAAGATCGTCACTAAAAGTGATGTCTCACTATTCCTGAGATATATAGACGACAGTCTTTTGTTACTACAATATCTAACGATGCTTTTCCGTTACAACAGAAAATTTGTCCGGTAAATATTCAACTCCATGTTTATATTTTGTCAGGCTTATTATTTGCTTTAAACTCCTCTGATGGACACATCCAAAGGTATGTAAGCACTTTACAAGGAAGCAGCAGAAAATTATCGGCTTGAAGTTATGCTCGTCCATCGGGTTTTCTGGAGGACACCACTTGAGGGATATTGGCCAGGGATGCTTGTATCCTGTCGTCTGCAAATGACAAGTCAACCATATCTCTTTGCAAATATTTCTCATAAGCTGGCAGGTCAAAATGACCATGTCCACTTTGCCATGAGAATAACTTTTGATTCTCCAGTCTGTTTGCAATGAAGAGCCTCTCTAATGGTGGCGGCTATGGCATGAGTTGGTTCTGGTGCTGGTATCAACCCCTCAGACCTAGCAAACTGTATTGCACCTGCACAAAAAAAAGGTTATCAAAACACTAGTCCTATGTAGTTCCTACATTTCGTCACCCTTCCGCATATTTCACCCAACACCGAATTACAACTCTAACAACACGTACTAGGCAACAAATATTCAGGCTAGAAAAAGAAGTGGAGACAAAAGGCACCTCGAAAGCACTCAATCTGAGGAATTGCAAATGCTTCCATGAAGCCCAATTCAAAGACGTGTGAAATCAATGGCGCCATACCATGGTAACGCAGACCCCCTGTGAAGTAGAGCAAGTGATTAAAAGGATAGAAAAGCTACAACTACAGTAAGCTTCCTATACGAACAGAGCTTTACCAGCATGGATTGGGTCCGGTATGAAGTCATGCCCAAGTGTATGCATCTTCATCAAGGGAGTCATCCCTGCAGTATCTCCATAATCATATGCATACACACCTTTCGTCAATGAAGGGCATGCTGCAGGTTCAACTGCTCTAATAAGAGGGTTAATCTTCCCATTGAGTTTCTCACGAATGAAAGGAAAAGCCAGCCCAGCAAAATTCGATCCACCGCCAGTACATCCAATTATTACATCTGGAGTCTCTCCAATGGCCTCCATCTGCTTTATGCACTCCTCGCCTATAACTGTCTGATGCAATAAAACATGATTTAAGACACTCCCCAGACAATACATGGTATCAGCGTTTGCAGCTGCAATCTCCACGGCCTCAGAAATGGCAATTCCTAGGCTACCCGGGCTTGATGGATCTATTTGAAGAATTCTCCGACCAGCCTCGGTAATATTAGAAGGCGAAGGATGCACCTAGGCACCCCAAGTTTGCATCATCAGTTTACGATATGGCTTCTGATCATATGAAGCACGGACTTGCCATACCTGATATTATAAACGAAATTATGGTCAAGGCCAGTCATCCACGTGGCAAAAACTCAACCAAGTGTTTAATAAGCAGGTCATATATCTTGTAATGATGCATCGAAACACTAAAAAGCTCATACACATGTAACAAAATCATCCAAATCAAGTCGGGCCAATTTAGGACAGTAAAAGCAATTGAAGCCTAACCACTTCATTGGACAAGTGACATTGAAAACCTAAAATAGTAGCAATAATCAGACACGAGTCTTACTTCACAGTTTAGACCAAATAAGCTGCACGCAAAAGCCAGTGCACTCCCCCATTGGCCAGCACCAGTTTCAGTCACAAGATTCTTGATACCTTGTTGTGCATTGCACCAAACCTGAGGGACAGCAGTATTTGGTTTGTGCGACCCAGCTGGGCTTCCACCTTCATACTTGTAGTAGATTTTGGCGGGTGTATCTAGCAGTTTCTCCAACCTCCTGGCTCTAAATTCAACTATAAGATATAAGACTACTTACCATGTTGTGCAAATAAAATTACCAGCAAAAGCAGACTAATGCAGGCAACCAGATTCCAACCTGATCAGTGGGGTTGGGCGCCAAAGCTTGTAAACATCAAGAACCTCTTCTGGAATATCAATAAACCGCTCACTACTTGCCTCCTGCTTAATCAACTCATCGGGAAATAGAGGAGACAGATCCTCAGGTTTGACTGGCTCTAATGTTTTCGGATGCAAAGGGGGAGGAGGTATGATAGGAAGATCTGCAATAAGATTGTACGATTGACGAGGAACTTCAATCGCTTTAAAATCAAACTTCAATCGCTTTAAAATCAGCAGCACTTGTTGCTTTTATGCTACATCCCGCCAACAATTTCAGATGAGTTGGCTTTGACTTGCGTGCAAAACAGCCAACCCATAGATCGTCACCTGAAGGGGCAAATACTGTAAGCGTACTGCAAACAAAGACTACCATCACCACGACTTACAGAAAGGATGGCAAAAATTTAGGAGTTCATACTTATTATACAGGGGTTTATCTTTTAGAAGCTACGGACTATGGGCTTGAAGCTACAAGACAGAGGCAAATGCAAAATAAGTTAGTTTTTGGGTTCTGCTAGAACACATATGACAGACCATTATTTCTTAACAAGTCTGCTTGACAAGTACAACTTGAAATGTCTCCATGAAGATTATACTCTTACAGTAGATCAACAGCTAGTAGCTTCAAGAAAAAAAAATGTACACAAGACAAGTTAGACTAATAAGCTCATGCAGCACGGTGCTTGAATGCACCAGATAGTAAGAACCAACACACTGCTCGTTCATTCTCTTTTATCCAAGTGCAGGAAATGCAGTGTCGGTTGCAAGTACTAAAGCATCAGAGAAGAAGGCTTGCTTCACCAGTGTTGCATAAAAGGGGGGGAAGTGTTCCAGTGTAACTTCAATGAATCTTTCATTAGCAGTTCACACAGACGCACACCACAAACACACACACACACACAACACCAGTCATTACTTATCAAAAAATGAAAAGGTAAAATAGATATTGACTAGTTAAGAGTCGATGATAACATTACTTACATTAATACCTTATTATGGATTTTCACATCGACCAATAATTCAACTTTTATTACTTCAAACTTTCTAGTTCCATTGATATCTCAAAGGTTGATTCCAAAATGTAGAGTAAGAACACAGGAAGGAGATTAGAATTCAATTAGTTGAAATGAATGGTTGCTGTATAGGCTCTAGATTTTCTTCAAATTTGCCTTTGACGTTCTTTCTATCATCACACCTCTTTATGTGCAGTTGCCCATCAATTGTTATCCAGAAGTTTCGGGATACACTAGTGACAACTGGATGGACATCTTTTTGCTATGCAGTGAATTAACTTAAATAAACTCAGATTAGTTACCATACGTGTCACCTTATACTCACTATTTTACTAAATAGGACCGGCCACGATATGATAACTTCTCAAATATTCGACAAGTATGAGGTGACGCCTTAGGTTACTACCTACTAACCCCTCCATTACATGTTGAGCTTCAAAGTTTGGCAGGTGTTATAATTTAGCTCTCTAACACGGAGCAGATCCATATACGCGTCAATAAGAAATTTTGAAATATCTGTGTTTGGTGCCAACAGTCTTAGATCAGAGTGAGTTAGGAATCCTGAAACTGGAAAGTCTGCTGTAGCGATTGGCTCATGCCCAAAGTAGTGCCGGTCGATCCAATCCCGTTTGTCCGGACTCAATGGCTTCGTCGGTTGTCCTTTATCCGACCGGATGCTTGGGCGCGATGCCTGGATTCCTACTTGGGTCACCTGACTCTGGGGCTGATGGTCGTACGCGTCAGGAGGCAAGCGAGTAGACGGCTCCCACACCTGACTCTGGGGCTGATGGTCGTACGCGTCAGGATGGAAGTGAGTAGACGGCTCCCACACCTGACTTTGTGACTGAGAGTCGTACGCGGCAGGAGGCAAGCGAGTAGACGGCTCCCACACCTGACTCTGGGGCTGATAGTCGTACGCGTCAGGAGGCAAGCGACTAGACGGCTCCCCTTGGTAACCCCGGTCTGCAAGACTAAAGTTTTGAACTTCAGTCTTGTACCTCTCAATGGACCTCTTGAGATTGTCAGGAGCCTGCGCGACAAACCAGTCAAATCCCTCCAGCTGCTTGAACACCTCAGTGCCCTGGTCAACCTAAAAAACATGCATACAAAATATGGCTAATCATTTCAGGCATGGTAGATAAGGTGCGCAAATAAAAATTGAAACAACACTAGCATGACTTACAATGTTCAATGCCCAGAACTGGTCATAGATCTCACGTGGCGCATACGATGTCTTCCTCGCCTGGGAAGGGCGATTCACCCTCGTGCGCGTCACCTTGAGAAACCATTGCAGGTACTCCTCAATGCTGATGCTGTCGGCCTTCAGCGATACAAGGCTATCATATGTTTCTTGCCAGGTATTCCACTGTTGCACCTCGTCGCTCAACAAATTCAAGGCATCAGGCACCTCGAAGTTCGGCCCTCGACCACTCCTGTATGGCCGCATGTCTACAGCGGGTTTTGGTATCCCTTGTAGACAGCCAGCTTGCCTCATAGCTCGATCGGGCATCTGAAACTCACATACTTCGAAGTGAATAAGCGGCACCCGAACCAAACCTGCCAGCACGTACGACACCGAAAGTTGCCAACACCACTCATCCAACCGATGCATCACCTTGCTATATGGCTGCCAAGTCACCTGGGATGCATTGAGTATCTCTAGTTCCCCTCGATAGAACTTTAGATGGTGGTGCGGGTCTACCCGTCTCCTCCGGTTGGTCGTAGGCCCCCAGGCCCACACCCTAGGCCACGTCTCATCGGAATATTCCCGCGGTTGTGGACGACCCGTGGGTAGCCTCTCGTAAGACCAAACCTGTGAATGCAAACATTATCTGGAATTAGCACATTAATGCTAGAATATATTGACACGTCAACCAAGAAAATAAATGCTCAAACCTGTAATAGAGTGAGGCAGGCGGCAATGGACTTGGCACCCTTTCTCGTAGCTTTGTGCAGTGCTCGATATAGGTGCGCAAGGACAGCTGAACCCCACGAATACGAGTATACCTCCTCAAGATCCTCCAAGAACACCATATACTTTGGATGCACCGTGTTTTTCGAATGCGTCGGAAGTAATATGGCTCCAATAATATACAGAAGGAATGCTTTCGTATACGTCACGAAATCGTGAGAAGTGTATTCATCTGGTAGCATGCCATACTGCTCTCTTAGCGATTTAAGTTTGATGCCGTTCGTTGTAAGAGCTTCCCTCGGAATTCCCAGGAAATACTGCCTAGCCATCTTCGCTATGGATGCAGACGTTTTGCTCGAAGTAATGGGTTTGCCGTGACATGGGATTCCAAGTATAAATCCGACGTCCTCTAATGTAATAGTCATTTCACCAAACCGAAAGTGAAATGAGTTCGTCTCGCTCCTCCATCGTTCAACTAGAGCAGATATAAGGCAATCGTCGTGTCGAGACCAAATCCCGGGATCGATGAACATAGATAGATTTTGACGGTGTAATAGTTGTATTTGTTCCTCATTTAGTACCCACTCATCGTGGTGACTTATGCTTTGAATTGTTTCCAAAACACCCCTATCGACACCGTCAAATACGTGCCTCGCGACGTGGTCATCGTCATCGTATAGGATTGATGTATCATGAGGTCCGGCGTTGAAATACATATATCTAAGAACAAAATATAATCGTAAACCAACTTAGTATTCATAATATTTACATTCCAAAACTATAAATAGATCTTTAACCTAACTTACCAACGCATTAACAATAATAATTATCTCATTATTTCAATGTGTTAAAACAATTCCTCACTTCTCACAACTCCGAACGCTTAATTACGCTAGTTCCCTAAAATTCAGGTGTTTTACTTACATTTCTGGACTAGAAAGTCCTTTGAAAAACTTAACACTGTAAAATTACCAAAATACCCCTCTCGGGTGGCAAATTACCAAAATGCCCACTGGCATCAGAACAATCTCAAACATGCATTGAAATGCTATTTTAAGCTTTCCGAATTTATTCTTGATCTAAAAAGTATTCTATGGACTTTTCGCCCAAAAATCCCGAACCGGTGTCCGGATTGAGCGCTTAAAAGCCCGTTCGGCCAAAAAAATAGCTAACAACTTCGGAATGACCCAAATTCCTGGGGGATGGAACTTCCCAACATCCTAGGGTTCTCATAAAAGTTTTGCGCTAAATTGCGCTGGCTTGATATTTTAAATTATAGTGCAAAGTTTCAAGATTTCCCGTATCAGTTAACCCCTTTCCAGTATTTGAAAAAATCTGAAATTTTTCCTGATATAGATCTTTTAAAAATAATTAGGGTCGCTTTTTCGCACTTTGGCAAAATCTAGCTCTAGCTATTTTTTATAAATTCGTGAAAAATTCTAATTTAGACGCCCTAAAAATCGCTAAGGAAAATATTTTTCATCAAATACCGCTGTTGGCTGTGCAGCAGGAGTTCCTACAATTTCCCGTAACAGTCCTACCAGTTCTCTTCTTAAGTCCTCTCTATTATCATGTTCAACTTCAGCTTCCGCATATTCCTCATTCTCGCCCCCGGCACATGCCGAAGATGCTTCCGTAGGTGGCCTTCTTAAATTAGGAGCCTCTTCCACTAGGGGTATCATCCGGTTCTGCAATTGACGAGCCATTCCTGACATAAACAGAATTAACATTTGGTACAGACAACAGTTATAGCATAAAGTTAACGTTATACAAAGATACACATCAACAGTCAACGCTATCCATTCCTACACATCAGTAGTTAACTTTATACATTTTTACACATTACCCCTCCCTCCGTTTCCTTCTCGCTCTAATCTGGAGAAAATCTATTCCGTTCTTGAGCGAGTGCCATGTACCAATACTCCTCATCAAGGAGCATTTCGCGCGCGATCCCTCAGCATCGGCCTCGCCGGATGAGTTTCTCGTAACCCATCCTGCATCATCCGAACCACCCTTCTCCCCGCATCAAAGGTATACTCTTCCCTTTTATTCGCTCGTGCCAACCCCTCACGACGACGCCGCTCTAACTTTTCTACCTCCTGCCCCTCCATGGCTCGCATCTCCTTCGCCTGATACACTAGGTGATCCCTTTCCCTCACTACCTCAATATACCTTCATTTCCAAAAGTTATCCACATGATGTGTCCGGTATACGGTGTTACCAACCTTCACAAATCCCACCGGCACCTCAGGTTCAGTCTTTTCCTGTTCCTCCTCCCCATCCTCTGGGGCTCCTCGTCATTTGGCCAGGGGTCCTCCTCGGGATCTTCCTCATCCTCGTCCCCGGCCATGACGTGCTCATTAATCCATCTAGCTCCAGCCATAATCTCCTGCAAGGCATATGAACTCACATCAGACTTACAACACGGTACAAGTAACTTCAACACCTTTCTACCCCCATACACACTTAATATTTATGTCTAGTTCTACAGGATCACATGCCTAGGCTCTGATACCAACCTGTGACACCCCCAACCCGAGTGACGTCACCAGAGTCAGATTGTCAGTCCTGACTGCATTAGAAACCCTGTCGATACAGAGCAATTCTAGAACCATCCTTGAATATACATCCCTGAATATACATAAGGTTTTACCAAAAAGCCATCCTTACAAAATTTTCATCGTAAAGCTCAACATGAGTACAGCGGAAATATTTACACAAAATGTCTAGTTCCCAAAATGAGCATATTGCCGTCTTACTTTTGGATTTACTAATTGAGCGCTTTCTCCTTCCCTTTTCTTGAGATTTCCCCTATTCCGCCCTGACTGCCTGAAAACATTACAGGTAAGGAATGAGCGCAAATCGCCCAGTAAAGATAATACGAGGAACAACGCAGACAGCGAAGTGACAGCCTTGGGAGAAATGATAATCGATCTCAACGATATCAAGAATCCAGAATTTCAAAGAATGACATAACATCAGTTCAATGGATCAAGCAACATGTTTTCTTTTCTTTTAGTCAAATTGAGCGGCTTTAAGGCCCAACAGAACAACATTATCACCATATTGAATGAACTAAACTGACCGAACTGACTGACCAACTACAATGCACGTGAACACTAAATCGCCAAATTAAACATCAATAAAATATAAGCCATTAAAATCACAATGTCATGATAAAGTCAAATGCAATGCAGACACCGACCGGACTGACTGGACTCAATCGACACTACTGACTCGATTCGCGCGCCCTACATCCTGTTTGCCTGTGATTATGTTTCACTGGCCCTCCTTTCATATAATGTCCCATGCTCCGGGATGTTCATCTCAGTCTCAGACAAATAAAAGAGACAGCAAGCACAAGAAGGGAACTCACGAAGTAATTATCTCATTATTTCAATATATTAAAACAATTCCTCACTTCTCACCACTCCGAACGCTTAATTACGCTAGTTCCCTAAAATTTAGCGCCAACATGGTTATTTAGCAATATACCCCCTGATGGCCGCTACAGCCCCAACACCTCAAACCGCTTTAAAACTATTTATTAAATGTATTACATCAATTATATACCAATATACCAAATATTTCCTTTATCAAATTTTAAAGGGGATGAGTTACCAAAACACCCCCAACTTAAGCAAAATACCCCCTGGCATCTATCGACCCAACAAATATCTCAGAACAACTTTGAAAAACTTAATACCGTAAAATTACCAAAATACCCCTCTCAGGGTGGCAAATTACCAAAATGCCCCTGGCATCAGAATAATCTCAAAAGTGCATTGAAATGCTATTTTAAGCTTCCCGAATTCATTCTTGATCTAAAAAGTATTCTACGGACTTTTTGCCCAAAATTCCGAACCGGTGTCCGGATCGAGCGCTTAAAAGCCCGTTCGGACAAAAAATAGCTAACGACTTCGGAATGGCCCAAAATCCTGGGGGATGGCTTCAAAACAACCTTTCAGGTGTTTTACTTACATTTCTGGACTAGAAAGTCCTTTGAAAAACTTAACACCATAAAATTACCAAAAAACCTCTCTCGGGGTGGCAAATTACCAAAATACCCCTGGCATCAGAACGATCTCAAAAGTGCATTGAAATGATATTTTAAGCTTTCTAAATTCATTCTTGATCTAAAAAGTATTCTACGGACTTTTCGCCCAAAAATTCCGAACCGGTGTCCAGATCGAACGCTTAAAAGCCCGTTCAGCCAAAAAATAGCTAACGACTTCAGAATGGCCCGAAATCCTGGGGGATGGCTTCAAAACAACCTTTCAGGTGTTTTAATTACATTTCTGGACTAGAAAGTCCTTTGAAAAACTTAACACCGTAAAATTACCAAAATACCCCTCTATGGGTGGCAAATTACCAAAATGCCCCTGGCATCAGAACGATCTTAAAAGTGCATTGAAATGCTATTTTAAGCTTCCCGAATTCATTCTTGATCTAAAAAGTATTCTACGGACTTTTCGCCCAAAAATTCCGAACCGGTGTCCGGATTGAGCACTTAAAAGCCCGCTCGGCCAAAATAATAGCTAACGACTTCAGAATGGCCCGAAATCTTGGGGGATGAAACTTCCCAACATCCTAGGGTTCTCATAAAAGTTTCGCGTGAAATCGCGCTGGCTTGATATTTTAAATTACAGTGCAAAGTTTCAAGGTTCCCCGTATCAGTTAACCCCTTTCCAGTATTTGAAAAAATCTGAAATTTTTCCCTGATATAGAGCTTTTAAAAATAACTAGGGTCTTTTTTTCAAACTTTGGCAAAATCTAGCTCTAGATATTTTTTATAAATTCATGAAAAAACCCTAATTTAGACGCCCTAAAAATCGCTATTTTGGAATCTATAAATGTAATACCACTCATCCGATCTCGGATTGATCTGATTTTTGTTTCCTTCAATTTGTATTTTTCGTTATCTTCGATTTGAGTCTACAATGACTATTTTTGAACTTTGAAATTAACATTGAATTGAATTACAAGAAAACCCAAAAAATACTTACTTGTTTTGACTTGATATATTTAAAGAAAAATGCGGTTATCCACCGAGCTTCTAGCGTAAATTTTTTTTGTTTGTATTGTTGTAGGTGAGATATGGAGTACGAAGATAGTTGGTAAAGATGATGAAGAGTGGAAGAAAAGTGGAAGAAAGGGGTCGGGGAGGAGAGTTTATAAAGAGAAAAAAGCAAAGGAAAGAGAAGAAAGAAGACAGAAAAAATAATCCGTGAGTGACCACGTGGCATCACGGGAGGGGGAAGGGGGGGCCATGGGGAAGGGGCATCACGGGGGGAAGGGGGGGCCATGGGGGGGCATCACGGGGGGGACACCACGTGGGGTGGGGGTGGGGGGACCGCAACACATTGTTGCGGTTGGCATGCCAACCGCAACAAAGTGTTGCGGTTGGGCATGGTGGGGGGACGGGGCCACATGGCGGGGGAAGAGGGGGACGGGACACGTGGCGGGGGAAGGGGAAGGGGGACCGGGGAAGGGGTCAACCGCAACACTTTGTTGCGGTTGGGGGCATGGGGGGGCCATGGGGGAGGGGAGGACAGGGGGCATGGGGAAGGGGGCATCACGGGGGAAGGGGGGCCGTGGGGGGCATCACGGGGGGGGGGGGGACACCACGTGGGGGTGGGGGGACCGCAACACATTGTTGCGGTTGGCCATGGTAGGGGGACGGGGACATGTGGCGGGGGGAGGGGATGCCACGTGGCGGGAGAAGAGGGGGATGGGACACGTGGCGGGGGAAGGGGAGGGGGGACCGGGGGAAGGGGCCAATTGCAACACTTTGTTGCGGTTGGGGGCATGGGGGGGGGGACATGGGGGAGGGGAGGACGGGGGGGGCATGGGGGGAAGGGGAGGCCACGTGGCGGCCGAGGGGAGGATGGGGGAAGGGGGGCCATGGGGGAGGGGGGAAGGCCACGTGGCTGTCGAGGGGGACACCACGTGGGTGAAGGGGGCCAACCGCAACTCTTTGTTGTGGTTGGGCAGGGGGGTGGGGGGTGGAGGGGAGATGGGGTGAAGGGGGAAGGGTGGCCATGGGGGGAAGGGGGTCCATGGGGGGCGCAACCGCAACACTTTGTTGCAGTTGTGTATTTACAATAAAAATACCAACCGCTACTCTTTGTAGCGGTTTGGTGGTGAAATTTTATTTCTCCACCGGTGGGTGTGGATCGGCTCCATATATATATATATATATATATATATATATATATATATATATATATATATATATATATATATATATATATATATATATATATATATATATATATATATATAGGAGCTGATCCATTGATAGCGCTAGCAAAATGGAGTATTTGCTAGCGCGATCTGGGCCGTCCGTCCTGAAAGATGGACGGTCCAGATCGCGCTTTTTTCGAAAACTATCAGTCGTCCGCGACATTATATCGCGGACGACTTTTTTTACCTTTTTGCCCCTCCACCCGTCCGCTACATTGTATCGCGGACGACTGACAGGCCCTGACGCATGTCAAAAAAAAGTAATCCGCGACACAATATTGCGGACGACATTTTTTACCTTTTTGCCCCTCCATGCCGTCCGCGACATAGTATCGCGGACGAATGACAGGCCCACACATGTGTGGTATGACTTTTCTGTGTCATTAATGTGTCCGCAAGGGAGGGAAAAAGAGAAGACTAGTCCGCTACATAATGTAGCGGACTAGTCTTCTTTTTTTCCCTCCCTTCTCTCATTCTGACTTCTTCTTTTTCTCTCTCTTCTTACTTTGATCCTGATGAACAAATCTTCATGAAGTTCGTTGGCAACAGATTGCCATTGGTAAAAAAGACTCCAAAACGAGCACACTTAATTAGCACTTCCACCTGCAGGCTGGAACCATTCATGAAATTGGCTAGCAACAGATTGTCATTTTGTTCTAGGGTCTTCAACCTCCTCCATTTCTATCACCCTTCCACCGTCTTGAAGGAGCTCATCCAGAAGAGAGAAGATAAGAGATGAGGGGGAAAGAGAAAATAAAAGTTGGTTGTCTTTTTTCAAGAGCTCTGACAACACAGATGTCTCTTTTCGAGAAAGTAAAATAGTCCGCTACATAATGTAGCGGACGGTATTTTTGTTAAAAAAACGTCCGCTACATTATGTAGCGGACGAACTTAAAAAAAACGTAAAAGAAGATTTGGACCGTCCGCGATACAATGTAGCGGACGGGTGGAGGGGCAAAAAGGTAAAAAAATCCGTCCGCGACATAGTGTCGCGGACGACTGACAGTTTTCGAAAAAGGCGCGATCTGGACCGTCCATCTTTCAGGATGGACGGCCCAGATCGCGCTAGCAAATACTCCATTTTGCTAGCGCTATCAATGGATCAGCTCCCTATATATATATATATATATATATATATATATATATATATATATATATATATATATATATTGTTGATGAAGTTTATAGCCTTGGATGAAATCCCTTTTACAGTCTCGGTCCGAGTCTTTCATCTTTGATATTGCGTTGGACTCGTATGGTCGAGCCCTATAATTAAAAAATAATTACGATAATATTTATGAAAAAAACTTCTATATTGGCTTTTCTCAATTTTTGATATAAATCAAATATCTTTATGTATCAGAAATTTTAGACTCAAAACAGTCTTTTTTGCCATTTTCTATCACGTCTCAAACTTCTATAAATTGATCTGTTGAACTATAGAATAAGGAGCTTTATAGAAATTTTGGACCATTCTTCTTATTACATGTTTTTAATCCAAGTAACTCGTGTGTCCAACGAGATTGATATTCTTACACCTTGTTTTTATATAAAAAAAAGGCGGGATTAAGAAAGTGTCAGCGAAGCATAAAAATGCAATCACCTAATAACAAAATTGATACCAAGTTGTCAATTTTGGAAGTTATGAAGTGACCATATTTTTTCGCCAGGAAGCTTAACAGAAGAGCTTGTTTGGTAGGCTAGAAAAATGAAACGATAGAAACGGTGATGGATGAAGTGGACGAATGGAAGGATTTTTCTATCTTTTGGCTCAAGGAAAGGCGAAGGGAGAGAAAGTCAGAGGGATGAACTTTTCTTCTAAGCTCACCATATTCTAAATTGCACAAAATCAAAGTAAAAGGGTGTTACTCACTTCTTTAAACATTTTTTTTGGGTAGAATACGAGAATAGTATTGATAAAGTAAAGTTACACAATCGCTCTGTTCTAGAGCTGCAGATATTATAGGTCACGATATTCCCGTGACTCGATATACGTGACCGCAAAGGTTAAAAAATAACGACAAACCTAATAAACTTATACACATTACAATTGAACTAAAACAGATCATATCCTACATTTTAACTCAACTTAAAGTAACAAGCACAATCTACAGGTTTAGGAAGCCAAAAGAACAAAACGTAAATAAACACAAACAAACAACCAAAAGGTGGGAACAATAGTGCAGACAACGAGAACCGCACGACTCAAATGTGAGCACACCGATTAAGGAAGCACAACACACCACCAAGATCTCAACACCGCAAAGTTCATCCTTTTATCATCCATTATCAAATCCGAACCAAATTTCACAATACAGGACAGAGCAACCACTAATTAGAAGGCCCAATCCTTGTCCTAAGTGGAATAGGATAGCTTCAGGTTGAGCCTAAGTTCTATATATACTAGTTAGTACAAGGTTTCAACTACTTTATGGTTATCATAACATCCGAGATTTTAAGATTGTCAAAACTTTCTCGGAAATCTTAAGGTTGTCTCTTTAAAGTTTATCCAAAACCTAAGTCAAATGAAGAGCAAAAAAGAAGGCCCTCGAATTTGCAGTGAGAAAGCGCGCCAAAGGGTGACTTACCAGAAGAGAAAGGGGTGCATCAAAATTAAAACAATGCAACTCGCAACGCTGTGCGACGTCAAAGCTTGCACTGTTATTTTCGGGCCTGACGGCGGTGTCGAAACCTGGCCGGAAGATCCGAGCCGGGTTAAGTCCGTCATCGACATGCTCAAAGACTGCTCTGCCAAGAAAGGCTTGGGTTACAGGAAAGCCGCCATCACCGAGGTTAAGAAAGAGACTGGTGCGGCGAAAACGGAGAGTTCGGAGAAGGGTTTTTCCGACTGGGAAGTGTCATTGATCAAGAACATGGTGGATGCCAAACTAGAGGCCGTGACTAAGAGGCTGGAGGTACTGCAATCAGCAAAGCTAGAAGAAGAAAGAGAAATCGCTGGTTTTCACGAGCAAGAAGCTACTCAAGTCATGCAAAAACAGCCCTGCTACAACTTCCCCCAACAGATCCCGCAGTGGCAACCATTCCCGCAATGGCAACAGCTTCCTGCATGCGATCCTTTCGAGAATAACACCTTTGGGGTGGTGAATCATGAAATATACCAACAGGTACCACCACAGGATGTTGGGTACGCAAGTAATGTGATGCCTTCGGCTACAGTATATCCATTCACTCCATTGACGCCAGAATCAGGATTTGGGCACGTACCCGTTTGGACTGATTATTTGAGGCCAGAGGTTGGAAGTAGCACTGGTACTGGTACTGGTAATGGGGTATTGGAATTACTACAATCAGGGGCAATCGATATGGGGGATTTTTTCTATTAGAAAAATTATCTTGATTAATGGGCTTGTTTTTGTTACTATGGATCAGTGGTTGGAAGTAGCAGGTGGAGTGGTAACGAGAGGTTGCAGCAAGAATTACTACTGAGATTGTGATATGGAGTCTAGGCAATTCCTTTTGGATTGTAAGTTGCAAACGATTATAGGTTATACAGCTTTTGTTTCTGGATTTTGGTTTGGTGTATGACTGCAATCTATCTTTAGTTACTGCATCCGTTTTATGAAAGGAGAAAGGAAGGGAAAGAGAGACATGTATAATGTTAATTCCTAGAGGGTAGTTCATGTGTTGCCTGAGTACCATAGAGAAAAAAGAGAAGGCGTGAGCTGTGTATTGGCTTCTGAAGGAGCCCCGGGAGGCGCTGGGGGGACTTCTGCAAGTTGATGTTTGAGGCGTCAGACGGCCGGGTATTACAAATAAGGAACTGACCACTACCTCGGACTACCAGAATATTCATACATGCCCTCTGAACAGTGGGTGATCACCCTTCGATATTCGAGCAAAAAGCGGGACTACCCATTAAAAGTCAATTGATGCGAAATCAAACACGAGAACATTACATTTGAAAAAAAAAACTGGCATTTTAGAACTAAAAGGAAAGCAGCTTCTGAAATCATTAATGCAGAATTCAACAAACACCACGGCTGAATTAACAGCTTCTTAGTACAACGAAAAACACAAATAGGAGGGTTTAACAACTTCCTAACACAACGAGAAACACAAACAGGACTGTTTCTGCAATTCAATAGAGAACATCAGACTTCCCATTGACATTCAATCCTATGGGGGTGCCTGTAATCAAATTTCATCGTAACGCTTCCATCCATTCTCGTGAAGACAAAACTCTCCACCAGCACGTAACAACTGAAGTAACTCCACCCGCGCTCGCTTGCGTTCTTTTCTACCCTTCGCACTCCCACCTCTCTCTCCCCTCCATCGACCCAGCCTCCTGCTTCCATCAGTGAATTCATTCTCTCACGCACTGCCAAGCTCACACCAACACTAATCCCTTTAATCTTGCTAGGCTCATTAACCCTGAACCAAACAAATCCATCACTGCTCTGACTATCATCTCTCACTGCTTCCAGGCCAGCTATTAGAGCCACTTCCCTTTTTATACTCGTATCGACAGCCACAATGTTGTTTCCACCCTCGTTCTCACATGAGTAGATCTCTTCCCATCGTTGCTCTAGCGTCATCCTGTAAAATTCAAAATCCTTGATAGGCTTCTTCGAATCCACTTCCTCTTTTACAAATAGAAATGGGCAGTACCATTTCCCGACAACAACAATATTGGTACGGCTATTGGCTAAAAGGAGACTGAAATCGGGGGAGGTGTTGCGGAGCGTATCATTAAGTCCTTCGGCTGGAGTTAGCTGAAACTTGTTCGGAACCAAATCATAGACTTCCCATCCTCTTTCTCCTAGAAAATATGGAGCCAAACCATCCGGAGCTACTGCTTTGGCCAAGAAGCCAGGACCACCACGGTTGCGGTGAATCGTAACTCTTTGGTATATATCTCTGTAATCAAAAGGGCATAGTTCTATGCTCTTTGAAACGATGTTACCAAAGCAACAATTGTTTGCCTGGACCACGTCTTCCTCTCTTGTGCATCTGACTGCTTCCCTGCAATGAGAATCTCAACACAAACTTTTCAATCTTAATGTGGCTACATACATACGATTTTTTTTTGCATATATTCTGAAAATAGTTTTCTAATGTAGCAGGTGGTTTACTGAAAAGGAACCACGCCAGATCATTTGGGTGCACCTGAGGACTAACTGACCAATAAAACTAGCTATACAAAAAGACTTCTTTATGAATAACCAAGATACACTAAACAAAGTGCCAAGGCGGAAACCTGTATACATGAAAAGAGCAGTCTTAGTGAGCAGCAATAGTTAGGCTCTATGAGAGAAGTGCTCACCCCTTCTTTTCACCATCTGCTTTGATGACATAGTATTGGTTTGCTGACAGAGGCTGATCTAGAACAGGGATGAAGAAAACCTTGATAAAGGATGTCTTTTCCCACTTTAGAGGGTGAATGGCCATTATTCTATCCTGGGGAAATGGTAACTTATCAACTTTCTTTTTCTTAGTTGCTCTCAAAAAAGATGGATTTTGTGATTCACCTTCTCCATCTGTATACACCAGAGAACCTGAAAAAGGACCCCCTGGCTGTTCTGAGAGAGTTTGGGGGGAATTCAGGCAAGCAGACAGGTTCTTGGTTGTATACATCTCTTCTTCTCTCTAACCCTCTCTGGTTTGACAACTCAATATGGAAGTGCGATGGAGGTAATATATATAGAGGTGAATGGTTTTGCTACGCTGAATATTTGCTTAGTTGGCTGTTGCCAACCATGAGAATCTCTTTCTCGCGTGCAAACATCCAAAGTCCAGAAATCACCTCAAATATTTTCCTTATAAGGAGATGTGCATGCCAGACCTGGTTATTAATTTTCAAAGTTGGCAATTGCCAACTAAGCAAGCGTTCAGCATAGCAAAAGCACTCATCTATTAATTACCTCCATCACTCTTCCACATTAAGTTGTCAAACCAGTGAGGGATAGAGAGAAATAGAGATGTAATCACGCGAGCACATGCAAACAAACATCCAATTGGCAGAAATTACTTTCATTATCTTCCTTATAGGGAAGTATAGTGATTGGATGAATAATAGCATAGTGATGCGTGGACCCTTTAGGCATTGATGTATTAGGTTTGGCCAAGTGCATACACAAAAACCTGGACCATAATAGAATCCTTCAAAATTGGGGATCCCTCAAAAATTTCCAGTTTAATTTCCTAGCTTTAGTGCCAAACAGCTAACCTTCTTTGTAAGATTATAACTGAACGGTCATGTTTCCAGGGTAAAGCTTTCTTCCACCTTAATGAAGTAACAAACCAAATTAAGTCCTTCCATTGGTGAGGTTGTTCAGATTTTACACGTTGAGATTATAACAGAATGGTTATGCTTCCGAGGTAAAGATTCTCCTCTGACTACTAGTGTAGTAGAGGGGTGAAAAGCCACTCCTTCTGGTGACTTTGTCTCAAGCAGTTTATTATGCTTTGGCACATCTAAGTTTGTTCTAACAACCAACACAAGATAAGCGTGTTGTAAGGGCCAACCAGATATCTGTACTACTGCAGTTAATGCTTTCAGTTAGTCTTAAAAGTGCCAGTGCTTTAGTGAGGTTTAACAATTTCTGGGCTACTTCAGTTAAATGTAGGAACTTTAACAACCTCATTAATGGAAAGACTTAATCTAGTTATGAAGGTGGGAATCTAAAGAACATCTATAAATATAAAGAGAAAATTTGGTTCAAGTTTAATAAAACTATAATTTCCATATACTATTAGCTCTTTAATTATTATACTTATTAAGGTTGTCAAGATTCCCACCTTTAACCAACCTCATTTATAGGGTTTTCAAAATATGCTATCTACCAAAAACAAAAAGCGCACCTTAACCATGGATTCTAAGCATAAACCTTGGAAATCTAAACAGACAAAAGTCAAGCCCCTTATAGATGAACATATATTTCAAATAAAGTTGTAATTCAAATTTGAATTCTGTATGAACATCTACAGATTTTATTTCCTTAAATGACTGCATTGCCATTTGGTGCGTATGTTTTTTTAAAGAGAATAGCTTAGGCATTAAGTATACCTAGTTTCAAAGATAAAATAAACAACCAAATGAAGTCTTCCACTTTCATATTCCAATCCAATTGAACTCCAAGACTAAGCAACCGAACACAGTTTCACTAGCTATCCTAGCGAGGCCAGAGTTGATTCTCGCTTCCACCTAGAATTGGCAGAATTTTTAATTTTGGAAAGGTTTTACCACCCCTTGGTTCAAAAAGATAATACAAATGGCAACACTTTAAAGATAAAAGGAGAGAAGGAAAGACTAAGACTATACCACCGGAACTTCTAGACTCCAAGTGGGTTGGGCAAGATTAGAATTTTAAATAAACCAATGACGAACCAAAAGTCTAAAGTATTTGATTTTCTTTTAATTTTGATACTAACGTTATGAATAAAAGACCCAAAATTAGTCAAGCACATACCTCCTAAATATTAGACAGATATCTTGAAAATTGTTTCGTGTACCTCATCCACCCACTTCAATTGAATAGCCAACCTATTTCTTCCCTTGTATCCATGCAGACATCATAACGAACTTTAGTAGAAGCCACTATATCTGCAACAAAAATCAATTAAATTAATCAACCTAACAGGTGAACACAACCCCCCCCCCCAAAAAAAAAAAAAAACCAAACTTAAAAAATAAAAAAAAAAACTAATACTGACAAGTAGGTAAATAAATCATTAATCTACCAAGAATTCGCATAAAATCATTCCCCACGCCCTCCAACACACCGAACGAAAGGGGCCATGCAACGATATAAATGATAGCGATATACATGGGAGCACTAATGTCGGAACATAAAGAAGAGTGAGCTACACAAGAGAAGCTTATAGATACAACTACAAAATTGGCATCCCTTTGCCGACGATCAATTTCAGCCTCCAACTTAGGCCGATCTGTTTAGGTTTTCTGATCAAAGAGGGTTAATTCCTAAAATTCAAGGTTTAGATCTACGTTTGCAAGCTCAAGAGTTGTGCACACGTTGTAACAAAGGGTCAAAAAAAGTAAGGTACTGAAGATAGAGAAAGAGAGAGGTGAATCAGAGCTTTATTCCGCTTGAGCAAATTATGCTGCATTTTGTTGGGCCAACTTTTATAGGAAAACCCCTATACCCCAACCTCTAACATATCATATCATATGAAACCGAGCAAGGACAGGATGCCAGATCATATCTTTCAACTACAAGAACATCCTTCTTACGCGCTCATACATCACGCGCCGTGCACAAATATGCGTAATTACTCTTGCAGACTGGCCTCAGGGTGTTGCTGAATTCTTATTCACTAATATGCTAAAGAAAATCAAACCAGGTATTTCTTCTTACTGTTGGCAATTAATAATGTTGTTTCTCATTTACCATGACCTCTATATACCACTTCACAGTGCGTTATGTGTCTCATAAGTGCTTTTGGTTGCTAATGGTTCACGATTTTCAGTCAAATCCTTAAAATTCAACATTATTTGTGTTTTAAACAACATAATAACTGGAAGTCCATTATCGTTGAAACGGAGTGCTAAACACCTAAAGTCCAACATATGACCAACACAACTGCATAGGGTACTCAAATACGTATAAGGTAAACATATTAGTGAAGATTATAAACTTAAACCATTTCCCGTGTTGGCAATATGTGCAACAACATTTCACACGATATATTACAGTTTAAGTGCCTGTTTGCTAACATGGAAGGGATCCTAGTAGAAATGGAAAAAGTGACAGAGTCAATCTCCAAGAGAATCACAAGAATGGATACAGGAAGAGAATCAGGATGGCCCTAAAGATAAATGTTTTCCATCAAAACTTACTTTAAGCATCATATGTGGGCAGGATCTTCCAATCATAGAGATTTAATCCATTCTTCTGTACACTAATCACCATGCATGTACGTAAACAAGAGTGTATATATAATATATATAGCATTGTTCTTTAGTGTAAAATTCAAGCAACTTCAAGCTAGTCTTTTTAAAAGGTTAATACCGCAGATTGCCCCTAGCAGGGATAAAAGGGCATGCAGACATCCTGACGTTTGTAAAATCACACAAACCTCCCCTTTTTGACAAATTGGAATGCTAAACTCACAGTTAAATCATCAATAAGCATTTGGACACTGATGAACTTGTCATTTCCATAATTAAATTATCACCAGATCCACCCAAATATTTTATAGAAACATCAGGTGAGGGGTGTGATACTTTATCGAAGGTTAGTAGATGTCGGTGACATTCTATTTATCTTTGTCAGTGATGTACGAATTGTCCATGGCATATGATAATATAGATATATAACTTGGTACAGGCAATCCATCATATGTCACCAAGGGTTTGTTAGTTAACACTTGAAACTGAAAAAGGAAATTCAGTAAATTAATGAAAAGCGATATTATTCCTTCGATGTGACATATCCTATCCAAACTTTCCGGATCAACCAGGTTACATTACATTCAGTAAGCACTCTAATCATACAATTCAGTAAAGAGATTTGAACCATGTTATAGTGTTCCAAATTTTATGAGCAATTGATACACTCAAAAACAGATCAGTGATATATGTCTTAAGAACCGAATGCACTTTTAGGTCGCGCATAGAGCACTATAATTTTTGTAGATGCATTCGATTTATTTTTCAGATTGATGCCAAATCTACACCTTTGCGGTTGAATTCGTATCCCATTTATTTTTAAAGAATTAGCAACACCTTTTTATCCTTTTTTAATAAGGATAGGTTAAGAAAGAAGCCAAGAAAGGGGCAAATCAGTTATGGAAAATCATCTAGAAATGTAACAAAGAAGAAAGAGAACCATCCCAAAAGACAGATCTCCGAGTAAGAGAGCTCTCAAGATGACTTACTTCACATCAACAGAGAACCATGCACGCTTCCAAAAAAGCACGAGAAATATGATATAGTAGTGTTGGTTTGGTGTGCATCTGTACGTGATAACAAAGAGGCTTTCACTTTGAAGCCTATAGAAAGAGGTAAGTACGTTGCTCCTTTAATCCATTGCCTTAACTACAGATGAACATACTAAGTTAATACACCGTTACTACCATGGCGAGTCCCTTTCCAGCCATTCAAACCCTAGTCATACGAAGCAGGGGCATGGGCGGGGAGCATAAAGCACCTAGAAGACATAGAATATTTACAGACACACACACACACACACGAATTGTAGTTTATTCAGTATTACAGTACCCAGCTGCTCTATGTTTTCCTTCAGCGGAGAATCTAATATTATGCATAAAGCAGAGAATCTAATATTATGCATAAAGCACTTGCGCAAAGCTTTTTGACTGATAGACCAGTCATATAAGAGCCAAACATGGTCACCCAAAGCATGTATCCTTTGACAAAAGAACTACGAAAGACCCAACCCCACGTGCTCTCTGCCACCGAGCGAAGTGACTAGCCATAGTAAATATCAAAGGCACGAACAGCACTAGGTGCTTTTTCTTAGCACAATGCCTGGTCGGCTTTGTCTTCCTCTTTCCCTCTGAAAACCCTAATCCTATATTAACCATAAACTATAAGCATATTTGTGACAGCGAGAGCAAAGAATCTGAGGCGAACTAAGTTTGCAATCTCAACCCACCTGGGATCACGATCCAAACAAGGTCCCAAGTAGGGAGGGCAAATTCGAGAATCTCAGGGAGATTCATGGCCAACCTACTAGAGTCGTGCAACTAAGATTGAAACAACTCAGGCACAAAACTTCACTGGAATTCTCTGTTTTAATTCATGGATCAAAGATCATACATACACCAGTCATATTCCAGAGCACATAATAATAACTTACATAACACGTAACAATTGACACACACACAAATACTTAGCTACCTACATGCTTTAAAATGTGTAGGTCTTTAAGTAAAAACTTGTCAGAGACTCATTGTGTGGGTGCCTAGCACAGAGGTGCGCATGGGTTATAGGCGCTGGACAACACGACCATAACATTGCCCAGACATTTGGGGGATTTATTGGAAAAAGGACCTGGGGGCCTC
Source organism: Escallonia herrerae (assembly GCA_033070095.1). Taxonomy (NCBI): domain Eukaryota; kingdom Viridiplantae; phylum Streptophyta; class Magnoliopsida; order Escalloniales; family Escalloniaceae; genus Escallonia; species Escallonia herrerae. The sequence continues at coordinate 133,488 of JAVXUP010001327.1, forward strand.
ATTTAGGTACAGCCAGCTGAATGTGCATGAGAATGTTCCTGGGTCCATGAAAACCAGCTTATGCTCTATTTTGATAAAAAAGTTATCACTCAATACGATATTAAAAAAAAAACCTCTGACAAAAGTACTTGTTACGGGCTCTATAGATTGAAGCAATGGGAAAATGCCCCAGCTACAGTAGGTCACAACTAGTCTCAACAGAAATTTGATGGAACCGTCAGTAAAAGACCATAGCAAAGTAGAGGGGTAGTGTGAAAATTTGATGCCAGATATGTCATAAAACATATTCCTTTTAAAATTCAGAAGATGCTAGCATATCCTATCATTCATCAAAACAAAATTCAAGAGTTTTTAGGACTTTTTCAGTTAGAAGAGGACTATACGGACCAATAAATAATTCCACAATGTATTATTGCAAAGTTATAATGTAAAATACAACAAAGTTACATCAAGCACATTTTTCTCTTCACATATAAAAATTACATATAATCTGTGCTCCCTCATCTTTTCGACTAATGTGAAAAAACGTAATCCAATTGAAAGCAAAAATGACTCAGTTATGAAGCATTCTAGCGGGAGTAGCTAGGTGGAGATTGAAGATTGGTGATAATTTTGATTCATTTAAGAATTGCAAAGCTTAAAGCATTACGTTTGATTCCATTTCTTTTGGGAACCAATAGTGATCTGGTTCTTCCCTAAGGTAGGTTGTTCGTATAACCCTGTAATGTATACAATAACCAAGTAGGCTCTTAGCAAGAAAGGTAACTTGCGTTGATTTGATGGAATGGAGTAGATTGGGCTTGATAAGAAATCAATCAGAGCAAGTTTGTTGGGATAGGGAGAGTGGAAGAAAAGAATTAATTTAGCAGCAGCCAACTGGATTGGGTAGTTGAGTTGAGTTGAGGTGAGCCATGAGAGGCCTTATACAAACTATGGTGAAAGAGGCCAAGTAATAATAAACCATGACCAATATCACATCTGCATACTACTCAATATTCTCCCAGTCCACTCAATTATATATGCTGATGAACAGTACACTTCAGAAAAGGCCAAAAATGATATCAGATTTCTTATTTGTGCAACTAAAGTGATATATACCTCTCATACTTGTAAAAAACATCGAGCAACCCTATAAACTGAATGAAAACTCAGCAGCTGTTGAACCTACAGAAAACAAGCACATAACCAATCTATGAATACAAAAATAGCATCAAATTGGAGCTTTCAGTACAGAATACTTACAACTTATGGGGAAAATTTGACTTCTGGAGGGGCATACAAATGCAATTTGAAAACAGGTTGCAAGTGAGAAACATGAACAAGTTCTATTATCATTTTCTGGGTAGTAGGAAGGCCTAAGTTTTATTCATAAGAAAGGCCTGCTTTCAAATAAACCCATTAATTGTAATCAGACGCATGAAATTGGATGTTCTTAATCCTTTACATATATATATATATATATATATATATATATGCCCATGGAGGAACCGGAAATAAGAACTGGCTCAGTGAGGGCGAGGAAGAAAAAAAATGGTTATGATAAGTTATGGAAAAAGTAGAAAGTCACAGGTTATAGTGGTTGGCATGCCTGCCAGCGTTATTGTGGTCAGCATCGCCTTCCTCGTCAACATGGAGTGAAAATCTGATGGTCTAAGGTGCGGTGGTAAAGGGTTCTTGTATGGTGGATGTATTTGGTAATGACGTGATTTGAGTGCCAGAGATGGTGCTGAGTGTGTGATTGTGTATGCAAGAAGACTCCCCTTGGCACAAGGCCAGAAAAATGGGGCATTTGGTGAGAAGAATTTGAGGCCCCCATCCCCAACACCCACGCTATGCCATGCCGTGCCAGGGAACAAGAGGAATGATTACTTATTCTCAGGTGAACAGGATACCGTGGGATGGTCCATTCCTGCCAAGGTTCACGAACCAAATGGCAGATCATAAACCGCAGGAGTCCCAACATTCCCACCTGGAATTTGCAAACCAAAATTGGCCCTGGGCCTCAAGTTTAAGAAAATACAGTGTGAAATTCCAAATATGGGCCCATAAAGGTGAGCCTGTCATTGTTAAAAATACAAGACCTTTTCCTGTGCTTGCTCCTTAAGGTCAAATGTTGGTCAAGCAGTGAATCAAAGTTACCTTTAGATAAAAAATAACTTTGGCCATGTGAAAACAGCAATGGCAACAAGACATGCATAGTCTTACATCAGGCCGACCTCATCCATCACCTGCCTCAGCCGTCTCCGCTCCCATTGCAGTTGGGGGCATGTTGATACTCTTCTCATCCCTAGTTGTCATTATATTACCTGCTCCAATCCTCTGGCGTATGTAAGTCTATATTGGTAACAAGAAAGATAATAAAACTGGTATGTTCTTTCTTCTTCTATAGCTAACAATCAATGCCACAATTATGTCTCACCAACGTTCACAATACCTTATACTGAAAGAGTATTAAAAAGCAAATTTGTAGTACACTTGATTTCAGCAATAAAAACTCTGCACTGTATCTGAAAGCGAGGCCAATAGGAACAAGCTCTTACCATCATTACCATTTACCAGCTTTGGGTTCTGAATAACCGGCCTTATATCCATTTAAGCTAAGGAATGGCACCCCTATTTGGCTTGAAGTTAGTTGGTAAAACATCAAGGTTGGGCTAAATTAGCATCTCATTAGTAAACTGCCATCTAATCAGAATTAGAAGTCAGGTGACTCCTGTATTTCCTTAGTAGGATAGGACAAATGATAGTGAATGTGAAGCTTGAACATTTTGGATCAAATGAAACAGAATAACTGATTTACCTGTAAGTAAAAATTCACTCTCTGCCGTCAATGTTGTAATACCGTCGGAAGTTGCAGTTTTTGGCTGTGGGTGACTGCTTGGCGTGGCTCTCAAGCCCATCATAGGTGTTTGGCCCCGGGGAAAGACCACCTTGGAGTAACCTCCAAGTTCTGTACGGTTTTTTCGCAGAGGAGCTAGTTTTTCTTCATAGAATAGGTTTTTGTTTTAATGTACAATTCTCAGGCAGGCAGGCAGGCAGGCAGGAGGGAGGGAGGGAGGGAGGGAGAGAGAGAGAGAGAGAGAGAGAGAGATCCACCAAGTTGTTATTGGCGTTAATTTTGTGTTTTTAGATCCATCAAGGTTTAGTATTACTTGACATTACTTATAGCAATTATGGTGCATTCTTGCTTTCCATATTTTGGTTAGTTCCGGTACATACGATCTAAAGATCCGTCTACAAAAAAAAACCGAAGAAAAAGAAGCTTGCTCTTTCCCTTGCAAAGGCAGCCAAACATCTACGGTTGTAGCTGTGTGTGATTTGGTAAATCTGTCCAAGCTCGGTTTATAGTTAATCAAGACTTAGGCTCAAAGAATTGTATTTCCAATATGGTCGTAATAGCTAGTTTTTATGTAACTTGGTCTTCTTGGAAAGTAGCTTGGCTACTCGTCTAACTAAGAAAACAGTCTTGTTATTACTATCATTCTCCTCACTGAAAGAAAAGAAGAAGATGTTCACTCTCTTCTAGTTTAAAAGTTTCAAAAAGAAAAAAAGATATTTTATCAGCCAAGTAGAAAAAGTAATGGAAAGAAAGGGAAGTATCCTCTGTACTTTTCAATAGTCTTATGAGCAAAATCGTGCAAGGAAGTGCAGTAACCTTCCATCGTTCGGCTTCCCATCCCATTGATATGAACATAAAATATGGGAACAAAAGGGTTATCAATTCTAAGAGTCCTACATGTTGAAGGCATCATCAGCAAAAAGCTAATGACAATAACATAATATCAGTTCTAGCAACACTCGTCGATCTTAACAAAACACATTCTAAATGATTAATCTAGACTAGAATAAAACCACACTCTTATCTTGAATTGTGGATTTAACAGCCTTTAATAACTCGGGTTTATAATGACTACAAGCACTACAATAACCTAATAAAAGAGAAGCTCTTTAACGGCATTCCCTCCGGTTCATAATGTTTGCCTGATTTGACTTTTCTCAAATTTATAAGATATAGTTCTAACACATAAACACCGAAATAAACTTAATAGAAATCTCTAATCAAATCAGAATTGTTAGACCAGTCAGGGCAAGAAATATCTCTTGGAGCTGAAGGAAAATCATAAAGCTATGAGAGCTTGGTAGACCTCTTATCAAATACAAGATTTGCAATGGAGATTGACAACTGGCAACCTCCCCCTCCCCCCCCAGATCTGGCTCTAGAGTTATATATGATGCTATGAGTCACCAAGAAGCAAAGCTCAGAGCTTTGATAAGTGGCTGGAATTGGCAATGGCCTCTCAGATCTCTCAAGATCTCAGAGCAATCGTTTTCCGCATCCCTCTCACCTTAACACCAATTACCAAATCCTGAAATTCTTGATGAAGTAAGCTGCAGCATTACTCCTACTGGCCTTTATTTTATTAAAACAACTTGGGATCACTAGCAATGTCATCAGCCAAAGGTGGCATGGGCTAGAATTTTGTGGTCTTATGACTCAATACATCGCTGCTCTTCTATTCTATCGCTCCTCTGTAAGCAACGCCTTCAAATCAAGGAAAAACTCAAAACTATGGAGGGTCTTAACTGAGGGTGGGTGTGGGCTATGTGGATCACAACCAGAAACTTGCAGTCATCTATTCTTTGATAGTGCCTACTCAACTTAAGTATGGATGGGACCATCGTCCAAGAACAGATTGCCTTGCCAGAGGCTGCTACAAAATTAAAGGATGAACTCCACTCTGTTATCCATTAGTACCAAAGCACCTTGTTTCTGCTAATATCCGCAGAATCTCTTAAGTACTACTACCTCTGTTCCATTGAATTTCCCCTTCGACTTTTTGCAAATTCCTTACATAGATCTAGTACTATGTAACCATTGGTTGAACTCATAAATAGCAACCACAGATTAAATAAGCATTGTTTGGCAAGTCAGGCTACGGTGAAACAATGAATGAAGCAAATATGTACATCTAGTAATTCTATCCTAGGAATTCGCAAAAAGTCCAATGGGTAAACTCTATGACGGACGGAGGGAGTACTATTTACTACTTATGGAAAGAGAGGAGTTCCAGGATCCTATGCAACAGACAAGGACTTAGCACATTGACAATCCAAGAGGTTAAACAGATGTTAACAACTCGCGTCGTTGGACAGAAGAAAGTTTTGCCCACTCATTAAAACAGGCAGATATGCAGGCAATGGGCGAGACGTAAACCTATAGTTTGTAGTGAATCGTCTCGTATTAGCTAATGTACGCTAGTCCAGTTAGGCCTGCATACCGCAAATGTAATGCTCAATCGGTAAAACCTGGACTGCGCTGATGCTTGCATGTTCAAAATCTCTTCCAGAACTATATAAAAAAATCAAACGGCGCAAACATTATGGAAGGCAGGGAATTTCTGAGCTGGAATGACGTTCATCTATGGAACGCTGGGAATATCTAAGCTGGAATCCGGTAATATGATGTAATCAAAGTTACGGATGTGCAATTGCAGAAGAATTCGGCGTACCGTGGTGACGTGGCTGGACGGTGCAATTCACGGTGGTGCGACGATTGGCGCCGCCGTCTCTGCTTGTCAAGAACCTAACATGGACACGCAGGGCCGTGGTTGGGCGCTTGACGAGTGGAGACGGCCGTGAACTTGTTGTGCTGGTTAATGGCGATGGCGGTGACGGCGGCGATGGCCGGTGGCAGATCTTGTCGTGCAGCGGTGGACAGTTACAGCGGCTGTTGAGAACTAGTAAGGCTTAATTGCCAAACAAACCTCGAGCTCCATCATTTTTTGCATTCCAAACCTTTTAGTTTTTAAAGCGTAGATACTTGGGTAAATTGCAAAAAGGTCCTTCACCTTTTAGTTCCATTTCTAACAGATCTTTGTCCTTTTAATTTCGTTCCTTTCAACATCAACAAAACATTCTGTGACCTATTTCGTCCTTTCACAATTTCATTTGTTTGATCAATTTTAGGATAGTCAAGACGGTTGTTTTTTTACTCCTTCCTTTCCAAAATAATTTCTCTATTTTGACTTGACATGCATATTAAAGGTATAAGTCACATGTATTTTTCACTCTATCCCTATAGAGAGGATGAATGAAGTAAGTCAGGGGAGAGAAAATAAGTTGGTAAAAAGTTAAATATGGAGAGAAAATATAAAATAAAAAAAGTATAAAAAAATCAATATAAAAAATACCTACAACCCAAAAAAAAACTGATTAAAAAAGTGATCAATTTTTTTTAGACAATCCAAAAAGAAAAACTGATTAATTATTTTGGGATTGAGGAAATACATCATAAGCAACATAGAGATGACAATGAGACGGGCTTTTGGCAGAATCAGCCTCACCCGTCACCCCAACCCTGTAGTTTTTAAGATTGAAAATCATCCCCGTCTCAATGGGCCAAATAAGGCCGCATCCAAGCCCCTCACCTGACAAATCAGACTCCCTTCCATTGGGACTAGTTTTGACCATAGTTATCAATACCGTACCAGTACCGGCCGTACCAGCCGGTACGTACAGGTTTTGCCTGTTACTGGTACGGTATTTCTTAAATTTTGTACCAGTCAAAATACCGCTCGGTACTGGTTGTACCGACCGGTACAGGTGATACTGGTCGAAAACTGCGTATCGGCCGAGATATTGTGTTTTGTACTAGTTCCTTTAAAAAATGTAAAAATAACAAAGTTTATTAAAAATTTTGTAAATGGACCATATAAAGACTAAATATAAAGACACTCTAAGTTTTATTATACAAATCAAAACATCTGTAGCCTCCTGCTCATAAAATTCATTACAATTTACAAAATCATTCCTAATAAGTTTTCAATATTCACTCATCTTTGATTACTTCGTACCTGTAAACTTTGATCATATTCTTTCATCTATATGATGTACTACTTTACGCACACCCGCTCGCGCACACATATGCACACACACAAAAATAATTTATTTTTGAACCCAAAGACATTATTATTTAACAAACTAACTTATTTAAAAATTATGGTAAATCAGCCTCTATAAGATAAACAGTTTATTTTAGAGGAGCTGTGAATAAAAATATATATATGTATATATTGTTAGTTCGCCAATGAATAAATAATACAAATAAATATTGTTGATGAAAATTTTGAGATGGTATCGGTACGTACCGTTTCGTGGAGAAAACGGTACGCACTCCGGTATGGTATTCATAACTATGGTTTTGACCCCGTGCATTGCACACGGGAGAGTTGTAAGACAACTATCATAATATCCGTTAAGTTGGGTCATATTAGATTAAAAAATTATACTAATATAAGATAAAGTTTACATCTCCAAACTTTGTATTGTTGTTAAAATATCAATATCTTCGTCGTTAGTGCATGAAAATATATATTCCTTAATAGGCAAGACCGTATGGTTATATAATAGATTTAGGGGTTTTCAAGTAAAAGAGTATGTTCCGCACTTTATAATGATACGTCATAAAAAAATTCTTTATTTTTAGGTTCTATTATCAACAAAGGAATGAAAGGAATATGAGACATGAGGAGAATATAGAGGTTTATGGGTTTTTCTTTAAAGCATTGTAGAGAATAAATAGTAGAAAAAAGAACACACTAAAATCTAGGAGAAGAAAAGGAAACAGATGAGTTAGAGAAATTTTAGGGACCGGATTTATTTTCAAATGGATGAAAATGTATAATATCAAAATTACAGATGAAAAAGGTAAGAGATATAGCTTTGAGAGATAACTTTCACGAAATATGTGGCGTCTTTGGAAGGTATTCAAAAATTTAAATAGAAAAGTGATAAATATAAGATAATAAATAAATTCCAAAATTCTAAATAGAAAAGTGATCGATGTAATGGGTTAATAATTAATAACATTCAAAAACTTAAAGATTGAGAAAATGATAAATGTAAGATAAAATTCCAAAATCTAAATAGAAAAATGATAGGTGTAATAACGAATGGTTTGATATTTGAAAAAAACCTGCATTTTTGGAGGAAAATTAAAGAGATAAAAGATCTTCGTAAAAGATAAGGAAAGATGATGGTGGTGTTGAATTTGATCTTCAAGTATTGCTAATTTAAATGTAAATGACTCAAACAATGGTAAAGAAGACAAAATATGGGAGAGACGTTGATAAGTTATTACATTTTATTTGAGAATTCGATTTTGTGCAAATACTTTGGGAATAGTTGCGAAATCAGATATTAATTAGATTAATGAGGATATGATAATTATAGAAACTTGATTAAGGCGCTATAATTGCATATTAGTTTTAGAATTCAAATGTAAGTTTGGTAAATAAATTTTTAATTGATTGGTGAAAGAGAACCAGATTTAAAAATAGAAAGTAACAACTCGTAAGTAATTAAAATTTATTTTATAACAATATATTAAATCCACGTGGTAAAATAAGAGAACATTCACGTAGGCAGTGACGTGATCACTTTCTTTCAGTTTCGGCTTTCACATATATATAATTAGATTACCAAAGATAAGAAAACTTGAGGCTGGAAAGACGTTGCTTAATATAGGGAAAGCAATTAAGGACAAGATTAAGAAATGAGAGCCAAATCTAAAATTTTTAGAGTATATATCCCATAAATAATGAAAGCTGGTACTAACAACCATAAAGTGCATACCATGAATTGCTATATAAGCATCATTTTATCTTAGCAAGGAAACCATGCAGCAAAGGGGGTGGCTAACAACCATAAAGAGGGGTGCTAAGTCTAAGTCTGTGGAGTGTGGCGGCCGAAGTACTTGTGCATCGTTTTCTTATCGGAAGACTAGAACGATGGGTTGTCTTTGAAATGCATACTTTAGATGATTTCATGTATTATTATGTCGTATATTAGAGTACTCAAATGTCTGTACTAACTAGAAATCAAGGACAGACGCATCCGGACTCGAGACGAGGGACAAATATCATAACTGAGGCTCTGTTTGTTTCACGAAAAATATTTTCCGGAAAAGGTTTTTCACATTTTTCGGTGTTTGGTATTTGGAAATCATTTTCCGAAAAAGGTTTTCTAGTGTTTGGTGCATGCATAAGGTTTTCTACGGAAAATCCAATCACACTCGTTTTGAGGAACAAAATGTCGGAAAACCATTTACCGTTTAAAATTCCGTAAGTTATTTTTCGGACCACTAAACATACACACCAACACACTCACACACGTGCGCACGAGCACGCGTGCACACACACACACACACACACACATCCCCCCCCCCCCCCCCCACTCACCCACACACAAAACAATGCACAAACAGTGAAAAACATATCCTTTTTGTGTATAAACAGGGGCGGATCCAGAAAGTTTAATCGGAAGCGGCCAAAAAGATATAAAAAAAATTAATGACTTACATAAAAAAATAAAGAAGGTTCAACTTCACATAAATCATGAAAAATAAAAGACACTAAAATTAGAAGTAGTTGATTAAGGTTTCACAAAACAATAATTCTAAGATAATAACTCTATACATCGATGGTTAAAGCGAACTCGGCGCTCTTTATAGTTACAAAAATCATCAATAACAGAGCCTATAGTAAACGGTTAAATGCATAATAAATTGCTCGGTTCTTGTTTTTTCGTAACTATTGAATACATTAATACTATAAGAATTAAACTAATGAATAGTGTAACTATTGAATACGTTAATGCTATAATTAGCGTAACTATTGAATTTGTTAATACTCTAAGAATTAAATGAAAAATGAAAGAACTCAACTTGATCAATTCGTATTTTTTTATAATCTGGAGATTTGAAAGAATAAAGATGAGAACGAATAAAATTATGACGGCAAGTGATACAAAGAAAAAAAGAATCCTAATTAATTAGTTACGATATGATGGCATTTTCGTAAATATGTGAAATGTGAGTACCTACTATTGAAATAACCAAAAAAAAAAAACAAGAAAATTCCAAAAAGTTGGGGGGGGGGGGGGGGGGGATGCCATGGCCCCCCTGGTCATGCAAGAGCTCTGCCACTGTGTATAAATATTTGTATCATTGCATGACACTCAAACAACAAAAAAATAAAATTCTTGAAAATAATTTTAGGAAATGCTATTTTCCGGAAAGCATATTCTGGAAAGCGTTTTCCGGAAAGTATTTTCCGTGAAACAAATAGGGTCTTGGAATCGCAATCTGTACGGGTCTATATGCTAAAACCATAGCTGATTTTGGGTCAAGTTAAATGTCAAGGGCCGAGCGGGGCAGGTGTCCTCCATGCAGGTCAATTGCCATTCCTAGGAAAAACGGAAAATACTTTTCGGAAAATGCTTTCCAGAATATGCTTTCCGAAAAATAGCATTTCCTGAAAACATTTTCAAAAATTTCATTTTTGTTGTTTGGGTGTCGTGCAATGATACAAATATTTATACAAAAATAGATGTATTTTTGACTGTTTGGGCATTATTATGTGTGTGGGTGAGTGAGAGGGCTGTGTGTGTAGGTAGTGGGTGGGTCGGTGTGGATATGGGTGTGTTGGGATAAGGGGCGTGTGTGTGTGTTTAGGGGGGGGGGGGGGGATTGTGTGTGGGTGGGTGGGTGTGTCTGTGGCTGGGTAGGTGGATAGGTGGGTGAGGGGTGTGTGTGTTTCGGGTGGGTGTGTGCGTGCGCGCGCGCGCGCATGCGTGTCTGCATGCGCGCGCGTGTGTTTAGTGGTCCGAAAAATGACTTATGGAATTTTAATTGATAAGCGATTTCCCGGCATTTTGTTCCTCAAAATAAGTAATTGAATATCATTTTCTATTGAAAAAATCTTCTACATATACCAAACACCGAAAAATGTGAAAAACATTTTCCGAAAAATAACTTCCACGCACCAAACACCGGAAAATACAGAAAACCTTTTTCGAAAAACGATTTTCGTGAAACAAATAAGGCCTTAAATATATGCAATTAAGGAACAAAAATTTGCCACCAGCTTTTTCTATAATCCACATCGTCCGGCATCGCAAAATCAAGGAACAACAAAGATCCACTTGCAACCAATGAGCTTTGTATTCAAAATAAATACCATCATATTTATGCCAACGTCAGCGCCCACGCAATAAACACAAACTTCGTAACGGGTTGAGGAGTATTTACTTATAGACGTGATATTGACAAGAAGTAAGTATTACGAAGATGATATCCAGATTTTCCAAATAATATCTTGTTCAACCTTATTATTTGCCTACATTACTCTGGGCATCTTCTTTGTGAGGTGAATTGCGCCTATTTCGCTCTCATCCAAAAACGATTTATCCTACGTTGATTACGAAGTTGTGTCCTATTAGAATATGCAATGTCGTGTATAAAATTATCTCTCAAAATCTTGTCAACCGAATGAAACCCATCAAGGGTAGCTCATTACCAAAATGCTTCTGTTGCTAATTGGTTATTAAATGTTTTGCTGCTGGCTTAAGGGCTTACAAACTTTCTCCGTAGGCGGAGGACTGACAAGGTTTCCTTCGTGGCCCTCAAGTTAGATTATGACTGACTACGTTGGGGTTTTCTTCGTTCTTGCCTAATGAGATTTGATTTTTCTGAGCTCCGGATGTTGTTGATTATGCGTTGTGTCTACCGTCTCATACTTGGTTCTAGTGAATGGGGCACTTACATCTGACTTTAATCCATCGTCCGGTATTCAAGAGGAAGATCATGTCACCCAATCTATTTATTTTGTGTTCGAAGCTTTATCGACTGCACTTGTTAGGGCTGAACACCTGGGCAATTTTTTATGTACTAAAGTGTCGAGAACGCGCCCCGTATGTCAAACATTTGATGTATACCAAGCAGGCCTGGCCTACTCTGTGTCTGCCCAAACACCTATGGTAGCTAGGTTTTGGAATGCTAAGACTTACAATGAGGCTTTACTAACCAAGCAGGGCTATGGTCTAAACCAACATCGCTAGTTCCCCAAGTACTATATGGCAAACATTATCCTCTTGTAGCCTATTTGAATGCACTGGATGTTCAGGCCTCTTCCGGGGCTTGGCGTGGTATCTAGAAAAGGATGTATTGGAAAGTTAGATGGTTCATTTATTTCTGTCTGAAAGGATTGATTAATAGTTAATACTAAATGTTTCGCCTGCTGAGTTAAGACTTTTTCAAACAGTTGTTTATGAACATTTTCATGCTTCAGACATCATTGACCCTCTTATGCATATCTAGATCTTGGTTGAGTTATTGAAACCTTCTATTTGTTTGTTGTTGCACTGATATTTGCTGTGCGACCCCCTCGCCTGGCCATACCAGATAGTTTCTTCGTCATTTTGTTAAGGCAAGCCAATAGCTCGTAGCGAAAGCGTGTTTCGATTTATTCAAAAGAAGTCTTAAGGATAATTCGCCCTTTAATATGTACATGGGATCATCCCTGTGGTGAAAATTGTGGCAGATGCCTCTGCCCACTAAGATCTTACCTTTATTGGCATTATATAGTACATAGAGCGGTTGCATTATAGTCTATAGATGATAATTGATTGCCTTTTTGCTTTTTACACCGTGACAACCTCTTCGTTCGCTGTCAGCGTGGACTGTGGTCGACCAGTGTGGACTGTGGTCGACCTGTGTGTGTCCCATCTCCGCCTGACATTCTAATCTCAGGGGTCTTTATCTTCGCGGTTGTGGTTTTCAGAATGGTTAACTTGACTACCATGAGAGGTGCTTAGACTTTCTGTGTATGGCTTCTACTTCGTGGGTTCTTTAGTGTGATTGTAATGAGCTGGTTTTTGTCAATGTCATTTTTTTTTTTATCTCTATTGCTGCTTAAAAATATCAGAGTTTTGGTATCTTTTATATGGCATATTTCACACTGTTAATGCCTGGTGGCTAAGATTCAAGAGTTACACCTGCCTCGAGCTCTTGTGGCCCGTACCCTAATCCCTATGTTCAATTTTATCTCCCTTTGCGCTAGATTTGCACTTCTAGAGTAGCCCTAATAGGTTGCAAGCCCGTGTTCTATGTCACAGCTGTGGTATGCTCACCTTCCTATTCCAGTTGGGCGTCGGGCTTCGGAGGGAGTAACTGATGCAGATGATGTTTTGTGTGCACAAACCTATGTTGTTCGACTGGCTTTATCTCGGCTGTTAAAAAAAATTATGTATATGCTTGTTATTTTGCTAACACCTTCTCCTCTTTTGATTGCGCAGTTGATAGGTAGTGTTGCTCAATCGATCTGCATTGCCTCCTTTTTGTCGGATATCGCAGCGAGTTGAGGCCGAGAAAAAGAACGTCTTAATTTGACCAACTGCACCATGCGGGTCAAGGAGGGATTTGTTTTGCGCCAACAATGTTTTGACCATGTAGAGGATGGTGTTTTTGTGCACCCGACTTGAGCAGCTTTTGTTGTAACTTTTCTGTTGGAATATTTTAATAAAATAAAATGTACATTATAGCATTGTTATTATATTGTAATTTATGGCTATATGTATTTACTTATATGTAAATTATGAAATGAGTTACAAATGCAATAATAAATATTATTAACTCAAATGTGTTTATGGTGTATATAATATACTTTATTATTTGACATTATTGAGAATGGTTATGATTATTCCATGAGTTACAAAGACTTTTAATCTTACTTATGTAGCTAATAAATGGATTATGGTTGGCCAAGTATATAAGGTCATGGGGTGTGACATAGAAGACTAGAAGCAACTATGCTTCCACACTTAGTGTTTTCTTCTTTACGATCACAATATTTTTCTTTTTTTAGCTATTTTCATATTTTATACTTGGGCAACGTGATCGTAGACTTGTTCATACCGTCTTCCTGTGGACGTGCACATGGAGGAGACATAGCTGCGTCAATTGGTTTTATCTTGGAGACTTTATCTGCCGTCAATACCTGCACGTAGGGAGGCGATAACGTCTTTAGGACAGTGACTCTGTCACGACTCTCACGGACGGGCTATTTTATATCCTTTTACTGCTTTTGATTACATAATTTTATCAAGCGTTCATATAGAATTGCTTTCAATTATTTTGCTACGTTTAATCTCTTGGTATTACTAATATTTTGTTGTAGAAATACAAATCAAGGCCTATATTTTCCAACATTCTAAAGACGTTATGGTTTTGATTTGTATATAGTTTTAATTTTTTTTTCTGAAAAAAAAAATTGTCTTTTGTTGATCTCTCTAGAGAAAGTTAAATGGAATGGAGAGAGGAGGATCAGAAGCTTGAAGTCAACAAGGTCTCAGGTAGCCATGGGCACCAAAGCACAAATAAAGAATTACCACCAGGTTTGTTTGGAACACTAAGTACCAAGGCATTTTTTTTAGGAGAAGTAGCAATAGTACTGAAAGAAATATCATTTATCACGGCTTTAATTATCAACCAACTTCAGTGTTGTTAAATTAGTTGCTTGGAACATTCAATGTTGGTTTTGACATTGCATGTCTATGTTAAACGAGCATGTGTTGCATCCCATGTATATTTGGGAAAATTAGGAAGACAGAAGGTGGTGATTGAATCTGCTTATTAGCAAGTGGACACTGGTCAAATGGGTTCTATTCCGGTAGATGAATTTAAAATGGTCTCTAATAGTTAGTTCCAAAAAGATTTTGTTGCAGGTATCATGGTGGAGTACAAGACTTCAAAACCAGTGGTTTTGTTTCGCACATTGGTATGTGGTGTAATAGACATGAAAATCCAAATGGCGACAAAATTGGTATGACTTTTCAGATATTTTGTATCGAGGTAAGTTTCTTAACAATTTTAGTACATATAGCTATGTATGCAATGAATCTTGGAAGAAGTAGAGGCACCATAATTTCAAAAGACTTTTTAATTAAATTGATGTCCATTGAAAAAATTATTGAAAGTTACAAACAGTTAGTTACATATTCATTAGTGTACATAATGGATGCTTGTAAGTTACATGGTTGACAATTTATTGACTTAAGAATATGATGTAATTTACATGCTTGACAAGATTACTTTTCTCAAGCCAGATGGTATGCTACAAATATACATCTTGACTAGTTGACCCACAAGGCTTTGAGGTTATTTGCAATAAACATACAACACGAGTTCTTATACCATATATTTGGAGAATTTTATCTTAGAGAAAAAGAGAAGAAGAAGGAAAAAAGGAAAATACTTGCCAAGCCTTTGAGTTGGCTTCATGTAAGCCTATGATCATGGTAGCTTTCGATGCATTATTAGATGTTATGCAAAAGTGGTTATACATGAATATCCAATAAATCTACTTTGATATATTTATATAAACTTGTTTAAGGAAGAATTAATATTTGGGTTTAATTTGAGAAGAATGATTGTGTTTTTGCATACTTACACTAATTTCCTAAATATTTTTAATTACATCTTTTCATAAAATATATAACATGGGTAACTTAAATAATGTTTGGTGTTTGTGTTTTTGCATACTTACATTATTTTCCTAAATATTTTTAATTACATCTTTTCATCAAATATACAACATGGGTAACTTAAGTAATATTTGGTGTTACAACTAAATTATAACAGTACGATTTAATAAGGAATTTTTTAAATCTTTAACAAATTGGAATGCTTTTATAGGATGTGAGATTCTTTTATATTTAGAATCTGTAAGCCTAGGAATTGTGGATTACGTTTTAGTTCAATTATTTATGCGTGTTCTTTTGGGAGAAAAATATTGGGTTACAACCATTTCAGCCTTCGAAAACTAGGAAAGAAAATAAAAGGCATTAGTTTTTGGATGAAGAGGTAAACATTTTCTTACTATGATAAGCGTACGTCTCTTACTTGCAGTGGATGTTTTCTTGAGCTAGCACTTTCATCTAATACTCTGTTTTGTAGATATCAAATAGAGAAAAGCAAAGAGAAAAATAAAATGAACTTTTGCTAGATATTTGTTTTTTTTTTTGTATGAATTGGATTCAAAATTTAAATATTAGCGACAATAACGTTGATGCCTTTACTTGTAGATTATTATGTTTGTCTATAAGTAGTTGTATCTTAAAAAATACCTACACTTATTCCTCTTTAATTTTTGTCACATGCCTTTGGTATGAAAAAGGAAAAGGTATTTTTGAGATTCTATACATAGAGTTATAGCTTGGTGAACCACCTAAAATCAGTTTATGGAGTTCTCTTTCAAGAGGGTAAAATTTTCATGGAATTATCGGCTTTTGTAAAACAAGTAACTTGAAGCTGATTTTATTTTGCTGAATGTGTCTATGAAATAAATTGTTTTGATAAAATTATGAAAATCCTTATTTTGATGTTAAATTCTTTGATAAATACATGGCTGCAAAATGTGGGAGTGCATGATTTGAAGATAATTATGATTTCTTGAGTCATGTATATACAAAGAAGATTAGCGACATAAAGAACATCTAAATATAATATGTTCTTAATTTTAAGTCTATTTTAGCATGTCGCATGCATGTATCCATAGTGAGATTATGTAATATCTCATGCATCTATCTCTGTTTCTTACACTTGGGCTTTGCTAGTTTGGATCTCCGGGCTTGTATAGCTCTTCTGCATAATTGAGCTTAAAATGTGGAAGGAGAAAAAAAAAACAAAACAAAATTTGCAAAGTATTGAAAGTTTAGTAAAGATGTTAAATCATAATAAACGAAGTCGTTGACTTCTGATTATCTTGGCTATTTTGATATTTATTGTTGTGGTATCTATTTTTTGAATACGAGGTGCATTGATTTTTTTTTTGTACTTTAAATCTTGGATACCCAATTATTTATCATATGATTGCAAATTCGAAACTATATTTGCACATGGATTTTATCTAACTTTTGCAAAGCTTGAGAAATGAAAATTCTTGAAACTTATCAGAGGATTTTTGTGAAGTTGCTATTGATGTGAGATTATGTTATGCGAAGAATGACGCATGTTGAGGAAAATGTGGCTCCTAGTAGGTGAAAGACTACTGGTCACATTATGTTGAAGACTAGTTCCTAGTAGTAGACTACTGATCAAATGTTTGATTCCTAGTAGTGAGACTACTGACTAGCTAGTATCATATTTGATGCTAAGCGAAGTGGATGTTACAACTGAAATGTGATTTACCTGATGCGATTCATAATGTTGCTTTCATGTGCACTATTGGGCCCTTAAAATTCTGCAAACTTGTGATACTTCATCGATGAAGAGAAAATAAGTTATAGAGGCTTTATAAAAGTTGTGCAACTTGCCTCGGGACTAGCACAGTGGCTAGATCCTTTTTCACCTGAGGCGGATGGGGTGAGCCCATAGGGAGTCACCAGCGGGAGTAACCCATCCTTTGTGATTGGAGATCCCATGAAGAAGGTTCAATGGGTAGAAACAACCCGTAAAGCGTGACCCGTGATAAAAGTAGCACCCTTTTGTTAATAGGAGAGTGTCTCCTCCCCATCCCCATGGTGCTTGTGCTACTTAGTGTGACGTCCAGGAAGGGTTTTTCCCTGAATGAGCCCGAAGTGAATATTTTCGCGAGGTACATGTCACACGTACCCTTGGAGGACTCACCTAAGTGAGAGTGGTCGTGAGGCCGCGATTGTGGGAACCATGGGCCATTCCCTAAAGACTCTCATGAGAATCAAGATAAGAGCGCATGGCCATTAAAAGCGCTAACCCGCGAACTAAGTCCCATATCAGTATTATGTGTGTGACAACTGAAGTTTGGCCAATGGACTTAATTCAAGGCGTAATCCATTACGGCTCTCTCAAATGGAAGTTGTCAACAGTAAGTGTTGGTTCAAGCCCGGAAGGCACCAACACCTATTGCACAATACAAGTTGCCCATCTTATTTATGTATTTTCTATTTTTGTTACTTTATGAGTTTATAATGTTCAATAACCATGGGTTTATTTTGCGAAAGAAAAAAAATAGTCATATAATAAGAAATGAGTTTTATGAATGTATCATGATTTTCATTGAGAAGGTTTTAAATGCTTTAAATTTTGTTAGAATGGTGAGCTTTATATACATTTCATTAGTGACTTTTTAAGTATTTTAAAATCATCATTTTATTTTATCAAAATAGTGGGAGATTGTTGGAATATTTTAATAAAATAAAATGTACATTATAACATTGTTATTATATTGCAATTTATGGCTATATGTATTTACTTATATGTAAATTATGAAATGAGTTACAAATGCAATAATGAATATTATTAACTCAAATGCGTTTATGGTGTATATAATATACTTTATTATTTGACATTATTGAGAATGGTTATGATTATTCCATGAGTTACAAAGACTTTTAATCTTACTTATGTAGCCAATAAATGGATTATGGTTGACCAAGTATATAAGGTCATGGGGTATGACATAGAAGACTAGAAGCAACTATGCTTCTACACTTAGTGTTTTCTTCTTTACGATCACAATATTTTTCTTCTTTAGCTATTTTCATATTTTATACTTGGGCAACGTGATCGTGGACTTGTTCATACCGTCTTCCTGTGGACGTGCACATGGAGGAGACATAGCTGTGTCAATGAGTTTTATCTTGGAGACTTTATCTGCCGTCAATACTTGCACGTAGGGAGGCGATAACGTCTTTAGGACAGTGACTCTGTCACGACTCTCACGGACGGGCTATTTTATATCTTTTTACTGCTTTTGATTACATAATTTTATCAAGCGTTCATATAGAATTGCTTTCAATTATTTTGCTACGTTTAATCTCTTGGTATTACTAATATTTTGTTGTAGAAATACAAATCAAAGCCTATATTTTTCAACATTTTCTACGTTTTATAAGTTTTCAGCTTCAGTGGTTTTGATTTGAAAGACTTCAGATTTTGGTTGGAATCTTTCTGGATGAGGATGACATTCGTGTTTTGCTTTATTTTTAATTTGTTCTACAGGTCTTCATTGCTTGCTGTCACTTTCATATTTAGATATCTCTACTATTCTACCAAAACAAGTAAACTTTATCATTTGCATATTCTCGAAAAGGATAATCAACATGTTCGGTTAATATGAAAATCAAAATTATCACTGTAAAATATTGTCTCTAGGCTACTGGTCCTTTTCTTGATGTCATGCCAGAATACTGCTAGGTACCAGTTTCGACCTGAGGGGGGGTTTTAATCAATCATTCAGAAAGAATATTTGAGAAGAGATGGATTCGTTAACTTCACAGCAAATTATGGATTATGCTTCATCGCTGAAAGGTGGTTTCCCAAAGCAACAATAAAAAGATTGGTTTATGATAATACCCCCCCCCCCCCCCGCGCGCGTTCGAAAGATTGGTATGATGTTTAAAGCCGATCCAGAAAGACCAGAAGCAGGAAATAACACCCTTTTGTTTCCAACAAAGCCGCTCAATTTTCAAAATTTAGAAAGGTCTTTATTATTCCCATCATTTCACCGCCAGGGAAACGCCCAAGACAACCCCTGGCTGCCGCTATCTCGTTGAACTCAGAAACTGAATCGCCCCTGTGAGCTTGAATATGCTTGCTTCCCTTATTTTCTTCCGGCCACGCAGCATCAGCTAAATCTTCGGCAGCCTTGACAGTCGGAAGAGGAAAAGGATCAAGAGAAGTTTCCAAAAGGACGGACTCCCCACCCACTGCACCCACAAAGTCTTGCAATCGGCATAGTGAAAAAGGAACAGGCTCAAAACTGTGGTCTCCATATTCAACTGGAGTAGAGTGATCCCCGGTGACGCAAAGGGAGAACTGAAAATTTCCAGTTGATTCTGCCTGCCAAAGAAGCCTGGCGAGCTGCCCAATAGCTCGATCAACAGCTTCCAATCCTTTAACTTTAAAGATGCTTGCTTTATCATGGCCAGCATCATCAATTGCCTGTAATATTAGATAGTCAACAAGCTTAGCACTACAGCTGATTGCGCTCCCCAAAAATATTCAAGACTATCATGCAATTGATGACCATCAAGTTTTCCAATCATCGCTACTTAAGATTATCGACTTCCCAATGCCCCATCTGAATGACCAAAACTTTGCTAAGTACGGCAATTTGGTTCCAAAGATATCCTCTAATAACAAACATAAGCCCTTCAATAATCCTTCATATTCAGTGAATTGGTTTAGTAAATTGCTATGTAAAAAATCATATCCAGTTTTCTTTTCCCTTATCCATTATGAATCATAGCACACTTTGGAATGCCCTGGGCTTTCAGGATAGTTTGAGACATTGCAAGCAGAACGAAAATCAAGGATAGAAGCAAAGTCACCACCTTGATGTGAAGGAACCCGAAATCATAACCATCAGGTCGGCCAGGTTTGTGCTCATCTTCACCTGGTACAAAGACATTGGGGCAGGACTCCAGAGGAGCTGACAGTGCATTAGCAATGGCAGTTGCTTTGGACGTTAATAGGGTTCTATAATCTCCTGTTGCCCCTGTAGCTTCTAAGATTGCAATACCAAGAGATAAGCCGAGGCCAGCTATAATTTTTGTAGGAGCTACCATGCATGGCCACAGCCCATGTTTTTCTTCGAAGGGAGAAACCTGAAAAACAACATTTACCAGAATAATAATCAGTCAATGAGATGTAAATTGCCCAATTTCTAGGGAAAATCATACTATAAGTTAAATAATATTATTAAGAATGCACACAAAGTAGTTTGTACTTTGCCTTGGACCAACTCTTAAAGAAAAATCTCGAGATAATTTTGCAGGTTTTGGATTTGTAACCATCAGAACTTTGCTTTTCGTCTAATTGACAAATTCATCAATCACAAGAAAGATCTACAGGAGAACACAATGTCCATCATTCTGGACATTATGGAACCATAACTGCCCCCACGCCCCTCATCAACACAACACCCAGAAACAAAAATTTTACTAGGTTCCATATTAGTACAAGTTCTTAGTTACGCCTATTTGCTAAGTAAGAACATATGAAATTTCTGAGGGACCCCTAATTACAAAATTCGACCAAGTGTTTATTGCAACTCAAGTGTCAACACATTTTGCAGCAGAACTTAAGAAGTTATTGTAGTCCAAGTGAGGAACCATCCTGAAACCCATGGCTTCAACATTTAATTTCCATTGCCTACGTCCAATTTCCCTTGCCTACAACTTTTTCTAACCCGAGATCCCAAAGGAATGAACATCCTTCATGAGAGAGAGGAGATGTCGTTTAAAGATTGCAGAAAATACCTCTATTCTAATTCCACAACCTCGTAAAAGGACGAGATTAGCAATATTCTTTCCTTCCGCTGCTCGCGTTGCATTCAATGGATGAGCAACCAGAATTTTTGAAATTTCCTTTGACAGTTCATTAATGACTGCAGCTGTGTGCTTTGCATCATCTGTATCATCAAGAGCCTCAGCTTGTAAAAGTAAACGGTTGTCCTTCAATGGGTCTGTTCCTGATATATTTCCACTTAATTTTGGCCCTTTTACAACCACTCCGCATCTATGCTCTGTTGCATACCTGAAAGAGTTGTGGTCTTTGTTTATACACTTCACTCGTGATACTTCAACCAATCAAACAACTTCGAGATAGAAAGAAAGCACAAGTGAAGATTGTGATATTTTAATTTTCGAGCCCTTCATGACTGCAAGCAGTGCATATATTCATTTCAATTTTAATATGCAGACATGATAGCATTTTGCTGGCAAAAACTTACAGCCCCAGGCACAGTTTCTGCAGTAACCCACACAATGTAACAACAACTGGAAGCATGCATACCTGACTCTGACTTCATACTGAGGAAATGATGGCAGCCTCATTCCATCCAATGCTGCACAAAGAATAGGTCCTTCTTCTTCAAAATGTCTATCAGCCCTCCTACTGGTTACTATTCCAGTTTTCTCATCCAAGGTTGCAAAATTAGACTGGCAATAGAGAAAAAACCATTAGTCATGTAAGGAGCAACTAGCAACTAGAAGATTGATGAAAATTTCCTAGATTACTTTTCACCATGGAAGATGGAGTTAACCTGAGAATTCTACAGGTAACAGCACACAGAAAGAGAAAAAGGAAAGATGAAGGATCTCTACAGACTTAAGTACTATTGACATCTATCAGTCTGAAGATAGTTATTACTTTACCATGTTACATATGATGAAGAATAGCTTCCAAAGGGGAATGTGAATCCAATTAAATGCAATGCAACCAACTCAAATCCAAATGAATAACATATTAGCAGACAATGCTATAAAGAAGAAGGGTGAAATAAGAAGAATTGAAGTGCAGCAGTACTGGTCCTAGTGTCTAATAGACAATGCACTCATCCTTATCACCTGCTAAAATGAAATACCAGAAGCATTACAAAAGATTAGGGCAAAAGGCTAAGAAACAAATGCAGAGAGAGACAGTGACTTACTTTGAATGCGATATCTCCCGGAGACATTGCCAATCCAGCACCCATAGATTCAAATGCACCTCGACCCCGGTAATATACTCTAGGGTCATAACCCAATAAAGAAAGATGAGCAGTGTCACTTCCACAAGCCAAGCCTACTTCGACAGGGTCCATTAGGCCATTAACTCCAGCAGAAGCAATGGCATTCAAATTGGGTAATTTGGCCACTTGTAAAGGTGTCTTGTAGCCCAATTTTGGCAGCGATACATCGCCCAACCCATCAATCAAGACAAACGCCACTCTTCTCTTGGGCTGCTCCGGAGTAACCATTGCCTCTGTGTGCTTCAATTGACTTTCGCGGTGCAGATAGTCTACTGACTACTGCGCTTGCTCTGATAGGTTCAAGAAAAAACACTTCAAGATTCAACGGGAACAAGGACTACCTGTGAGAGCGCAAATTTTAGAATTGATTTCGAGAATTTCAAGAAGGAAAACTAAATATTCCCTAAAATGCTTAGAACAATTGTTCAGCCACTTTCCACCTTTTCAAACAGAGAAAAGAAAGTAATGACCAGGTTCTTGATCATTGGTTCTAAGAACACAGAACAAAATCAGAAATTTAAGAAAAGAAACACATGAACAAACATACGAAGATAGAATGGTAGGGATTCTCCAAGCAATCTGAAAAGGGTCTCTCAGATTATAAGTCATAAGTATTTGTAAAGAAAAGCTGTAAGAGCAGAAAGAGTGATATCCGTTGATGCTTACCTGTTAATTCTTGCCAAATATGTATGAGGAATGCGTCGCATGCATTTTTAGCAAGATTGATTGGTGTGAGATTTGGGAATCCACAACTTTTGCAAAAGCTGGAGATGATCTCTTTTCCCGTATCTCAAGCTCTCCAAAACTCTGCAAAAGCTCGAACTCAGCTTCTTCGGTTCGATCTTATTACCACCGAAGTCTTAAGCAACATCAGAAGTGAGCCCAACTGAGAGGCCCGACTTGACTGCCGGCCGAGCTTGAGCAACATGGAGCTCAGCCCACAATAGGCCCGATACGAACCTATAGCTCACTTTATAATCTTGGGAATGTGAATATCTGCCTTGTTTTCCTGTACACAGGAGATAGTTATAAAAGAAATTTAACGCGACGGATGAGACCGAAAAGGTTTGCAAAAGCTATAATCCCAATGTGCTAAAATCATGTGCTTGACTTTTAACAATATCTCCGGTCTATTCTCTTAATAATGTTGGGATAACGAAAAATTATCATTTATCAAGAGTATTAACTTATTTAGTAACTCGTAAACTTATATACGTCCAAGCAGTTCCTTTCATAATTATGGTTATTTACACGATGTCTCAATTCTGGTGCCAAAAAGTACACTTTCAGTCTAATCTAAGATCGTCGGAAGATCATTTTGAGCTGGTGTAGGTTGAATTTATTACACTTACTTGTATCCTAGTTTTTCTTCTAACTTTTTTAGCGGAGGACCTTAACGGGAAAATGAGGCTTTATACGGTTTGTTCTTCTTTTAAGTAATGTCTTGTACCTATTACATTTTCTTCTCCTTTTTTTCTTATTAGTTAATTAACTTGGATAAAGTAGGAAAACTTTTCGGTACAATGTCTGAAAACCATATATGTTGTAGATAAAATAATCCTAAACGTACGTACATATTTCTCTCGTATAATTAATAATTGTACTAATCATGAAATATTATAGTATATTAACTATACCTTATGGGATGGAGTTGGTTACTCGAAAAAAAACTATTAATTATTAGAGACTATAAACTTATTCCATATTAAGTAAATAGAGCATTGACTATATTTATAAGTGTACGTAGAGCTATTTTATATGTTTGATCACACAATTAAGCACTTCAAACTTAAAGTTTTCAATAATTTTCAATTAAGTGCGTTTGATAACGATTAACATTGTATCACTTAAAAAATTAATTTCTACAAAAAGTAGACTAAAATTTTAAGTCAGGATGGCCTATCACTTAATTTTAAATGCGATAGTTAAAAGTTATTTACACGTAATGTTAGATAAAATGAATAATTATCACTATGATGCCGCCTCAATTATTTTGTTGGCAACACGCCTCCACCACAGTACAACCACCACCACAATTACTAGCACCACCACCACTACAAGGACACCGCCACCACCACCATATTGTCATCGCTGTCACTACGTCAATGTCTGTCAAAATCATCTATTTACCCACCACATTACAACCACTATCATGACGGTTATGTCATTGCTTATCGCTACCACCAGAATTACCAAACACCATGACTTCACGCACCACTACTTCCATCATTGACACCTTTTTGTAGCCGCCATTGCCGCTGCCGCCACCACTATTATTACTCCATCGCCGCTATCACCCCACTATCAACACGATTTTAGGCCCCCAAATTTTTTTTATAAAATACATAAATAAATTCATAAATTTTGGTAAAATAGATAAATTTGTAAATTGAACAATTTTTAGACAATTTGCTTTTGGTTACCAAACATGTTGACTTATTTTTCAGTAAGCCGTTTAAAGTTTTTAGTTTTACGAATTCAACGCTTAATTTTTTCAGCACTTAAATTTTAGTATTATCAAACAAGTCAACATGAGCAGAATTGTCCGATTATATAATGATTTCATGCAAATAACAACTTGCGTAAAGTTTGTCCCTAACATAAATTGAGCAAGGACTGGAATGATCCTTTTGTCCACTCAAAAAGTTGCTTAACAGCTGGACATGATTCAAGATTGCCCCAAACCAACACTCAACAACTATTTGATCTGTAGAGTTTGTGTCCAAAGTTTAAAAAAAAAAAAAATTACTACATGAGGTAATCTTTGCTCCTCACCCTGTTGATATACTAAGCTCTGCCTTACAATTGGCACCAACTAAACATGTCCCTCTATCTCTTTGGATTCTGCCATTCTGGGTTGCCCCAAACCAACAATCAACAACTACATCAGCTAATCTATACATCTCATAACTCCCCGTTTACATACTAAACTTTGGCTTACGATTGGCACCAACTAGACATGTCCCTCGTCTCTTTGAAAAGAGAACTTGTCATTCACTTCTGCCCTTAAGGACAAATTTTCCTTTATAAATTCCCATCCTGCAAGTATCTTCCCGTTTATAGTGTTCCTACATTCCTAAAGAGGGTAACATATACAAGATAGAACTAATGTCCACCAGATTATGAATAAAGATGGAGTTGAAAGGGATCACAGCAAATTCTTCTAGAGTCCTTAAATTACAAAGTTGGGATCACAACGGAATTCTATGTCATGATTACCAAAGGAGATCGTATTACATGAGATACGGACCTCGTCTAGAACTATTGAACAACACGCACGGGGGAATACGACATCCAGATTAACATCCCTGAAATAACACGCTTCAATGACCATCTCCTATGAAAACTGTGTAATGATCTTGGGGATCCCTCAAAGAGATCCATGATGTAATTTTCTAGATCATCAGCATTGTACTTGATGTGCCTGTCACTGACATGCTTGGTGTGTCTACCTACGAACGTCCGATAAGCCTGAATAACCTTGAGGGATGTTGAGAGGCGCAGATCGTCACGAAGCTGAGTATCTGGGACTGACCATCCAGTTTGGCTCTTGTAAACATCCTCAAATGCGAGGTAAAAGCCATGTAGCCTCTCTTTAATAAGAGTTCTTGAGACAGAATTTGAACGCGGATTCTGAAGACCCTCGTCTCTGAGCAAGGAGAGGATTGAACTCCAAGTAGCTCTCTCATAGCACACTGCTGCTCGTTGGAACTTCCAATTGCACTTGCGAACCCACTCATCGCCAAAAACAGTTCTCAACTTGGAAGCCTTAACCGTCTGAGACATGTAATGCATATTATTCATCAAAAAAAGGTGCCCGAGAGAACTATCATTGTATAGTCTAGATTTATTGTCCAGGTTGCGTTCAAGAATTGACGTGAGGGATATCAAATGTGCAGCAAGTGGAGAAACACAGCTTGCCGAGCTTCCACCAATACTGTCCTTTTCGTTAACAGCACTCATGTCATGCAAAAGTGAGTTGGGGGCTTCTGTTTCATGGTCCTTGAGGAGCACATTGAGGGTGAGGAGCACATTGAGGGTGTCGCTATAAGCTGAGAGTGCCTCAATGTAATTCATTACATACCTGGTGAGATGGTGAATTCCTCCACCAGCAAAAGGGGTTGTCGAAATGTTTGAGGCAACGGCATTCTCAAATTCAAGAAACGTTGCTTTGGCAAAATCGCCCAGGCTCCTCATAACATAATGGCACTGAGTTTCAGCATACGATCCAGTCTCATCAGAGCATAAAGCATCAAAATCTGGTATTATTCCACCAACTTGATGCCCACCATTACCTACAACATCGATAATGTCCTGTATCATAGAAGAATCCATAGTCTCTTCTCTGTCAACTGTGTCATCAGCATCAACAGTGAAAAAACTATCCTCTATAGAGAATTCTCTGCCCTCTTGCAATGCTAAAGCATACTCAAGTCTCGCCACCACATCAGCCATGATAGGGCGTCTATTGGGATTGCTACGCAAACACTTGCCTGCAATTTCTGCAAAGACTTGTAAACAATTGGGGGAGACTTGCCCCCTAAGACTAGGATCCATCATCCCATCAACTTTTGCTTCTTTGATGCAGTATTTAGCCCACAAAGCTAGACTAATTTGTTCTTCATTCAGTACTGTTATATCTACCGCAGGCCTCCCGCACAGCACTTCGAACAATACCACACCAAAGGCGTACACGTCGGATTTCCTTGTCAGTCTGCGGGTCAAGTAATACTCTGGATCCAAATAACCGAAGGTCCCTTTAACATTGGTGCTGACATGGGTGCATGATTGGTTTGCAGGGCCTATTTTGGACAATCCAAAGTCTGAAATCTTAGCTGCCCAATTCTCATCCAACAGAATGTTTGAGCTCTTCACGTCACGGTGTATGACTCTGTGATGCACACCCGTACCGGTGTGAAGGTATTCTAATCCACGGGCCGCCCCAATGCTTATCTTAAGGCGCTGTACCCAACGCAGAGGAGAATTACCAATCCTACTCGCAGTCTTGTACAAATGGTCAGCAAGTGTTCCGTGAGGCATATGTTCGTATACAAGGATCATCTCTTGGTCTTCAATGCAGTAGCCAACCAAAGAGACGAGATGAATGTGTCGGAACTTGGAAAGCATCTCAATCTCTGTCCAAAACTCGCGAACTCCTTGCTTGGACTTGGAATTCAACCGCTTAATGGCGACAGTGTTTGCCCCATTATCCATGAGCCCTTTGTAGACCCTCCCAAATCCGCCCTTCCCAATCACCAATGCATTGTCAAAGTTAGTAGTCGCAGATCGAATCTCAGCAAGTGAAAAGCACCGGCACTGGTCTTCCTGCGACGTAGATGATGATTTGCTCTCTTCACAAACATATGCTTCCTGAAGCTGCCGCAACTTGTAAACAATGATGTTCAATATTGTGATCACAACTATCACACCAGTTGCAACCACGTTACCACGGCCAAAAGCTAACAATAACATTTTTTAGCTTTAGAGCAGAAGATGTTTAATCATGTCCGAAGACACAGGGTATGGGCCAGGAAGATTGTTGTCAAAAGAAGCGTAGCGGGCGGCGATTTTGTTAACGTGGCAAAAGGGTTTGTGAGAGTTGCCAGCTAAGGTAAGAACGTGGTAACTGACGATGCATAAGAGAATGGCTTTCACTGAATCGGAAGCAAAATTCCAGCAGCTGGGAGGTTTAGAGTTGAAATTGAAGGGATTTTTCTATTACCAGTGTATGCAAATTTAGTCAAAGGAATCATCTCACCTTCCAAGAAGGAGGCAGGAATGTGAGAAGGCCATGCCTGATTTCTTCCGTTAAGATACAAACCGTAAAAAATAATCATAAACGACGCTTAAATATAAAAATTGGCAGAATTTGCACTTGTGCAAAGGCCGTCAATTGACTTCTAAAGTCTTGGGAAGTTTCTACTAAAAAATACGAAACTACCAGTACTTCTATCTGAATTGACTTTTAATCAAATGATTATTATTCTTTGACCCAGAAATTCCAAAAAAGAGTGCATGTTCTAAATCGAGCATAAATGTCTGATTTTACTGTATTTGTACATCATTCTAGCATCTAAATGTCTGATTTTACCGTATTTCAACTCCGAAATTTAATCTCACATAATTGAGCATCCTCACTGTATTCCCGTCGAGTCATGTGAAGAGCGGATGGTGAGTGATGAGTAGAAACCCATTTGGGTGGGGGTGAGTGAGACGGATACGGCCAATCGTAGAGCTTCCGGTCACCTAATCATCTCCTCGCCACACTCCTCTAATTTTCCAGAGCCAAGTTTCTTATGGGTCAATAGAGATTTTTTGTTGCAAGGGAGGATGGTGTGCATCCATGGCTCCACTGCTTTCAGTAAAGAAGATGACGAAGTGGGTTTGCTTTTTGTAGTTCGGCCAATTTGAGACGTCGGTGGATACCCGTTACTAATGTCACAGCGTCATCGTTACAAGCAATTTTGATTAGTCAGATAATTGTACGTAAATCAAGTGCTCCCCATGAATTTAACTGCTAAACAATATAAAAAAAAAAAGAATTTGAGTTTGGTTGCGAATTATATGAAAGATGAAACTCGTAAAATTAAGGGCATCAACAACAAGTCACCGGGGACTGTGGCCCAGACGGCGTGTGTGTATACTAGAGTCAGCGTGACTTAATCACTCGATTGACTTTCCTGTTCAAAGAATTGGGCTGAAAATGGAAATTGTTAATGCGTGAAAAAGTTCGAAAGAATAAGGGTCAAATCCATTTGCCTCACGGGCAAACACCGTCATCAAGAATTATGAACACGTTAGTAACACGAGCAATAATGCTATCATGACGTTGAAGCATATTGTAATCCAGTGATGCAACATTAGCAAAATATTTGACTTATTGATTAATTTGAATCAGAGATGTCAAAGGGTCGGACTTGGACCAGCCTAACCTCGACCTTTGGACTTTTTAGGAAAACAGGCCGGGTTTGTGGCATGTCACCTCAAGAATATGAGGGCTCCGGTCCTGGTCTAAGTTCTTGGCCCAAATTTAAAGGCCGAGCTTGGTTTATGTTTGGGCCCCAAACAATTTTTTAATATTTTTTAATCATTTTTTGTTTGTAAAATTAAATTTATGACAAATTTGTTCATAAGTCCTCCTCTTTTAATCTGGGTTTGGGACCAACTACTTGTAAACAAGCAGTCGAAGTTACCTACTTCTTTTATTATATATAAAGGATTAATTGTCCAAAAAATGTGAGAACAAATGTTTATATTGCTTGTAAATAGGAAAAATTGCAAAAAAAACCCTCGTGGTTTGAGCTATTTGCAAAAAGACTCTTGTAGTTACAAAAGTTGCAAAGATACACCTGTGATCGCAAAAGTGTTGCAACCAACGATTTTCGTAACAAAATAAAAATATTGTCCAAAATACCCCGCCACCAAAAGTCTCGAGTAGAGACCACCCCAACCATAACACCACTACTCTAGCCAGCTATTCATCGACGCAAGCCCAAGCTCTCTCTCTTTCTCACAATCACGCCGCCCCTACCAACATCACCCAACCATTCTTATCGTGTCCACAGGCCGAAGTTGTTCTCTCTCATCACCACCACAACCCTGCCTAAACCCAGATAGTATTTACCCAAATTGCACAAAATTAGATCTAGGTTTTCAATCGCACGTTACGATTTGAAAACCTAGATCATAGTTTGTGCGATTAGGGTTCGAATGATCGGTGCACTTACCGGAATTAATCTTAGCTTGTGCAAATTTTGTGCGATAAGTTTGGGCGGTGATGGTGGTGTCGGTTGTGGCTGGCAGACAGGGTGGTGGTGGCGGGATTGTGAAGGGCATACATCAACAGTGCACGGTGGTGCGGGGCTGGGTGATGGCAGAAATGGGTGGTGGTGGATAGGGCTTGGTGAGAGCGACTAGTGTTTTGGCTTAAGGGGCTGATGGCGGCAGGCGATTGGGTGGAGCAGGCAGCGACAATGGTGATTGTGATGAGGCAGGTGGCGGAGTTTAGGGTTTAGGTGATTAGAGTAGGAAAGAAAATTAGAGTTCGGGGAGAGAAGAAGAAATAGAGGGCAACTTTGTCATTTTGTTGAATTAATCTCTACCAAATGCACTGTTCTCATCACATGCCGTTAGTTTGAATGATTTTTTTTACAGTTGCAACAATTTTGCGATCACACGTGTCTTCTTGCAACTTTTGAAACTGCAGGGGTCTTTTTGCAACTGACCCAAACCACGAGGGTGGTTTCTGCAATTTTTCCTTGTAAATAACCAAATTCTCATGTGTATTGTTTATTTTAAATACATTTAATTTGTTTGAAAATAATACACATGAAAATTTTAAACTGTATTTTGATAAAAAATTTATTCTAAAAAGTGATAAAAGCAAAAAAATAAAATACCTAATCATCTGGAAGATTTTCAACGCTCGAACTGTTGCTCTTCATATCATCAACTTATTTATCTTACTTCAGTATTTTGCATCAAGATAATCCTTCTAACATATACATAACTCAAGTGACTTGAGGTTAAGACTCTTCCTCCTGTCATCCAACACCCTCTCGCTCACTGAAAAACACGACTCTGAAATAACCAACGAGGCTTGAACTGGTAGTACATCCCGTGCAATCTAGGGTAAAGTTTACTCCCTCCGTCCCACGAAAATTGATCATTTTTTTTATGTCCCAGAAAAATTGCTCACTTTTAAATTAAAGAAAGATTATGTAGGTATTATTACATATTTATCATTTTTACACCTTTTTTATTTTATTTCTCTCTCTACATGTAACTCTCCACCTATTCATTTTCTCTCTTTTGCCCCACATTCTTACACTTTTTTATTTTATTTCTCTCTCCACCTTTAACACTCCACAAACCTATTTTCTCTCTCATATCCCACTTTCTTTCCCTCCACTCTATGTGCAAAAAAAAATATGATCAGTTTATGTAGGACAGAATGAGTATAATTTTTTGCATTTTGTTTTCAACAAGTTAACAAATCAAAATTTATCTTCTCATCCATTGATAATAAAGAATAATGATTATTATTTGCATATAAACCAATTTAATTAAAAGAGGAAAAGGAAGATGAACCTATGGAACTAGAAGTAGCTTCCACTCTTGTTTGTTTTGCCACTACATGTTCAATACTCTTAAGAAATGACCCATAGTATATTTGACCGGTCGACGATGTAGCTTGCCCGCACACATCAACGGAATTTCGATACAAGTTATGAAGATTTTCAAATGACTTACTCGCACTCTTTGAAGCTCGGTTGTCTCAGCTGCCATGTAGCACATTTTTTCACATATTTATAATATTGAGACATGTATATCATGTAACTTGAACTTAGGATCCAAATTAGTGACGACAGCAAAAACAAGAGGCAATCCCAATATTTATTAAATTTAATGTGCATATGTTGTACCATATCATGAAAGAATATATCTCCATTTCTCTAAAATGTTAGCAATGTTTAAAATTTCTAGTACAATGATAAGGGACGTGAGATACTACATACCAGATAATAGACTGATAGATATATAAAATACTTTCAAAAATTCAATTAGGTGTGTAGCTAACTGCCATTCGTCTGGAGTTGGCAAGCTTTGTGGGAATATGGTTAGTAGGCAGTAAATATACACTTGTTTGTATAACATAACATGTAAAAGCATTTTATATGTGGAGTGGACCTATATACGACATCTGTAAATTATCTTCGATGAAACAAATTATATTGAACACATAAAGCTTTAATTCCTGTATTCTCAGACCCGAATAATTAATGAACGCCGCCTCATTTTGTGAATAAATCTCCTGCAGCACCTAAACTATATTGAATAATTGAATTATTTATATGACAAACACATTTAACATGAAAAAAGTTACCATCAAATATAGGTCTAAGGTTCGTCTTCAAGACTTGAATAACAACTATATTATTAGAAGTATTATCAAAATTAAAACTCATAATCTTGTACATTAATTTAAACGTGTTACATATTCAGCGTATAATATCAGCAATGTGAAATGCATCATGCGGATAAAGAAAGAGTTCAAAAGCGATGATTCTCAATCTACTGTGTCGTCATACAAGCATAATTAACTAGAGTAAAATGAGATTTCTAAACATCAAAGATAAGACTAGAGTGCATAATTAATTAAAATAAAAAGAAATTTCCAAACATTAGAAGTAAGACTAACTCTAGCATCAAATTTATCAAAATAATCAATCAAGCGTTCTTTAACAACATTATAATGTCTAAGTGCATCAGACCTAGTTGTGTTTTTATGAATCTTTTTTTATACAAAGATTGCACGTATTATTTATATTTCTAGAGTACTTATCATTATTTGCAAAATTAAAAACTTATTCATTATAAACAATAAATTCAGTAAGACCGTCTGTTTGGCCTCGCTGATTACAAAAAATTGCATTTGGTTAGAATGGACATGGCCTTGATTACGTGCACATGTTGGGAAATACATATTAATATGTGAATTACCACTGTCACACGAAAATATTTTTCCATAATATTTAGATAGAGCTTTTTGGAACACTATTAGCTTTGGGCTTTTTTTTTCTTCCTCCTTTTGGATTTCTGGTGGATTAGAGTCAGAATTACTCGGTGCTTCATCAACACGACCACTCATCGGGATAAGATTATATGTTGGAGTAGTAGTGCTGCCAACCGAGCTACGTTGTTGATTAAAATGCTAAAAATCTTGTGAAGATGTATATTCAAAATTTGTTCAAAATTTGATATGTTTTGGTTAAACTGAATAAAATTTTGGGTATTTATCTTGAAATGTGATGTTTGTGGTGGTGGTGGATGTTTTTGGCTACGTGATTTTGATTATCTTGAGAAAGACATATTTTACGCTAAAATTATTTGACAAGAATGAAAAATAAAACTGGCAAGAGTAAATAAACGAAAAAGAATAAAGTACTAAATAATTAAATAATATTTGTAATTAAAAATTTGGGAGGGCTAGTACTTGGTAACAAATAAGAATGATATAAAAACTTGTAAAATTTACATAAGAGACAATGAGAAAATTGGTGTGAAAAATATGAATAAGAGGGGGTGAATTTATAAATATTCTAAAGTTCACAAAAATCCCAAATATCCCTAAAAGTAGTCGTTTATAGTTGTTGTGGAGGGTAAAAATATAAAAGTGCATAAAAGAGTTGTTGAAATATGGTTGAAGGAAAGTACCCTCAAATAAGCTGTTATATAGCTGTTTAGGTGGGGGGGGGGGGGGGGCGTAAAAGTGAAATTTGCCGTTGAGAAAAATCTAAAAATTTTGAAAATTTGAATTTTAGCACTGGGTAGGGCTAGATCTGGGCCTCAAACAGGCAGGATAAGGGCCAAATATATCCGAATTTTGATCCATAATTGGGCTTTTTAGGGCAAGGCCTAGATTGGGCCAGGCGGGCCATTTTGGAGAAAATGGCAGCCTGGCCCTTTGGCCTAGGGCCAGAACTGTTCATGGAATGGGCCTGGCCAGCTCGGGCTTTTTTCGGGCTGGATGTTAGCGCGCAGGCGCCCGAGCTGTTAGACACTTCTAATTTGAATGAACACTTTGAGTTTGTTGGTGTTTTAGACTAATGGTTACTTTTGAGTTTGATCGAGTGTAGCAAAATATCAAAGCATTGAACAATCAGAGACCATCGGTTGATATTCTGGATTTAGTAGAGATATTTATAGGTGGTAAATATAGCTTCTAGGTCATTATGAAAAGTAAATTGTGAATGAAATAATTATGAAAAAAAGTTCCTCGTGCTCAAGTTCCTTTGAAGCTTGGACAATAAATAAAAACTCAATAAAAGAGCTCTGTACATCGTTCAAAAGAAAACATAATCCCAAAGCATCACTCATTTAATTGGACAACAAATAAATTCAAAAAAGGAATCCGAGAGCAAGAAGGAAAAAAAAGAAGAAGAAGAAGAAAAAGAAAAAACTAACACGCTATCGAAAGACCAAGGCACCATCATAGAATTCTGAAAGAATTAGGCCATTTTCCATTTGCATCATGTACTCGTTCCAGTAGCATCTGTGATAGCATTCGTGCCTTTGCCTGCACCAGCCATCCAGTCTGCAGATCAACACATATCTAGTGTATAGTTTCTAATGCTGCTATTTGGTTTAGTTAAACTTTTTGCAATTTTTTTTAATTGCTCCTGGTTTTATCTTTGATTCTTATGTAATTTGTTTCTTTTGGGACAATTATAAAAAAAGTCTATATAACGTTTCGCTAGCATCATCCCTAAACTATCATTTTAGCCATATTCGTCCCTAACTATCATAAATGCCTCCACTAGGTCCTTCCACCAACAGTTTTTCGAAAATGGCCTTTAAATGTCCCAAAATGGGGGGGCAAAAACAAAAAATTATTGTTTATCATAGTTTAGAAACGATCTTGACAAAAAGTATATACTTTAAGGACTTTTTTTTGTAGTTGTTCTTCAAATTTCTTCTCCTTTTCGTCTCATATTTCCAAAGTGACCTCCAGAGTAGTTGGTGTGAAGATGGAGGTGGTGCGCATGGGGTTATGGAAGCAGGTTTCAACAGTTATAATAGCTAGTGTAGTGAGGGTGATGGTCTCCTTGATAGCCATGTGAGTGGAACCTGTTGTTATTAATTATTGTTGTTGTGCCAGCGGCCACCGCCAACAGCATGACTACCACCGCGGTAAGAGGGATAACCACCACCACGGTGAGCAATTTTGGAAACAAGACGGCAAACCCCGCAGCAGAAGCAGAATTAACAGCAAGACGAGCAAAGGTTTCTCAATGAATAAACTCATGCTGAGACGTACGCCATGAAGTTCGGGAAAGGTGACAGGTTAGATCAAGCACTCAAAGTAGTGATCAAATCCTTGAAATCGGGTCGAAGACCATAAAAAGGTAGATGTTTAACTCGAATCAAATGATGGGACAACCAGCTGCAACAAGTTCATCAAAAATGACTTTGGCACGATTGAGAATGGTTGTAGCAGAATCATCACATTGATTAAGAGACTGAAGATTCATATGCAATGTTAAAGTGCGAGTATCCGAGGGAAATGCCAAGGCAGCTGCGAGAGTAGACCATACCTCGAGAAAAGTGCGAAGACCAACCACAAAGGGAATGATTTCCTCTGAGAGAGAAGAAATGATAGTGCTCATAAGAGTTGTCTTGACGTATGAGGAGCAGTAGTTGTGCCATCAATGAACCCAATGAGGTCTGGACCCTTGAGAAAGGGAATCACTAAGATAGGAAACTTCATTGAGAGAGTTCAGTGGAATGATAATGATGAGCATTGTGGAGGTTTGAGAGGAGCACATACGAGCTAAGGGAGGGAGAAGAAGAGGAAGAATGGGTGGTGGAGGAAGAAGAGGATAAGGCAGTAGCCATTAAGGCTCTTGATACTAAGTTGAATTACAGCACAAGCTGGGAATTGGAGTTTGGCCAAAACACACCGTTCCCGACCTACTTTGGTCGCACCCAAAGGCCCACCAGAGGTCCCGTTTTGTGCGACACGTCACATAGTCAACTGTTAATTTTTCAACACTATCAGCCGGTTAAAATGCGCATGCTTAAGTCATGTGCACGTCTCTTCGCTTTTTCACGATAATTTATGACTAAATATATTTTTTGCACCGACCCATGGTCACCGGCATAACAATCTTGGCGCGCCCAACTTAATTGAAACGTGAACATTGGATGTTGGTGTGCCTTCCCCTTGGGGGGGGGGGGGGGAGCGACCACCTTTCTTTTGCACTCGTTCAAACACCATAGCGCCTGCAATGCTCGCACGTTGCCCACGCTGTGCGCTGTCTCCACGAAGCCCGACATCGCCCACGGCTCGCGCGTCATCTCCAGGATACTCGACCGTTGCCCGTGCGTTGCCTCCGCAATAGAAGTCGCTCGCATCCATACCCCCCTCATGCGTCACATGCCCCCGACACGACGCCCACTTCCACGACCTGTGCCTACACACCCTTCCATAATATGTGTTCACGACACCAGGTATTGTCTTGCGACGGTCGTCGTCGCGCCCATGCGCCATTCTCATGTCTCGTGCCATTGGCACCACGCCTATGTGCCACAATCATGTCTCGTGCCGTTAGCACCGCACCCATGCGCCATAATGATGTCTCGTGCCGTTGGCACCGCGCCCATGCACCAAAATCATGTCTCGTGCCGTTGGCACCATGCCCATGCGCCACAATCATGTTACATGCCCTTGGGCACTACACTTGTTCACCACACGATGCGCCTCCGATGTGGACGTGGAACATGCTTCGACCCACTCTTCGGAGTGTGTAGCATTCTGAGAGGCTCTACTCGTAGTGCTCCGGTATGTGGACGATTCGCAGCGAGATGAGCTCGCTACCACATAAGCTATCGCCGCCTAGGGTGACTTGCATGACACTAGGCATGCCTGAGCTACGACCACGTCTACTCACGTTATCGGTGATCATTGGCGCCCCCAGGATGATAACCCCCGGGTCACTCCGTGACGGGAGCAGGTCTTCGGAGGGCATTGTGCCTAGTCCGTCTGGCAATTGGGCACATGGACTCTCTTTCACCGCTGTCAGGTTCTCTACAAGTCTTTCGACGCACCCCTGTGGGATTCAATAAGACCTTGGACCAGTGGCTAGGGCAACGGGCTTACTCTAATCATGTCGACGCTGTGTGGTTAGTCTTTTCAGACAGGTGAAGCGACGTTATGTGGGGCAGGCAGCGCGAATATGGGAACCGATAGTCCAATGGAGCACTAGTATTTTTGGACCCCCATGGTGACGTGTCACTCCAAGGGGATGACATGTGGCAATACATGACACATGCATACTTTTGTCTATAAATAGTGGGCCTTGGAATTTATTTTGGACAGAATTCTCTCATGTAATACAAAATACTTTCTCACTCCAATTCAGAGCTCTTGAATTCTAGAGAGAGTACCAAGAGCTTGATTAAGGTAAGGGATTTCGCACTTCTTGTTGTGGTAAAGAATTGATACGTTGTATCACTCTGCTAGTTGTTGTACAACTTTAGAGATTTGTTCAATTTGCTTCGTATTTGCCCTCCTTGCTATTTGAGTGTATTATAGTGAGAGAAACATAATATTGGACATAATATCGATCGTGACATTGGACCCCGACGCAGACCTTAGCTTGGACTGTCGGCTGTCGGCCCTGTGGTCTCAGTCTTGTCTCCACAACACTGTCACTCCTT
Source organism: Escallonia herrerae (assembly GCA_033070095.1). Classification (NCBI taxonomy): domain Eukaryota; kingdom Viridiplantae; phylum Streptophyta; class Magnoliopsida; order Escalloniales; family Escalloniaceae; genus Escallonia; species Escallonia herrerae. The sequence goes on from JAVXUP010001327.1 coordinate 171,041, forward strand.
GTGGCCTGTTTAGGAAGCCTTACTCTCTGCCCTTACTCCACCCTCACTGCATCTCACTTTGTACATCTGACAGTTGACTCGGACTGCATCCTTTGTGGCACTTTCATGTAGGTACGAACCCACTTCCTTGGCATTACACTCTTACGAAGAGATACTTTGTTTCAATGGGTAAATGAAGATACAAAAGATATTTATATATGAATCTAAAGTACAAGTAAAATAAGGAATAAGATAACTAGCTTAACAAGGAGCAAAAAGGGTGTTGCTACATTCGGCTGCGACGACCTTAACGAGATCATTCCATAACTGGTGAAAAAGTGAATTCCTCCACTAGCTAAAGGGTATCTTTGATATGCTTGACGCGACAGAGCTATACAATTCAAAAGACGTTGCTCGACACAGTTCTTCCAGTCAAGTCCTGGCACGCAACGTTAACATATGATCCAGTGTTGGAGAGTATAAAGCATCTGTTGGAGTATTTTAACAAAATAGTTATTAGAAATTATTGTGGGTGTTACAAATTATTTATTTTTCACATAAATAACATTAAGATGAGAAGTAATTAGTCTATGGACCATTGTTGTTCTAGCCGTTAGAATATGCTTGGCATGATTGCCAAAGCTTAAGATGAAAGACCAAAGATTATAGTCCAGATCTCCAGCTTTTACATTCATTAACTCCATGAGCTTCCGTTTCATTCTTAACACTTTCCATGTAAGACAATGGCCCCTCATTCTCTCTCTCTTAATGTCGCTGCTTTGCCTCCTTTTTTCTTAATAATAATTTCACTGTTATTCTCCTGGTTACTCTCTATAAAAGGCAAGCAGGTACACATGCAATATTGCTGGGAGTCCTCTTGGCTTTCCTGTTCTTGGTGCTAGTGTTAAAATACCTTAAGCTATCTACTAAATCTCATGATAGTTATATCTCAAAAACTGCCTAGCATTGGAAAGTTGCATCAGCTGCTCATGTCGTAACCATTCCTTGAGAGTCCTGGCCTAAAAGCATGGACCTGTGTAGCACTTTAAGCTTGGCAAGGTATTGGGCAGAGTCATTTCCAATCCGGATGCGGCTTCGGAGGTGTTGAAGAGCACTAGCTTAGTTTTGCCAAAAGCCAAAGCTTGTCTCGGTTGACACTAGTAGATATGAATATTTAGTTTTATTTATATATCCTAGTAATGCAATTTTTCGGGTAAAGAAGGGTGTTGTGTGGAACTTCTACTTCTCTAGAAGTGCAAGCTAAGAGAAGTTACAGCAAAATCGCTGGGCTGTTGTATCCTGGAGGCGGCGTGCTGTAACCTATTGCATCGGAACATTCCGTAGGGGCGCGAACCGTCTTAAAGAGAGCGACTTAGTCCGCGCCTCAACCCAGTGTCAACATAAGTGCTTGTTTCTAAGGTATTCGAGACAAATTCTTTGAACATTTAGCGCACCTCATTTGGTAAGAACAATACTAAGTTGTTGAAGAGCATTGAGGTAAGTTTTTCATGCTCACAACTAATCAAGGTACGTGCTTGCATATTTTATTTTTTCTTCATTTCCTTTGTAAGATTACTGAAATATTGCAATTGATTGATATTGCTTCCAACAGCATCAATAGCTGGCATAAAATCTGCGAGAACCTAAAACATGCTAAGAATCAAAACAATTTTTCAGGTTGGTCAGGGCCAAATAAGACTTCTCCAGAATTCAGAAGCTGCCATAAAGAAGCCTTTGTTGACTAAGCAAAACAAACTGAACTAAGTGACTCAAACTCTCGAGAAATCTGACCGGTCAGCCATTTTTCACTTGCCAGATAGCCACGCACAAAATCTTCATATCCTGTATCCATTGTTAGATTTTATATCTCGAGCACCCCACTATATTCTCAGCCCTCATTACTCAATTTGCCCACTTCAAGAATGGCAAAGCAGCTACCCACGACATTTTTCGATACCCTGACAAATGCCTGGGAACACTCCTTACCATGCTTCAAATCAGCCTTTAAACTAGCAACTCATTTGAGATCAGGTATCCCGTTGGGATCAACCCATGCACTTGCAAAAATGTGTCTGTGCCATATGGGACCATTAAAGCACTCATCAAGAAGTCCTTCACTAGAATGGAGAGTCGTATGCTTAGGCTTAAAGCGTTGCCTGTTCTGTAACAGGCATGTGTCTGAGCTCCTGCTCAATTCTAGCTGTTGCCATCCAAAGAATATCCATCAGAAGCGGGTTTCTTTAGTCCATTTTTGGCCAAACTCAAACAATTTAAGCTTTCAACTACCTGTCAGGCTTCATTCCAAAGTCTTCAAACACTCGTGTTTATTTGGAGCCATAGTCGCGTGTTGTCCTTTCTAGCTCCTAATTCGTATCCTTAACTCATCAACCAAATTATACCACCCTCCTGTGCACTCACTTCTTCGCCTTGATTTTCAGCAAGTTCAGACATTTTGGACTATGGAGTCCCAGTTTCGCCATGGTTTTCATCTGCAAGTCCTCGAGGCCACCATTCTGACTACGTTAATAACCTCATCTTTCGCTCTGGAAGAAAACATAGGCCCCGTTTGACCAAAAAAATTTCCCTTTTTTTTTTCAGTTTTAAAAACTGAAAAAAAAAGAGCGTTTGGTAACCATTTTTTTTTTCAATTTAAAAAACCAGTTTTTAAACTGCAGAGTAAAAAAAAAACTCCAAAAACTGGTTTTTTTTTTCACTTTTGGTTTTTTTTTTTCGACCACCACCTCCACTCTCCCACCGCCGGCAGCCACCTCAGGCGACCACCGCCGGAGACTGCCGGCCCCCTGCAGCCACCTCCGGCCGCCGGCGACCACCGCCGGAGACTGCCGACAACCACCTCCGGCAGCCACCTCCGGCCGCCGGCGGAGACTGTCGGCAGCCATCTCCGGCCGCCGGCGACCACCGCCAGAGACTGCCGGCAGCCACCTCCGGCCGCCGGCGACCACCGCCGGAGACGGCCGGCAGCTACCTCCGGCCGCCGGCGACCACCGCCGGAGACTCTTTTGTGTCCTTCTCATTGGTTTCAAAAGCCTTGAACCCTTGTTCATCTTTTGTGTCCTCAGTTTTTTCAGCTTCAGAAGCGTGAAACTCGTTTTCATCCTGCATTGGAGTTTCTTTCTCAAGATGTTCGTCGTCTTCATATGTGAACTCATCTTCTTATCAGTTTTGTACCCAATACTCTTTGGGTAAGAAGTTACGTCAACAGTTGGAAGCAATAACCTCAATCATTTGACAAACGTCACTTGGAGATCTTACATCTGCAATGCGCATCCATATCCCTGTTTGGACGGCCCTTTACAACACTAGAAGTGCCATTCCTTCCTTCTTTTGTCGAACTCCTTAAGACAAGCTTTTATGTGGTTTTTCAATAACCACGTCCCATAAATCACATGATTTGAGATACAATGAAAGGATATTCTTCATTCTCATATACACTCTTCATTCTCATATAATTTGAGAACATCAATATCTCACACCAAATATCCATTTCAGGTACTTTCCTACAATCGTAGTGACTAAAATATTAGAGCTACAACATGCACTCGAACCGTTGTAACTCTGATACCACTTTGTTGGAAATAAAAGGTCACTCAAACTCATCCACTCACTTATATACCTTAAAGTTTCATCTCATTCTCATACTTCCTCTTCCTTTCTTCTTCTTGTTCTTCTTACACATCCACCATTCTTATACCTTTTTATAATGTTTCTTAGTAGCTCCTAAACATGCAATTAAGTTACAACTAACCCACTATTTCATTAATATATTAGACCACTACTTCACTAAGTACTAAGTACCAAGTACTAATGCATTTGTAACATATGGACCACTAATACACAACTTAATAACTCACTGACATGTCACACTAATCACCACTCTAAAAAATTAAACTAATTTATTTTCTAACAAGACTTACTTGTCGGTTTGGGGGTTGGTGGGTCAAGCAATACTCTGGATCCAAATATCCTCAGAGTAATCTTGGTCTTCATATTTTCAAATAATCGTACACTTAGCCAGGTCGTATTTGCGGAGAAAAATATTACTCATGTCTTTGCAACCCGAAGGCCTTGTTGCGTTTGTAAGGCACTGGGCAAACACCGAAGTATACTTCTATTAATAGGCAAACACTACCACAACGATCTTCTACAAGTACAAGCACAAAGTTACTTAACCCACTTTGTACACTGTTATTACTCGAACTTACAGTCAAGCACTCACAAAACACTCAAATACAAGGACCCATCCAATTATCCCACTTGGTGTGCCCAGCACACGTAAGACTCATAACTTTCTCACTGACACGAATATGGTGGCGACTAGATCAACGCGTATTGCTGCATTGACGAAGTTCAATGTCTCTAACGAATTCAAACTTGCATCTGGTAACTTCTAGGTGGACAAGGAAGCTTAATAGACATGGCAAATTTCAGAGGGAAAAAAATCAGAGATATTTCAAGAAAAATATCTAGAGAGAGACTTCTACAAGGATGAATCGGACAGTGACAGAAAATTCTAGATGAGAGCAAAGGAAGTTTCCAGTTTCCAAAGAGAAGAGACTTCTCAAGAGAGAAAAGAGGAAAGAAAACGGGAAAAACAGTTCGATAGAGTGAGTGGTTCTGGGAAACAATGGGTTTAGAATTACAAGAGACCACAAGAGTGGAGTTCCTCTAGCATTGTTGGTTGAGGGATCATTTCCTGCGAACACTGCGTAATGATCGTGGGCATCCCTCAAATAGATCTAAGATGTAATCTTGTAGATCATCTGGACTGTATTTGATGTGTTTGTCACCAATGTGGAAGGCAAATCTTCCAACAAATGACCGATAAGCGAGAACAACGTTGTGGCCTATTGAGATTCGTAGATCCTCACATAGCTGAAGATCTGGGACTAACCATCCAGTCTGCTGCTTGTAAACATCCTCAAACGCGAGGTAAAAACTACGTAGCCTCTCTCTAACAACAGTATTCCGAGAATCTGAATAGAAACTGCCATCCTCTTTGATTAAGGAGAGAATTGAACACCAGGTAGCTCGCTCATAGTTCATCGCACATCGTTGGAACTTCCGGTTATGCTTGCGAACCCATTCATTGCCAAAAATGGGTTCCAGCTTGGAATCCTTGACCTTTTGTGCAATGTAATGCACATTATTCATCAAAAAAAGGTGCCGCAGTGAATCATCCTTGTACAATTTGGACATATCTTTAAGGTTGGATTCTAAAACAGATGTAAGGGATCGCAAGTGTAGAGCCATTGGAGAAACAATGCATGACAAGCTTCCAGTACTGCTGCCGTATTCGTTAACCTCATTGGCATCGGGCAAAAACGAATTGGGAACTTCTGTTCCGTGGTCCTTGAGGAGAAGATTGAGACTGGTGCCTTGATCTGTGAGTCCCTCAATATACTTCATGACATACTTCGTGAGAGGGTGTATTGTTCCACCAGGAATAGGGGCTGTCAATTTTTCAGACCGAATGGCATTCTCAAGTTCAAAAAAGACTGCCTTGGCGCAATCACCCAACCTCCTCAGAAGACCCTGGCACTCAGCTTTAACACAAGATCCAGTCTCGTCAGAGTATAAAGCATCAATATCTAGTACAAGATCCACCAGCACCTCATACATGTGGATAACGCAAAACAAATATTCCGGTTTGTGATGGTCAATGGCTATGGCTTTGCCAAAATTCAGAACCTCCAATATAGAAGCCCTTGATAACTCAGCAAAACAGACGGAACTAACTGAATCGAGCTCTCCAAAGATCTGATTGGTGAGCCATTTTTCTCTAGGCAGATAGACTTTCACAAAACCTCTCATACCGTGGATCCATTGCCTGATTTCAAATTCCAAGGTATCCTTTTCCCGCTCCGTGCTCAGTGCATCTTCATTGTTCAATTTCCCCAATCCAAGGATGGAAAGACAATCTTGCAGGGCCTCTTTTCGGATGCAGATAAACGCCTGGGAACACTCTTTACCGTGATTCAAATCAAACATTAAGTTGGCAATGCATCTCAAATCAGAAATTACATCCGGATGGACAAGATCTCTCTGAAAGACGCCTGCAACCGCTACTTTTCCACGAGAGACATTCAAGCTCTCGTCAAGAACGTCCTCTCTCCTACAAAAGGGAGGCAATAGGTTGTCAGCAAGCATGCGCCTAAACTCCAACTCGATCCTGGTCATTGCCCCTCCAAGAACTTCTTGTAGAAGCATATTTTTTTTTACATCTTTCCCCAGATTCAAACTTTCTAAGCCTTCAACTAGTTTTCGGGCGTCACACAGAGTCTTCCAATACGCATTAGCTTCTTTCGAGCTACAATCCCCCATAGATGTTTCTACTTCCCAATTCAAAACCTTCTCATTGATTAAATTAAACTGTCCTATTTCACTTACCTCGTCATCTTCTTCCTCAGCGAGTTTAGATACAGTGAAACATTGGTCGCGTGGACTCGTCAAGGTTTTCTTTGCATCACCCAGTGGTGTAATTGGGTTACTCTCTATGTCCTGGTGCCCACTGTCGCCAAAAACGTTTATAACCTCCTCTTCTACTACGGAAGTATCCGTAGTCTCTTCACCGTCATCTGCAGCATCAGCACTGACAATCGACTGACAAACATCTAAGGAGGATCTTCTATTCTCTTGCAATGCTAAAACAGACTCAAGCCTTGCCACCACCTCAGCCATGACTGGGCGTTTACTGGGATTACTCCGCAAACACTTGCTTGCAATTTCTGTGAATACTTGCAAACAACTGGGTGAAATTTGTCCCCTAAGACTGAGATCCATCATCCCATCAACAGTTCCTTCTTTGATGCAGTATTTAGCCCACAAAGCTAGACTAATCTGTTTATCATCCAGAACTGTTAAATCCATCGCCGGCCTCCCACACAGCACTTCGAACAACACCACACCAAAGGCGTACACATCAGACATCCTTGTCAGTCTACGGGTCAAGTAATACTCTGGATCCAAATAGCCAAAGGTCCCCTTGACGTTTGTGCTGACATAGGTGAATGATTGGTTTGCAGGGCCTAATTTGGACAACCCAAAGTCTGAAATCTTAGCTACACAATTCTCATCTAGCAGAATGTTTGAACTCTTCACGTCACGATGTATAACCCTGTGCTGTGCACCTATACCTGTGTGAAGGTATTCTAATCCCCGCGCTGCCCCGATGCATATCTTAAGGCGCTGCACCCAAGATAGAGGAGAATTACCGGTTCTGCTCACGGTCTTGTACAGGTGGTCGGCAAGTGTTCCCTGAGGCATATATTCGTAAATAAGGATCATCTCCTGGCCTTCAATGCAGTAGCCGACCAAAGAAACAAGATGACAGTGTCGAAATTTGGAAAGCATCTCAATCTCTGTCCAAAACTCACGACCTCCTTGCCTGGACTTGGAATTCAACCGCTTTATGGCCACAGCTTTTGCCCCATCATCCATGAGCCCTTTGTACACCTTTCCAAATCCGCCCTTCCCAATCACCAATGTATCGTCAAAGTCATTAGTGGCAGCTCGAATCTCAGCAAGTGAAAAGCACTGGTTCGGCTCTTCCCGCGACGTAGACGATGATTTGCTTTTTTCACAAATATTGGCTTCCTGGAGCTGCCGCAACTTATAAACAACGATGTTCAACAGAGCCATCACAACTGTAAGACCAGTTGCAATCACGTTACCACGGCCACAAGCTAACACTAACCTTTGAAGCTTTGGAGCGGAAGACGTTAAATCACGCACCGCAGACGCAGGGTATGGGCCAGGAAGATTTTTGTCAACAGAAGTGTAGTGAGCGGTAGCCTTGTTAACATGGCAGAAAGGACCGAGGGAGTTGCCGGCTAAGATAAGAACATGACAACAGACGATGAACAAGAGAATGGCCAAGACCGGCACTGGATGACAAACAGACATGCTCGAACTGTATCAAAACCAAATTGCAGTAGCTGGGAGGTTTAGATTTGAAGTTGAAGGGCTTTTTCTATTACCAGTGTTTGCAAATTTAGTCAAAGGCAGCAATCATCTCACCTTCGAAGAAAGAGATATGAATATGGGAGGGCGGTGTTTAATTTCCTTTGAAAATCATTTTTTGCAGTGCTATACAGGTCACTGATCTGCTACCAATTAACCTGTATAACGTCACATAAAAGGTGACCACAGGTAGTCCACATAGATTCTTCTTTGGTCACTTATTCTATCAAAAAGTTACTCTTTTGTGATTTAAAGTATAAATAACGTGTCTAAATTCTAAATTCTCACTTTTTTCACTTCTCATAAAAACTACAATCAATATATGGTCGTCTCTCTCGCTTCTTAGAAGATTTATTTATTATTAATAAATGAATGCATGGTTGTTGTCATCTGATCCACCACCTGCTGCGCTTTGTACATATTAGGATACGAAAGCATTAGTTGAAGAATTATCTTTTTTTAAATGGTCATTAATTCTTTCAAGATAAATAAATTTTACTCTCAGTTTTAATGGATAATTAGTTTCGTATTTTACGTTGCTAATGAAAATTTGGTAATACGGTTCAACAAAAAAAAAAGGGTGAAAGATGGACACGCATAATATTTTTCTTTAGCAGTTGTATATTTGGCCTCAAGAATTTTTTTTTTTTTTGGAGGAGATTGTTGGTTGGGGGGGGGGGGGGGTGTCTTGCTATGCAAGTGCAAGTAATTATGCGACCTAAGCTTCAAAACATTGAGTAACTTGACTTTCGTTTTCTTCTTTTGAATGTTTCGTAATACTCTTCATCAAGCTCTTTTACACACGTTTTCAGAAGTACTTGGGGTTTAAAATTATTTTCTTTAAACTATTATTCCTCAATAAAATGTAAAAGTTACTCATTGACCATTAGTAGAAACTAGCCCAAAAACATGTGCCAAACACAGGACGGTTTTTTTAATAGTAATTTATTTTAGTAGTTTTAAATTGCATAAAAAATTATATTGCATAATTTTATATTTTATGGTTATTTCATTAAAGATAATCACTTTTATTACTAGGGTGAACCTTTTTTTAATAAAAATAAGTTAACTCTTATAATAAAATATGAATAAACAATGTCTCTGCCCATATTTCCTAATTCTGATTTGATAACTATATAGATGAACAAAAATAGAAGTTTATTTAGTATACAAAAAAGAAAAATGTAAATTTCACCTATAAAAAAATAAGGAGAATATATTGAGATCAATTTGGTATTGCATAAGACATTTTTATTATTTTTTAAGTATCTTTTAAAAATAATTTGGAGATTTTAATGGGTTGCCCATAACGTTAACTACATATTAGTTTAATTTTGATAGGAAAATTTTTGGTTCATTTTTTTTTCTTATAGCATGTGAATTATAAAATTAATCAACACAACTAAATAAATGAGGACGATGTGTTATTTTTAGAAGCAAATGAAATCCACTACTAATGTATACAAAAAAATTATTATTGAAACTATCAGGAAATGATGAACGTATACAAATGCTGCTTAGGATAGAGCAACCTTATCTTTTTCTTTTCTTTGGTTTTGAGTTTTACAATGTCTCCACAAGCAAAGTTAATGGAAGAAAATATTTACTAGATGTGTCAATGGGTCGGGCTAGGGCCCTGCCCAGTTCGAGTCCACTGAGCTAGAGGAAAAAAAGAACAGGCCTCGGGCAGTGGGGATTGGGGCCAAGTCTACTAGAGGATATCAGGGCCTGGTCCAAGTCCAAGTCCCCGGCCCTAACTTTAGGGCCGAGCTTGGGTTAGGCCCTGGGCCTGAATAAAAAAATATTCTTTTAATGTTTTTTATTCATGTCTTATGTTTCAAAAAATTAAATTTAAGATAAATTTGTTCATATGTCCTCCTCTTGTTATTCGGGTTTGGGACCGGCTGCTTGTAAAAGGCATATTTTTTTTCAAAAAAAGTGAGAAAAAATGTGTATTTTATAAATAGCAATATTCTCATGTGCATTGTTTAATTTAAATACATTTGATTTGTTTCAAAATAATCCACAGCAAAAATGTAAATTATATTTTGAGAAATAATTTAGTCTAAAAACTTGAGAAAAAGGAAAAGAAAAAAAATTACCTAATTATTTGGAAGATCTTTGACGCTTGAACCGATGTTCTGCGTATCATCAACCGATTTATCTTGATTCAAAATCTTGCTCTCGATATTTTGAATCAAGATAATCCTTCCAACATATACATAACTTGAGTGACTTGGAGTTAAGACGTCTCCCCCTATCATCCAACACCCTTTCGCTCGCTGAAAATGCCGACTCTGAAGCAACCTTGGAGGCTTGCACCGGTAATACATCCTGGGCAATTTAGGATAAACTTTATCAATTTTTTCATTTGTTTCCAAAAAGTTAACAAATTAAAAGTTGATTTACTCTTTCATTTACAAAGAAGAATAATTATTAGTATTTGCATATAAATCAATTTCATTAAAGGACAAAAAAGAAGACAAACCTGAAGAAGTAGAAGTACCTTTTACTGGTGTTTGTTTTGCCACTAGATATTCAAGTCCATTTAGATATGACCCATAATATATTTCACCGCTCGACAATATAGCTTACCTGCACATGTCAGCGGAATTTAGATATAAATCACTTTTTTTGTAAACTCAGTTGTGGCATCATCTGTGTAGCACATTTGTCTAAATATTTTTACTATCGAGATATCCGCGCCATGCAACTTTAGCCTAGGATCCAAATAAGTGGCAATAACAAAAACAACAGGTAGTTTCTCCCAATATTTATTAAACTTAATATTCATCCGTTCTATTATTTCCTAAAATGGTATTATATATCTTCATTTTGTTAAAACATTAACAACTTTTAGAATTTCTACTATAGCGATTGGGGAGGTGGGATGATACGTACTAGAAAATAAATTGGTAGATGTGTAAAATATCTAAAAATTCGGATAAGTGTGCAACCATCTGCCATTCTTCGTGAGTTGGCAAGCCTTGTGAGAACAAGCTTAGTAGGCAGTGCGCATACACTTCTTTGTATACTACAACATGTAAAATCATATGATATGCGAAGTTCCACCTATGCACGACATCTGGGGTAAGTTATTTCTTACGAGACAAACTATATTGAACACACAAAGTACTATAAATTATTGTAGTCTCGAACCGAAACTATTAATAAACGGCACTAAACCCCTCAATTTGTGAAGAATATCTCCTGCAGCAGCTAAACAGTCTTGAACAATTAAATTAATTATATAGCAAATACATAGAACATTAAATAATTTACCATCAAGTACAGGTCTAAGGCCCGTCTTTAAGACTTCAACAGTAGATTGTTGTTAGAAGCATTGTTAAAATTGATATTCATAATCTTGTCCTTTATTTATAATGTGTTACATATTCGGTTTATATTATTAGCAACATTAATAGCATCCACTAAAAGAAACAGGAGCTTTGGCGGTCGCTAAAAGAGGAAAAGAGGTATCTGACCTATTTTGCAGTCGTTAGAAGCCAGGTAGCTAAATTTTAGTGACTGGCCGACCCCCCTACCCGCGGGACGCCGCCACCCGGCCGACGCTCTACCCACGCGACCCCCGCAGGACCTCCCCCTCCCTCGCCGCGGCTGCCCATCCCCTTTCTCCCTTTCCTTCACTATCTTCCTCTTACATTCTCCCCAAACTTCGGTCAAACGCTCTAACCAAGCTAACCCTCCATCCCGGTCGACCCTTTTGGCCCACCTCCTTGCCCAGCGACCCTCGGCCTCGGCCCCCTTCCCCCTTTCACCCTCGACCTCCCCTACCACAAGGCCATACCTTCAGCCCCCTCACTTTGGCCACCACCCCCTTCACACCCACAGCCACCCCATTCGGCCAACACACCCAAGGCCTACCCCTTCGACCTTCCTACCTTAAAACCACGGCCGACAACCAAAGCCAATGAACCACCCACTCGACCTACCCCTCGCAATCGACGACCCTTGCTTCACCTTTTTGGTCGATACCTACGGTCGACCCCAAGAACGACCCCTCACTTTGGTCGACCCCCCAAGGCCGACGATCCCCCCTTGGCATCTTCGATCCACACCATCGGCCTCCACCCACGTAGGCCAAACATCACAACCATCATCATAAAGTTATAAACCGCACACCTTGCTCCACTTCATCTCCGTCCCTCCCTTACCCATTTCATCACCCTTCAACATTTAGAATATTTTTTACAACTTTGACCAAATTTGTATTCCCAGGCTTCAGTTGGTGGTGCACGAGGTGGCTCGAACCACCTACTCCTCGTCCTCATCCTTCCGTGACAGCCGTGCCCCTGTACCAGTCACCGAGCCTCGCATCACGACACTCATCATCCGCGCCCCTATGCCCATCGTTGTGCTCCCGTGTCAATGCCCAAGCGTTCTCAGGTTTCAGTAGGTGATGCACGATGTGGCTCGAGCCACCTACTCTTCACCTTTGTCATTCAAAAATGATGCCAGCGACTTTCTGAGAAACAGATATCAGAAATCCTTCTAAGTTTGAACTTGCGAATATGCATGCGGCGCCCGCTCGAGTTGCCCTTTGTGCACACCACACGTAGGGGCCTTATGTTCCAAACCTACTTTGGCTGCACCCAAGGGCCCACGGCGGGTCTCGTTTTGTACGACAAGTCACCATGGTCAACAGTCAATTTTTCAACGTTCCTAAGTGGTCAAACGACACGTACTTAAGTCACGTGGATTTGCTCCTTGTGAAACAACATTGGCGCGCCTTCCCCCCTGGGGGTTAGTTGCCTTCCCCCTTAGGGGGTCGACGTGCCTTCATACCTCTTATTCAATGCATGCTCTCCCTTAGCCTTGTGCTGTAGGCAGTGCCTGTCGCCTGCAGTCGTGTGCCAAATCCGAGACTCTCGTCGCCCGCTGCTTGAACGTCGACTTTGCGACCCACATCGCTCGTGCCGCATGCCGACTTCTCAACCCCCGTTATTCGTGCCACGCGCCGAAGCTGCGACTCCTGTCATTGGCAGCCCGAGCACTAACTTTGCGACCCCCGTCACTCGCAGCTGCGCATAGACTCTGCGACTCCTGTCGCACACTGCCCGAGTGCCGACTCCGCGATAACAATCGCCCGCACACCATCTCTACAATGCCCGCTGTCCGGCCCACGTGCCGTCGGCTCGCCAACTCTGCAACCCCCGTTGCCCATGCCTACACGCCATCTTTGCGATGCCCGCACCCCTCGTGCTGACTTCACAACCCCCATCAACCGTGTGCCTACTCTACGACTCCCGTCGGTCGCACCGGCGCGTCGACTTTGCGTCACGTGCCCTCGGCACGATGCCCAACACTATACACACTCTGCCACACCCATGCACCACGTTGCTGATACAGTCGTGCCCCCTGGCTCTCTGTCACACTAACATGCCGCCGACACCACATATACTCTGCGGCGCCCATGCGTAGCGCTGCTTATACAAGCGCACCTCCTGACTCTCTGTCACACTACTGTGCCCCCGACACTAACACAATTTGCCCAGCCCATGTACTGTTCCGTGCCACTAATACAGTCGCTCCCCCTAGCTCTGTCACACTAGGATGTCGTCGGCGCTGCACATATTCCATGCGCTCATGCGCCGTGCCGCTTATACAGTCGCTCCCCTGGTATTCTGTCATACTACCATGTCCCCGCGTTGGTCCATTCTTTCACCATACCATGCGCACCTTGCCTTGGTCGTGGAACATGCTTTGACTTACTCCCCGGAGTGTGCAGCAACCAGCAGGGAGAGGCGACTCCTCTAGGACACTATTTCCACCAGGGAGCTCTGAGTGCCCCGTATGAAGACTCCCTTTCCGCCAGGTAGATGGCTCCTCTAAGATGCTACCTCGACCCGTCGGGTAGGCGACTCATCCGGGACACTACCTTTGGCGCCCTCCGAGTGCTCCGGCATAAGGACTCACCCGCGAGGATAGGCAATTCTCCAAGACATTATCTCTACCAATGAGTTCTAAATGCTCCGGCATGAAGACTCTCATTCCACCAGGTATACGGCTCTTCCGGAATGATACCTCGGCCTGTCAGGTAGGCGACTCTTTCAGGACACTATCTTGGCACGCTTTGAGTGCTCTGACATAAGGACTCACCCACGGGGATAGTCGAGCCCTCCGGGACACTATCTCTGTTAGGGAGCTTCAACTCCCCTTCTGCAAGATAGACGGCTCCTTCGCGATGCTACCTTGACCGGTTGGGTAGGCGACTCCTCCAAGACACTACCTTGGCACGTTTCGAGTGCTCCAGCACAAGGACTCACCAGCAGGACAGGTACTCCTCGGAGACACTATCTCCGCCAGGATGTCTGCTTGACTAGCCTGTGTGCTCCAGCACTGGGGGCTTTCATCAGCACCCTGAGGGACTATGACCCTGTGTCACTCCGAGAAGGGAGTAGGTCTCCGAAAGGCGTCGCTCTAATCCGCCTTGCAATTGGGCGTCGGGTCTTCCCCACCACTACCAAATCCTCGGCATTTTTTGACGCCCTGTCGGACTCTACAAGGACTTTGGACTGATGGCTAGATCAAGGGAATTCTCTGGCCACATAGGCGTTGTGGGAGTCAATCTTTCCAGGCAGACAAAGCAACGCTGTGAGGAGCAGGCTGGGTGACTATGTGATCGGACAGTCTGTGGAACACCGGCACCTGTGGACCCCTCGGTGACGTGTTACTTCCGGGGAGCACCACGTGTCGCTTGATGACATTATCATCTCAACCTCTACAAATAGGGGTCTTGAGAATTCATTTGGAGGCTAAACATGTTCAGAACTTACTTTCTCACTCTAAAATTCCAGATAAAGAAACATACAAGACTTTGTCTCTTGATCTAAGCATTAGACTGTGACTGTTGTTGTGTATTCACCCTACGCTATCGCCCTCGCAGTATTGTCACCCTCAGGCTCTGTCTGGGAAACCCTCAGTCTCTGGCTTACTACATCCTTGCTGAGTCCCACATCAACATACTTGGCATCTGCCTCGGATTGCATTCCTTGTGGCACCTCCTTGTCTACTGCGAACTTACTTTCCTTGGCATCACTATGTACATCATTCTAGTATCTAACAACTCTAATATTCAACACCGAAATTTGATATTCACAAAATTGAGCATCCTCATCGTAATCCCGTCGTGCCATCATGAAAAGGGGATTTTGAGTAATGAGCAGAAACCCATTTGGGTGGGGGTGAGTGAGACAGTGTGCGGCCAATTGTAGAGATCTCCCCAACACACTCCAATGTGTCAATAGAGTTCTTATAAAAGGGAGGATGGTGTTTATACATCGCTACCCCTACTTATAACAACAAAGAGGATGAAGTGGGCTTGGACAATCTGTTGTTTTCTCGATTTAATGTGTCTGTCTAACGTTAAACTTTAGTTTGGTCATTGGGCGGATGGAGTACAATTTTGAGTACCCGTTGTAAAAGGAATTTTTTATTACTACGGTCACTGCATCACGGTTAAAAAGTTATTAGCTTTGGTGGCAATATGATTCTGTATAAAGTAAGCGCTTTACAGGATTTAACAAGTACAAAATAACACCAAAAAACCCGAGTTAATTGTAAATTGAACTGAGCACATAAATTATAAGATAAAGCTTAATGATGTTCGCGATTGTTACCCATATGGTATGTATTACTTTGAATTTTTTTCAAAATAAGTTACTCATGACCATTAACGCGTTAAATAGCTCGAAACAAAGTCAATGAAAATGAGGATCAAACATGTTCATCATGCCGCAAATCTTATCGTCAAGAATTCTAACCACCTTAGTAACACGAACAACAATGTTATTACGACATTGAGGGATATGGTAATCTGGCGATGCAATTCTAGCAAACAATTTGACTTGCTGATCAATTGAATGCACACTTGAGCTCAATGGCCCATTAAACTTATGGGTACGTTTGAGTTTAATCGAATGTAGCCAAACAACAAGGGATTGAACAATTAGAGACCACTTGATATGGATTTAGTAGGTATTTATAAGTGGTGTCTATACCTTCTTACATCATTGTCAAAAGTAAATTGTGAATGAAATGCTTCTTAAGAAAACTTTATGATAAAAAGTTTATCGTACTCAATCGAAGAGCTCCAAACATCGTTCAAAAGAAAATGTAATCTTAGAGCATCGCGCATTTATTTGGACATAAAAACAATCCAAAAGAAGAAGGAGAACGAGAAGGGAAAAATAAAACTGACACCCTACTAATTAAAGACCAAAGCTGCATCGTAAAATTTTGAAATCCGTCTGCATCATTTCTTCATTCCGGTAGCATTTTTTTTTTTGTTGTTGGTGAAAGTCAATTTATTAATCCCAAGAATCATATGTACAATTGTTTCATAATATCCCTCACATGCCTAACATTTACGGTATGAAAGACAATATCCCTCCCATTTCAATCTAATAGTATTCCTCTATTTATTTCCCAATTTACACAAAGTTTCCTGTTTGTGCTTGAGTTTGGTTCTTGCTTCCAGCTTCTCACTCTCCATTGTAGCCAGTGTTTGATCATTTGCATAACATCCTCTACTGACTGAGCTTGTTGTGTGAAGGCTCTAGTGTTTTTGATAGCATCCCTTGTGCCTTTGCCTGCACTTGCTGTCCGGTCTGCAGATCAATATACATCAAGCTATAGAAACTGATCTTCCCTCATTTATCTGGCATGTAGGATTTGTTTCTGTAATTTACAACAAGAGGAAAAAAAAATCATTGTCCCTGGTTGTTTATTTGATATTCATGTGAATTTTATCATTTTATTGATGGCCTTCTCTTAATAACAGTATTATCTCTTTTTCATACGATTTTCAGTGCTCAATATGAATGAACACTTGAGTTCAATGACCTTTTAAACTTATGGGTACGTTTGAGTTTGATTGAATGTAGCAAAACAAAAAATTGAACACTCAAAGACTCGTCGACATACTCCATTAGATTAGTAGAGGTAATACCTAGAACATCTAAGTCATTATCAAAAATAACTTGCGACCGCATGCTACTTAATAAAATAAGTTGACATACTCCATTAGATTTAGTAGAGGTAATACCTAGAACATCTGAGTAAGGATGTCGAATACAACCCAAACTCATTGACCCACCCAAAACGACCCATTTAAATGCCATCCAAACTTATCCATTTAATAATTGGGTCTTCATGGGTCAACTATTTTCATGACCCAGGGGCGGTGGAGTTGAGAGTACTGGTGGTGGTCATTGACAAATTGGCGCGGTAGCAGCCCGTCGAGGATGTGGTAGTGAATGTGGATGTTCTGGTTTGCGGGGGGCCGTTCAAAGTGGTGGATGTGGAAATTAGGATCTGGCGGCGGGGCTGTTTGGTTTTGGTCTGGCAGTCGGGCTATGGTGGTGTTCAGAATGGTGGATATTAACGACATGATGGTGGTAGCAATGCGGCGCTGCTATTGTGGTTGCGGTGGGGCGGTGCATCGACGGTTGTTGGTGTGGCAGTTGCGATGGGGGCGGTGTGGCGACGGTTGTTGTTCCGTGGTGGTGATCGATGAAGATGAGGAGAGGGTTGAGCATATTAACTTGACTTTAATGAGTCAGTTTTCACTTAATGGGTAAAACTAACCCATTTAATACATGACCCAATTAACTCATAATTAAATGGATCTAAATGGGTAAGTCACCCATTTATACCCAACTCATATAACTCACACCCAAACCCAGTTTGTCAAAAGTAACTTGTGACTGTATGCTACTTAATGAAATAAGGAACAATCAGAGACCGGTGGATATACCTAAAAAATCTAAGTCATTGTCATAAGTAACTTGTGAAGGTATGCTACTTAAAGAAACTTATGAAGAAAAGTTCATCATGCTTGAGTTCGTCAAAAGTCCGAGAGCACCATGCATTTATCTGAACATAAAATACTAGAAAATGAAAATGAGAACAAGAGGGAAGAAATATTAACTAACACCCCATCTAAAAACCAAAATGCCATTGTAGAATTCCAAAAGTAACAAGGCCATTATCCATTTGCATCATTTATTCATTCCTGTGGCATCTTTGATAGAATCAGCAGCCCCTTGTGCCTTTGCTGTTGGAAATAATTCAAACAAAACAGCTTTTCTTTGTTAGTAATCTCATAAATAATGAAGTAACAAAAAATTCAAGCGTACCATTACTTCCCTTACCAAGGGTGTGCAAAGTATATTTACCTCGTAGTCTCTCTGATAATGCGATAGTATTCTTACCGACCAAACGGAGTACTATTCTTAGTTCAAAATATCCCGCTTGAACCATACAGAAAGAACACTTTTCATGTAGTTAGGTTGAGGCACGGATTATGTCGCTCTCTTTAAGACGGTTTGCGCCCTTACGGTATATAACCAGTGCAATAGGCCTCGGCACGCCGCCTCCAGGATACAACAGCCCCAGCTTTTCTACACTTGTTGTAGCTTCTCTTAGCTGACAACAAGAGAAGCGGAAGTTCCATACAACACCTTTCTTTGTCCAAAACATTACTTAGAATCAGCATACTAGTGTATACTAGCATAAAACCATCTGAATGGTGTGTCGTGAGGAAGGCTCAAAAACAAAGGCCAAGCTTAACAAAAGAGAACCATTTTCGATTGTAGCCTGGATAACCCATGCGAGGCTTTCCATCTTGTTTTTTTGAAAAAGATGATTGGGAACTCAACAGTCTTTGTCTATATAAGTAGTGTAATGGAAAATGTAACTAATGTGCCATTGATTGGTAGAGTTTAAAGAAGGCTTTAAAAATCATTTAAACTCAATAAAGGTGCAAAAATGTGGCACATTTAAATTATAATGATGAGACATTATGGTACAAAATAAATTTTTCAAAACACATTGAATCATTTACACTTATTGACTAATAAGGATAAATGAGTACACTATTATATTTCAAATATGTAACTGCCAAATAATGAGGGGATAAAAATAATAAATTATGGTTGACTATCAATCTCCTTTTTTTTTATTAAAATACTCCAACAATCCCCCACTTATTTTAATAAAAATAGAGACATAAAAAGTAAAGCAGCAAAATTTTGGACAAAGATAGAATATCATGCATCATGAAAGTGACTCTGCCTTGAAACCTTTACTTAGTGTTTCAGCAATTGTCGTACTAGAGTCAAAGTGGCTCAGCCTTGAAACGATCACTACCTAAGGGCACGTAAAATCGCATCACACACGTGATATTCCAGGTGTTCTAAATCAAGCTTCTTAAAGCCAGCACATTGTAGCCTTGTGCTTTATCCCAACTTTCGTGAGTGCTCTAGAGATTTAGCCCAAATCTCATAGGAAGCGGCCACACTTCCACACTCATATAGGTGAGTCTATCAAGGATGCTCACGTAACTAACACATCCCACCCGTATGGGCTATAGAACTCATTAAGAGATTAAAATATCTCAACCTCCAACATCGTTACGAGAAACATGTACTTACACCATAGGGAGGGACATTATGTCACAAGACAAATAGTACATGTATGAAAACAAATCACTCTATAATTCGTTGGTCCCCTGCCTAGTTCTTGGGATCTCCGGTCCCTAGGAGGTTGTATCCTTATAGGAGACTTTATGCAAATTTGGGCTTACATCCCATCCCCCTCGATGTACATCAAACCTTCAATGTTGGCCAACTTATCATAATACAATTGATACATGAACAAGGTCTGGTATCTGCACTTTACCCCACATGGTCGTGCTTTGCAAAACAGGTGATATTACAGTCCCCAACCTATTTTTACTTTGAAGGCAATGCTTGCCTTTCTCAAATTAGATCCCACATATCATTGAAATGAATTCAAATATAATCCCTCATCATTTCATCATATAAATTATACTGGG
This sequence comes from Escallonia herrerae, assembly GCA_033070095.1. Lineage (NCBI taxonomy): Eukaryota > Viridiplantae > Streptophyta > Magnoliopsida > Escalloniales > Escalloniaceae > Escallonia > Escallonia herrerae. The sequence goes on from JAVXUP010001327.1 coordinate 190,860, forward strand.
ACACATCTTGAGACACCATATCACATAGATAAGGGGCCAAACAAATAATTTTGGACCATTGGTCACGTTACCTCGGTAGTCAGCAGCCTTACTACTAGGAATCACAATTACGTGACCAGTAGTCTACTACTAGGAACTACATTTGACATTTTATGGCTAGTAGTTTCTCTATTCAGGAGGAATCACTTTTGCGGTAGATATGTAAAAGTTTATTTCAATGTGAAATCACAGCTCCTCGAAAATTTGAGTTTTTTTTATTGGACTGACATATATCCAATGAGATAAAAACTTTCAACATGTAAAGGGGCTCAATGCTCTAAAAGTTTTAGCCAGCCTCAAGCTTTAGAAAACAGTCATGTACTAAACCCCTTCCATTTTCATTTTGTTTATTTTTTCAAAGCACCAAGGCTGCAATGTGCTTTGATAGATAACCATGATTTCCAGCACCGCATAAGATAAGCAAACATCTAATCCCATGCAAAACAAATCATTCTATATAGGAAGTGTCACACTTAAAGTAGTTGTGCTAATTTAACACCTAACCTCACATATTCAAGCAAATAGGAAAAATCGCTTATTCAAATATACAATTCAAAGTGAAGTTTTCAAAGCTGAGAATCACATAACCTTACATAAACAAACCTGATATGACTGGTAAAAGTCCATCCAACAGCTTGCTGATTTAAGTACATCCCCAGTTACGAAATTTGGCTTGAAAAGAAATCAATATCATAGCTGAAATCTGGTTAGCATTTGGTAGAAAACAACTACACAATTCAGGACCACGTGCAGATAGTTCACTAATCACAGGTATAATCCAGCTTATCTCGTATAACTATAACGGAGGTAATGGAATTTCTTGTGGTCTCACTTTACCACCATCTGATATTTTGCGAAAAACTTCGACTTGGTGGAGGCTAAAGAAATATAGCCAATATCTTCAAGTAATAAACCAAAGTCATAATCATGCCTATCCTTCTCTTCTAGTTTTATTGTGTAAGGGCCATAAAGGAAGAATAGTTCATCTAATATATGTTTCCATCTCTTCAGCTCTTAGTGACATCAAAATAAACAAATTCTCTTCAAAGCAATTCTCCTAAAGTATTAGGGCAATTGGCCTTTTGGGAGAATGACAGAATGCGAATGTACTCACATATAAATATTATCTATAAGGAATTTCACATAAGCATTACTAACACATAGAATTCTAAAATTTGCTTATGTAACGATAAATAATCTCAATTTCCAAAAGTCAAAAAGGATTAGATCACATCAAAAGAAATTCTCCAAATGATGCTTTGCAAACTTACAAAAATGCAAACGAAATCAAACAATCAACTTTATAAAGGATAATAGGCAGTTAATTTGTGGATTCCAAATTTTGACTTTTAGAACCATCAAAATCTAGCGAAAAAGAGATTCCTCCTCCTAAACATCAATTTTGTATGTTCCATAGCTTAAAACTTTTAGCCCATTTTCCTCCCATGAATACACGGACAACTGTGGAAGGACACAAAACTCCAGAAAAAAATGTTGTCTCCTAGGTTATCACAATCGTTGGTGGTTTTGAAGATGTCCTCTTTTCATTTTAGTTAAAACATGTTGTATACAAGGAATACGATTCGACCATATACAGAGACATATTCCCATGTCTACCACAGATCAATGCACCTCAAGGAGTCCAGATAAAAAATTGTACACACACATAGCCCACCTCCATTGACCGGCTTACCTTAGCCCACCTCCATTGACCGGCTTACCTTAACATGAACCAAAAATCCAAACTCAAAAACATCACAAAAAGAGGTGTATTCAAATGCAAGTTGAAGCTTATGATGACCATTATACCAATTTTTTTATGCAAACTTAAGCATCAGTCAAGTTATTTTTAATGCTATCAAGACCTGTAACACAGTTTAACGCCAATATCAACGAAAACAATCTTCTTGTGGTCATCATAAGTTACTGAACTATAGCAGCATTACTGCCTTAATACTTTTCTTTCAAAGTTACACTTTACAATTCAATATAAGGGCGAGTTCACATGTTGTACTCAAAGTTTATGAGTATGTAGCATAATTGACAAATATAAGCCTGAACGTTGCGTACTTGCATGAGTGTGATTTGCAGTAAAATTATGTGCAGAAATACTCAAAAGTCTTATCTTTTGAGCAAAGATTCTACCTGAACACAAAATGATTTTTGTTGTGCCAAACTAGTATATTCCCGGAGTATTTCACTTAGCTTGCCTCTCCCATGACTTTCCTGGCCAACCAACCCAAATCTGCCAACCAAATCTAAGACCCATTCCTCTTTCTGCGGACTAGCGGGTTAAATTTCTCTTTACTAGCTTTGCTTCTTTGTATGGGAAGAATTGTGAGGTTAAAGGAATGCGGGGTAAATCAAATTACGTAAATGGTGATATTTTTCTATTACATTGAGGCATTCGAAATACGTTCCAAGTAAATTACAAACTAACAATCACCTGCTAGCCTTAAACACCAATCAATCTTAACCACACACTCATGAACAATACATGAATTTATCTCAAAGAGACATGCAACACTCTTTATTGTATGTGCCATACTCAGTGGATTAATCGTTTATCTTGCATTGATGCATTTTGGTTAAAAAGCTGCATAACTTGACACACCCAAATAAGCATCAACTAAACCATGAGGCCACATCTGAACATACAAGTAAGTGCAAATTAAATGGGCAAACAAGATTAAAACCCCACTATTTTGGTCTATATGGCGTGCTACCATTAAAATATTTATCAAGGTAACGACCCCCATTTATTATCTTTGCACAAATAAACAAAACAAGTATTGCACCCCCACTATTTTCACCCATTTCTAAAAACATGAGCAAAATTGAGAAGGTACCTGAAATCATATGCTGAGTGAATCTCTTTTTTCCATTACATCTTGCTATTAGTTCATACCTGTTTGTCATGACTTCAAATATTCATGCTCACACTGATGAGTTTCCGCTCGTCCACCGCTCAACTTTCCCAAGCTCGTCGTAATGTAATGTTTGACATGCAATAAAAGAAAAATATCGGATGATCGAACCGTCTTAAAATTGTTGGAAATAATTCAAACAAAACAGCTTTTCTTTGTTAGTAAGCTCATAAATAATGAAGTAACAAAAAATTCAAGCGTACCATTACTTCCCTTACCAAGGGTGTGCAAAGTATATTTACCTCGTAGTCTCTCTGATAATGCGATAGTATTCTTACCGACCAAACAGAGTACTATTCTTAGTACAAAATATCCCGCTTGAATCACACAGAAAGAACACTTTTCAGTTAGCTAGGTTGAGGTGCGGACTAGGTCTCTCTTTAAGACGGTTCGCACCCCTACGGTATATAACCGGTGCAATAGGCCTCGGCACGCCGCCTCCAGGATACAACAGCCCAGCTTTTCTACACTTGTTGTAACTTCTCTTAACTTGCACAATAAGAGAAGCGGAAGCTCTACACAACACCTTTCTTTGTCCAAAACATTACTGAGAATCAGCATACTAGTGTATACTAGCATAAAACCATCTGAATGGTGTGTCGTGAGGAAGGCTCAAAAACGAAGGCCAAGCTTAACAAAAGAGAACCATTTTCCATTGTAGCCTGGATAACCCATGCGAGGCTTTCCATCTTGTTTTTTTGAAAAAGATGATTGGGTCCTCAACCAAGTCTTTGTCTATATAAGTAGTGTAATGAAAAATGTAACTGGTGTGCCATTGATTGGTATAGTTTAAAGAAGGTTTTAAAAATCATTTAAACTCAATATAGGTGCAAAAATGTGGCACATTTAAATTATAATGATGAGACATTATGGTACAAAATAAAATTTTTAAAACACATTGAATCATTTACACTTATTGACTAATAAGGATAAACGAGTACACTATTATATTTCAAATATGTAACTGCCAAATAATGAGGGGATAAAAATAATAAATTATGGTTGACTATTAATCTCCTTTTTTTATTAAAATACTCCAACATTTGCCTGCAGCTGCTGTCCAGTCTGCGGATCAGTGCACATCAAGCTAACGGTTAGCTCACACATGAATGCTAGCGAACAAGCTGCGAGAAAAATTATAGAACTAAACCTCATGCATCGACCGATTGGACGGTATTGCTAGCCTTGTCCATCATCTGGCCAGTCTTTTCCTGAAACAACAGAAAAATATTCAGGACAAAACACAACACTAGTAATTTCACACGCTTGACATCCATGCCAGGCTCAAATCTCAAGTTGAAAGAATACAATATGCTACTAAAGATCAAGCTACCTTGGTTTGGCCTGCAGCCTCACCAGCATTGTAACTTGCTCTCTGAGAGTTGTTCATCTTTGGTCTTCTCTTTTGGAATGCAAGTGCACGGGGGATGTTTATATAGCTTCATACTGCATACTTTGGGTCATGTGGTTGATTATGTGTCATTTGGGCCGCTCCACGAGGGAGGCTTTGAACGAGTGTTTGTGCCAATTCAATCCGAAGTTTGTGGGAAATGAAAGGGTTCCTGGCAATATTCTGTTTACAAAGACATTTACTGATAATAATTACAGTATAAAACAGTTCAAACATGTGTTACCCCATGAAAGTGGTAACATATGGCGTGTCTAACCCATTGGAAATACAAATAATAAGCAAGGAAAACTTTTGACTGTTGTGTGACTTTTGACTGTTGTGTGAGTTGTGAGATGATAATTACAACCCCCTGTATAGTAATAAAAGATGATCATCAAATGTTCTATTTAGTGACGCAGAGAAAGTGCTGCAACGAATTGTTACCGAAGATGTCAACAAAAGGCGGCTCACTATTGGCCACCGTTCATTATTTTTATACGAGAGTTGTCGTTATTTACTTACAACCTAGGTAGCAGCAAAAAATTATCCAACAGGCAAACCATTCTACTTGTCCCATATTCTCGAGAAAATTTTCAGTGCAAGAGTGATAAATATAGCGTGAACACACATGTGTGATTAAACGAGATGAAAGGACTCTGGGAGATAATCTTACACTAATATGTTTTTTTTTTCCCTCATATTGTTGTTTTGGTATATCTCTCTCAAATACAAATGTTTTAAATGACAGAAATTAACATGTTTAAAGGACTATTAGGTACAGTCGACCATCCTATAGTTAGTACATCAGGAAGAGACAAAAATTAACAATTATTACAGTTTGCATCTTTTTCAGCCATACTTGCAGGATTTGGAAATCTTACATTTTTTTAACTGAATTCCACCCCCAACCAGGCGGGAAAAAAAAAGCATTCGTTTTTACTTGGAGCACCTTTAATTTCTTTGTAATTTCCACTTTCGAATAAGAAAGTCTTTTACTCACGGCCCAAACATGGTAAGAGTCCAATAAGTTGGTGCCCACATTGGCATTGGACAGAAGAGCCATTTCACGTAAAGCCCATTTGAATCGAGCACGCTCTCCGCCTGCATGATGGCCTAATCGACAAGCCCTTTACGTGCAAGACAAGCCCAAGTTTGCCTGGAGCCAAAAAATATATATATATATATATACCGTTCAAATAAAATACTGGTGTTCTTTTGGATTTTTTGATTTTATGGAAGATATATACATTGATATATTCACTTTAAAATGAATGAATCCACTTCCTCGTGCTTTGAATCTAGAATCAGGCAATTGGGATTCCATCACGAATTCAAGAGAACCAGTTTCGGCCTTCGCCTGACCTTCGCCTGTAAGCACCTCTCAATACTTTTAATAAACATACAGTGCTATGTGTGTTGAACTCAGACCTCGTGATAATTCATTCAGTTTGCTTATGTCATGATACATCTCATTTCTTGAGAATTCCAGTGTTGAATGACACTAGGATGCATGCAAAATAAAAATTAGAATCATTCTTCGGTGCATGCAAAAAGAATTATTATCATTCTTCGAATGGAGTTTCAATTCTCATTTACATTTTCACTTCCCTTTAGTAGTCCGGCATTCCATGTTTTCTTCACATTGATTTATTCCCCAATTTAATTTGAATTGGCCCTTACAATTATTTTGTGCGAGGAATACCACTATCCAAGATTGGTTATGGGTGCGACCCGGCTGGACAACTCGTGGGCCATCGACACCAGCACGAAAAAATTTGTGCACGGACATGCATTTTTAGAGCCCGTGGTAGGCGTGAGATCAAAAGTACGAGGTTGGAAGTGTAATCCGTTCAATTAAATATTTATATATTAGTGTTATTACTTACTGAATAATGTGTGTTAAATATAACCTTCGATCAATCTTTATCCAGCTAATCACTTCCTCTATATAATCACAATGGAAGTGTTTATCATGATATTTTGTCTATTTCATTACTGGTTTTACAGTTTATACCTCTACTTTTTCATTTATTTTTTTTTACAAAACTTGCTACAAATTGCTTTGGACAAAGTAAAATTAACAGTACATGGTCCGCACATGAGCAACCCGCCTCCAATTAGTTTTTGGCATGGGCAAATATTTTCCAACTCGTTAATGCGCTGGGCTAAACTTAGGCAGAGTCTATGCAACATACGCGAATTTGGTTGTTGCACATGTTTCGGAGAACTTTTTCAATGCAATTTCCTTCAATAACGTCTCATATCCACAACTTAATAATAGAAGTTTTGAATACAGAAATGTAGTAAAAACGGTATCCTTAAAATGAAGAAGTTTGCCATTTCTCCATTCCTTTTTCAGAAGTTACTAATTTAGAAAGTGATTTTGCATGTGTAAAATGGTGTAGTTAAATAACTAGGCAAACTTAATTCCAAAGAGAAAGACTAAGAAATCAGAGGTCCTAAACTGACTTCAATGAGTTACTTCTTTTATCAAGATAATAATAACTACTAGTATCAAGTTTAACAAACTTAGAGATAATGCCAAATACCTTTGGTGCACCGTGGACCCTCGAAATGTGATGCTTCATTTTCCTCTCACATGAATGTTACAGTTCTGAATTGAACTGGTTCAATTTTGTAGCTGATTTATCGATCTCCTTAACTCTTTTATTAGTTGGAAAATGGAATATTCAAATTTTGTCAATTATTATATATATTAGTTATTAAAATTACTCATAAACAGGGATTCATCCCAAAAAATCCGGTTCATGGACATTTAGTGTAGCACGCGGTTTTTCCAACTCTAGTTGCCACTTTTGACCCGTAAGTACACATTCGGTCTAATCTAAGGATTAAATAAGCTCTTAATATCCTTTTGAAATATTGTAGCTTGAGATTGATGGACCATATGGACCATATGAAATATCTTCACCTTTATTACCCGTTATGCTCTCTAATGGTGACCTAACTGTATGTAGGGACCACTTGCCATAGAAAGTCAAGTGACTCAGAGTCCAGCAACGAAAAGCTAGTTTATTTGTTGCCTATGTCTTGTCTGTTGTTCTCAATAAGAACCCATCAACAAAAAAGCTGGTTTATTTGTTCTCTACGGCTATACATATTATTTTCAATAATTTTGTATAGCTATACGGCTATACAGTCAATGGCGTGAGAAAAAACTTGACAAACTGAATAGCTATACGGCTATTCAGTTTTTTCTTGATAATCTGAATCACTGCTTGGTTTCACGACATTCATAGTACAGAATTTGTGCTTGGTTAAAAAAAAAAAAAGAACTTTTGCCTTTACATTCTATTTATTTTCTTCATGAAGATTCTCGGATAATGAGGACAAAATCATCTGTTTCCTCTTAGTTGATTGACGATCTTTATTTTGGCTAGCCTATCTTTGTTTTTGATTTCGATCTGGATTGCTTGGTTTCATCATATCCAAGTTTGTTGCCTTTGTGGGTTGGATCTTTGTTCCTATCAGACTCCCCTTCGTTTCTTTTATGTTGTTCTAGGTCTTCTGGTGGTGTGTTTTCAGTGTCCCAATTTGTGTTGTAGCTTAGGCTACTCTGTGGCTTTTAGTCCCAGAGAAAGAGAGTTGAGGTTCATAGTGATAGTAGTGTTTTTTTGACATTTGTAACTTGTGGGTGGGCAGATCTCAGCGAGATCAGTTCAGTGCACCCCTCCTACATCTTGCATGATATTGCGATGCAGTAACCGTCCTTGGTGTTTTTGTTTTGTCAATCACGGATCTGGTTGATTGGGTGTAGGGGTATCTTGCATTGGCAGAATTGATGTTTCGACCTATCAGCTCTCTTTTGTGTTTGTGGTTGTGTGCCTATTGGTAGTCTCAATATGGAGGTATTTGGCGGGGCCATGTGTGGTCTTATTTTTATTTGACAGGTGTCGGGAGCTTTTTTGGATTCCTGATGATGGACCTCGGTTGATCTTTGATGCTGGAGAGGTGGTTTCGTGTCTCTCAAGCTGTGTTCCCTGCGTTGTGCCTTTGCGGCAAGACTTATTATGTTGAGTCCTCATTAGTTTGGACATTATTGTATAGCTATACGGCTATAATTTTGTATAGCTATACAGTCAATGGCGTGAGAAAAAACTGAACGATGGTGCTTTTATATTTTGGTTATACTGAATGATGTGCTTTTTGTGTGTCCAGTGTGCATGTTACTATTTTGCTTATTTATAAGCAGGGAAGCTAGGCTGTTAAATCACTGAAATAGTCAACTGTGTAGTCATTCTAATGTTAATTGTGATTATTTGTTTCAATTTCTCTTTTAGCCAGTACAATATTTAATGTGTGTCCATGCTGTCTGTGAGTATGTAGCTTTGGCTAATACCTGTGATTATTTGTTCTTTGCTTAAACTTTGCCATAAGAGTCTTTTCTTTTGATGAAGTATGGTCCATGTACTATGTGCAGCTTATACCTTTGCCCATTGTGTTAGAAACTGAATTAGCAGAACTTATACCTTTGCCCTTTAGTGCAGCTGATAGAATTGAAACAGAAAGTTATTCCTTTGCCCAAAAGCTTAGCTTAAGCAATTTTATAGATCTCAAAATCACCTCAATCTGAGTTCATAGAAGGCCGTATGTGTTATTCTTGTTTTACGTTTTACTGTTCTATTCATGTGTTTACGTTTTAGCGTTCCAATTGAAGTTCTTCTTCTTATTATTGCTTTTTGTGTTTGTAAATAGATGAGTACCGATAGCAATGCCTCGCAAGTTAGTATTTCTAATAAAAAAAAATAATGTTGGTGATTCGAAGACAAAATCATACCTTAGATGGACTATGAAAATGGACCGGGTTCTTAACACCGTCTTGCTTGACCAACTTAATATTGGGAACAAAGTTCCTAATGGATGGAAACCAAGTGCGTACAATGCTGTGATTGATGCGATAAGTGATCAATGTAACGTGAAAGTTACAAAAGAGAATATTGTTGGTCATTTGAAAACATAGGACAAGCATTATGAGGTAGTGTCCAAGTTATTGACCCAAAGTGGCTTTTCGTGGGATTGTTATTCCAATACGATTAGCGTTTATAGTGAAGCTGCTTGGAACGCGTATGTCCAGGTAAAAAGCATATTAATCTCTCTTATTATTTTTTTAAAACAATTGGAACGTTGCTTATATAATATATATTTACTTTTTGTAGGATCATCCCGATGCAAAGCCATATAGAAGAAAGGTAATTGAAAATTGAGAAGATTTATCAGCTATATGTGGACAAGATCGAGCAACAGGGGAAAGAGCTGAGACTGGTGTTGAAGGTTACAATGAGCTAGCATCTAATTCCAATTTAGAGGAGGCTAATGAAGATCTTGATAACGAATCGCCAAAAGGCAACCTCTACAACTAAGTTACAACCATCGAGAAAGAGAAGTCGTACTAGTGATGCACTTGCCACAGCTGTTACTTCAATGGCTAGTGCCATCGACAAGGTATGTGCATCAGAAGCTACATTTACAAGTGCGGATTTTAGTTATGAGAAGTTATCAGAGGTGCCGGATTTGGATCAGCTTGAGCTACTCAAAGCTTATGACGTGCTGACTAGCAACGCGAGGAAGTTTGAGTCATTCATGTCCCTTCCATTTCACTTGAGGAAGCCATGGTTAATGATGCAAATCAGCACTCATAAGACTTAAGATATGGAGCCGACAAGAAACTTCAGAACTTTGAATTATTATCGAACTTAGTTTTTTATGAACTATTATCTTATTTACTAGTAGAGATTTAACTTGTTAATCATTTGCTACGTTTAAGAGCCACTTCATATTGTTAAGTCTAAGCACATTTTTATCTTTGAGGATATTTTCTTGTCGTCAAGTACTAGCATAGTATTAAAGTTCTAATATCCAGCTGTTAGGTTGCAAATTCAAGTTTTCTTATCAATTAATTGTTTTTTTACATTTTGTACCTAAGTCATCGTGTGTGTACTTTTTTTTCTTTTCTTTTTCTTCTGTTCTATAGGGCGGGACGGGACGGGTGGGGGCGTGTTGTTGGGTATCATTTGGTAAAATAAGTATTAAATTTTTGTTTTGCAAATTTACCTCTTACTTTCTTTACTTTAGAAATTTTAATTCTTAATCTAATTTTTTGTGATAACCAATCAATGAGATTACAAATTCTATTCAATTCTAAAGCAATTCCAATTCCATAAGAATTGGAAATAAATTGCAATTCCCAATATCAATTCCAATTTTGTTTGTCAATCGGCCCTTACATAATCTGGCTAGAATTCCAAAGACGTCGCCGTCAGAAACTTCGTGACGTTTGTTTTGGAGACAAGTAACTTACTTCCAACCAATTGCGTAACGACACCGCACTGTCGCGGCAACTTCCTTAGTTAAAAGACTGTAACCATGCAAAGGAAGAGTCAACAAAATTCTCTGCTTCGTGGACCACCCCAAATCCCTACTCCCCCCAATCACACCTCCTACCATTTATCCACCATATTCTATTCTATGTTCTTTAAAAAGAGTTATGGTAACATCTTTTAGGATGACCCACATCAAGTTCAGTGGCCTCATTTTTTCATGACTCAAAATCATTCGCGGAAGTATATTTTTTATTTATTCGTCTGTTATCCTATTTTTCTTCCAACTGACCGCACTTTTCTACAACACGAAATACTTTAAGATTTTTTTTACATTATTAACTAAATTAATAATCATTGAAGAATTATTTTTCATGTTCTTCAAAGCTGTCACCTTGTTAGATGAATTGAAAACTCTAGTTACACTTTTGAAAATTCAGTACCCAGTGCAAATTGAATAGTCGCTAAAGCACTTCCACATCTTTTATCCTCATCAGAATATTTCTTTTTGGTTGCTAAAAATATTGTGATGGCACTTTTCAATTAATAGGAAAACAGAAAAAAAGTAAATCATAAACTGCATATATCTTCTTAAAATATATATATATATATATATATATATATATATATATATATATATATGTATGTATATATGGCTGTTTTTACCGCCAAAATTGCAGCTAAAATTTTGCTATGCTGCTGGCCAATGACAACTATTTATTGACTTCTCTTCTCCCTATATATAGATCCTTCAACAAAGACTTGGTAAAACAAAACCACATATATAGCAAGCCACCACTCTCCACCCACCACCGTTGATGGCCATGACCATCCATGGTGCCACCCCAAAACTCCTCAAGAACCTCCGCCACCTCGTTAGGCCTCTGAATTCCGCTCCGCCTTCCATCTCCGCCGTCGTCTCTCCGCTCAACATCGCGGAGAAGACCCACCCAAACGCCACCGGACCACCACCCGCCGCCGCAGCCGCAGACACCTCGATTCTGGATTTTGACGACGTCAAGGGGTTGTTTGGCCCCGTTTCGACGGCAAATCTGATAAGTTCTTCGGTGATATTGCACATGGCGGCGATGGGGCCGGTGGTGGATATGGGCACGTGGGTCATGAATTCCAGGGTGATGGAAACGCCGGTTTTGCGAGAGGCGGTGCTTGGGGTGGTGAAAGGCACAATTTATGAGCATTTCTGTGCGGGTTCTGATACAGAGGAGGCAGGTCGGACCGTGAGGAGGCTGTGGGATGTGGGGTTGAGAGCCATGTTGGATTACGGGCTGGAGCATACCAACGACAACGTGTCGTGTGACCGGAATTCCGAAGAGTTTATTCGGACGGTTGAATCCACCCGGTCGCTTCCACCATCCTCCGTAAGCTTTCCCTTTTGACCTTTCCTTTATTTGGTTTCCGCTATTTTGAGCAGCTCTGTTGCCAAAATTCCCAAAATTTTTATCGTCTAAACAGTACAGACTTCAAATGGTTGCGATTTGTCTGTCGTCAAAACAATCACACCTTATTTTGAATGGTTGCGATCGTGCATGTTTTGGCAGTCGGACTTGCCTTCTATTTTTTGTGTCTTTCTCGATTAGTATATGTCGCAAATCCGTTTCTGTTTGGAATGTCAATCGCGTTCCCGTTTAGAAAAAGTGTTCTTGCTCTATTTACGATTATTATTATGGACAAAAGCTCAATTTGAATTTCTACACGAAAAATCATGATTATCTTGTTTTTTGTCGCCAAAAGTAGCTCTGTAAGCTATAGCGACCATTACATTTAAGTCCACTACTGTATTTATGTCAAATTGATCAAAGAGATTTTTCTTAGAAAGTATCATGGATGATCAAGAGAAGAGTTGTTGTTTACAGGTTAGCTTTGTTGTGGCGAAGGTTACTGCAATTTGCCCAATCGATCTACTTAGGCGAGTGAGTGATTTGCTGAGATGGGAATACAAGGAGCATTCTTTCCATCTCCCATGGAAGCTGGATACTCTTCCAATCTTCTCCGATTCGAGCCCTTTTTATCATACACCCAACAAACCAGGCCCTCTAACCCCACAAGAAGAGCGCGACCTTGAGTTAGCGCACCAAAGACTGGTAAAAATCAGCGAAAAATGTCAAGAGCACAATGTCCCGCTAGTGATTGATGCAGAGGACACATCACTCCAACCTGCTATTGATTACTTCACGTACTCGGCGGCAATCATGTTCAACAAATATGAACACCCAATCGTTTTTGGGACAATGCAACTCTACTTGAAGGATGCAAAAGAAAGGTTGCTACTGGCAAAGAGAGCTGCTGACAAACTGGGACAGCCTATGGGGTTTAAGTTGGTGAGGGGAGCTTATATAGTGAGTGAAAGACAAGTAGCCGCTTCTTTGGGTGTCGAATCTCCAGTACACGACAGCATTCAGCAGACGCATGCTTGCTACGACGAATGCGCCTCTTTCATGCTCGAGGAGGTCTCTAGTGGCAGAGGCTCGGTTGTTCTTGCGACCCACAATGTTGAATCAGGTAAAGAATCAGAAAACTTGCATATTCAGAACATTGTTCGAACTCTTAGCTAGCGGTTTAACATGATGGAATCCATTACAATGTATTAGGGAAACTGGCAGCATCTAAAGCGCGAGATTTGGGAATAAGGAAGGAGACCCAAAAGCTCCAGTTTGCTCAGCTATATGGAATGTCTGAAGCACTGTCATTCGGTCTGAAAAATGCAGGGTTTGAAGTTAGCAAGTATCTGCCATTTGGCCCTGTAGAGCAGATAATACCTTACCTTCTAAGGAGAGCTGAAGAGAACAAAGGGTTGCTATCTGCATCATCCTTTGACAGACAACTCATGAGGTAAAGCAATTTTCTGAAAATGAGCTAAAGATGTGCAGCACGAAGTATCCATTTCTGACTTTAATTTCTTATCCTTTTCAATGCAGGAAGGAGTTGAAGAGGAGACTAAGAGCTACAATTTTCTGATGGGTTAATATCGAACCACAAAGGAAGCTTGAAGGGCTCGACTCAATTCGACAAAGCCTTATTTGGCTGGAATTGTACATAGCCAGAATTCAGGGGGGGGAAAGTAATGCTTTTATTACTTGTATCTAATGAATGTAAATTGAATGTGAATCTATAAATAAAGCTTCTCAGCCCGTTATTTTTCTAATCACTGTACATGCTTGTGACTTCATCTCTGCCCTCATGCATGTGATACATGAGGAAGCGATATAATGGAAACGTACCTTTGCCATGAAGAGCTGGAACTCAATTATTGAGCATGCTTATCACATGTTATATAAAACTACTTTGCTCTTTTTGGAAGCGAAGGGATAGCAGCTGATGCATGAATGATGTGGAAGAAGAGTCCCATTTGGCTCTAAGTTTGACCCTTTCTAAGGAAACTTATATTGCATACGATTAGAAAAATTGACGTATATCTAACATAGGCAACATTTCTTTGCTTCGAACAAAGGCAGCATTTTGGAAAGTTTCTAGGAAAACTTTGTGACCAATGTCACCGGTTCGTCGAAAAAACGAAGCCAAGCGAGAACCAAAATTGAGAGCAAGAGCACAGCCACTTTAAAAGGGATTAGCGATACTTTTCTAACTGGAACGACTTTAGAGAGGGATGTACCCAAGTTCAGGATAATTTATTAAAAGCCTTTCTGTGCGCTGCCGCGTTCCAATGCATTACACTTGCACTATAATAATCATTGACAAATAAATAAAAATGAACAGCATGGGATTCAAATTTACTCGACAATCAAATATTATATGTTCACCGATACTGTGATCTGCATGGGTATCAGTCCATTTGTATATATCAACAAGGAAATAAATAATGCGTATAATGTTCATTATTTTTCATCAAAACCTAGAATGACCACTGCTAATTCTGATATGCTTAAATACAAACCCCAGAAGTCTAAGCCTAAAGTTACATAAATTGGAGTTCATCGCTGACGCTCAGATTCGTTGCTAAAATGTTTATTAACCTTTTAGCAACAATTCCGACATGAACAAACTAACTTCACCTTTGCAATTGCTGCCATCTGGTCTCTCTCCCCAACAACTTGCAACACCAAAAGAGGACAATCTTTTTGTTAGCTGCTAATCTGATAAATTCAAGAAGTAGAAAAACTGGAAATCCTGTTAACGAGAGGAAAGTCTTTCAGAGGACAAAACGCAACACTAAAACAGCATCGTAGTGTAGCTAGACTAACATCCGGATAAGAACCCTTTTAATCCGTATTCTGTTTGATTTCTTGGTGCACAAGTGCATGTGTGGAATTGATAACAACGCTCAAAATCATCACTCAAAGAAGCATCGCTCAAAATCACATCAGGCAAAAAAGATTCGGCACACAAATGACACATGACAGCGCCTCTTTTAAGTGGACGTACATAACACACCAAAGTGGAAAGCTAAACAGTTGAACAAACCATCAAAGGATCAGGAATTTAATAAAGTGGGAGATACCCAGAAGAGCATATGATGGGACCAGCGTTGAAGTGGATATCAACATCACACCAAGACTAGAACAAACCAGCTCTAGGAACTACTGCCTCACTCATCGCCATACAGCAATTCCTATGTGGAAAGGACTTTCACCAGTTAAAGGCTAAAAGCCACTCATCATGCAATCCAACTTGCAGAATTGTGGATTCAAAGTAAGTATTTGGTTGTTTTAGGCCACTTTCATGCCAATCCAATGTCTATGGGTAATGATGCAACATTGAGTGAAAAGCAGAAAGGAAAAAATGGAATGTGCAAGTAAATTAACATCACTAACCCCGCTCACCTATCAAAAAGAAAGTTAACAACTTTCAACTCAATTCATAACAGAAGGCCTAATATCTGTGCATACGTTCTTGTGGGGCCCGTATATTCTCATGTTGGAGTGAAAGAGAAGATTTTTGCCTCTTATTTAGGCTTTCAGGAAGGAAAGACTCACCTTAGCTCCTAAGACTGGGTGTTAGTGTAAGGTTGGTAGTCGTCTCCTGCACATACTTTCATTACATCCTCCACCACTAAAAAAGATGTCTTCGACCTTTTTTGACAAATTCTAGGATCGTTTTATGTTGCGCAATACAGTACTTAACAATTTACTAGTAGGTTGAACAAGCACAGAGGAAACCGCATTGATGATAGGTACAGCGATCATTTATGAAAGAACACGGTGAACCTATATATCGAACATAATATCAGTCACACCCCAATTTCACTGAATTATCAAAGAATTAACAAGTACCAAAATGTCAATATCACAAATGAGGCCCAAATTATACTAACATGTCACAAATTCCCTCAGCAAAGAAGATCATAAAAAATTTCCATTCAGGTATCAGTAATACTCAGAAACATGAGATACTTCAGAATCCGCATTGAGAAAGGAGACATACTCATCAGCTTAGTGTTTGATATCCCAGGGGCCCTTGCATACCATCCCCTCTAACGTCATTCTTCCCCATAAGAGATGGCATCCATGGGAAAAGTTTCCCAATTTCCTTGCTTATTGTATTCGTACGCCTATCATTGATACCAAACTTTGCTCTTTCAATAGCTTCCATTATATCTTCCCTGGACACACATTCACCACCTGTGCAATAAACAGAGCAAAAGATGATCTCCATTAAAAGAACCATAACAACGGCAAATCTCAATGCAATAAGCTCTTAAGATGCCAAAAATTGGAATTCTGTCATCTATCAAAATCAAGAGTGTTGGCCAAGAGGCCACTCCCAAGCTCTCATAACTATTATAAGAGGCATTTCCCTCCTGGCATGATACCTGATTCTGCACAACAAGACAGCATTACTTGGACTATCACAACTAAAAGGGACTTCAGTATTCAATCTATATATGGGCTATATTACATGGACTCTTCGGTTTGCGTGAAGTACCCATGTCGGACACTCGACACTTGGACATGGGTATGGGTATGGGTATGGGATATGTGTCCGACACATCTCATAGGATATGACATTATCAATACTATATATAGTTTTTTGTTTAATTAGTTATTGCTTTGATAGGAGACAAGTTGTCAATAAAAACCAAGTGCATCACACATAACACCTTTTTACTTTCGAAATAACTAAAAAGCAATAACAAATATGAATATTTTGCCGTGACCCGGTGTCTTGCGTTTTCAAAATTAGACGAGTCCGACACCTGGACACGTATCCGATCCGGACACTCGTACCGAGTCCATGTAACATAGTATATGGGAAGCGATGAGAAACCAAAAGCCAAAAACCCCATGGCACAAGACTCTGTGGCAGGGCACTTCCAGAGACTGCATTCTTGAGATTCAAGACTAGGGATAAACTACAAAGCTTGAGCAGTGGTGGGTTATCAATGAAGACCAGTTTGTATACCATGCCAGCAGAACAATGAGTCTATCAATCATCTATATTTCAGTCGCAACTTCTCTTTTGCCATCTGGAGCAGAGTCCTCTAGTGCAACCAACTGCCTAGCATCATAGTATCTTGGGATGATGAACTCCGAATCAAGGTACTCAAGGCACAATTATTTTAGCAAAACTAAGAAGACTTCCACTACTTGCTACATTAAATAGGTTCACCTTACCGGGGGTGCACTTTGATTCATTCCTCGTTAATCCGTACGGATATAAACCTTTAACCATATTTCCTTAAATTGACAGGTCTAATTGCAACCCATACAGTCAATGCACCCACCGTCAGGAGCTGGAACTAAAGAAGATCTTAATCCTCCAGAAGAAAACATAACGATTTTACACGAACAGATTGTTGCTATCTTAGCTTCTACATCAACTTTCCTTTGCTATGTTCTAGTAATTTGTAAATAAAGGACTAGGTGGCTTAAATAAATTGTTATGGTATTTGTTGTGCATGATACTGTCACATGTAAGGACACGCCCTCGCAAACTATATGAAGATGCAAACATTCAGGCTGTCAGCAAAGAACAGGAAACTAGCAACAAAAACCAAGTGGAATCGTAAATGCAATGCAATATACTTCAATCTTACCTCTGCGAGCAGCAAGTAGAGCAGCTTCATTGATGATGTTTGCAAGATCAGCACCTACAAAGCCTTGGGTAACAGATGCAATTAGGTTACAGATAATGTCAGCGTCTTCATCAAGGGGAATTCCTCGCAGATGTACAGCCAAAATCTTTCTCCTTCCAACTTCATCCGGTTCTCCAACAAGCACTTTCCTTGAGAAGCGGCCAGGCCGACATAAAGCTGGATCCAATGCTTCTGGTCTATTAGTTGCCGCAATAACAATGACATTTAAGTCAGACTCAAAGCCATCCATTTCTGTCAGTAACTAGAAAGGTAAAGGAGCATGTGAGAGACAGTTCTAAGCATGAGATACAGAAAACACTATACTATTTTGTCAAGCCAACACCCCTTCTATTCTAGAATCAGTATAGAGATAAACTTTCAAGGGATAAAAAAAAGTGGCAGCTCTTGAAAATAAGTTTAGAACTTTGAGAAAGAAATTATGAGAATTTATAACTACATTTGACCCGTGTTTGTTTCTCACAAAATGCTTCGAGTGAGTAACTTCCGTCCCACTCCACCTTCTAATGGCCTCTTTATTTTTCACTCTGCATGGGAATATTATCGTTAACTAGAAAAACATTGTTTTGCCTGTGTGGTGGAGGACACCTTTACTTCAGCCAATCCATTATGCAGCCAACTCAGAACTCTCACTCTTACATGAGGGTAAAAATGTAGTGGTTTGTATATACTTCATAAAAGATGCACCTAAAATGTAAAGTTACCTGGTTTAAAGTTTGGTCTCTTTCATCGTTGAAACTTCTCCCACGCCTTCCTCCGACAGCATCAAGCTCATCAATGAAAATGATTGATGGTGCATTCTTCCTAGCCACTTTGAAAAGGTCTCTGATGCGAGCTGCTCCTCTTCCAACAAACATTTCCACAAACTCACTAGCAGACACAGTGAAAAACGGTACTCCTGCTTCTCCAGCCACTGCACGGGCTAGTAATGTTTTCCCAGTTCCAGGAGGACCCACGAGCAGCACACCTCTAGGCAGCTTTGCTCCTAATCTGCTGTAGTTAATAGCTCCTTGCAGGCATAAGACTATCTATAAACAGTAAATGCATAAGTATCTAGCTAAGAACAAGATTAAACTGAACTTGACGAGAAGAAAACAGTAACCCTAGCTATATAATGGCGTATTTATGCAAATGCATAGAAGTCTTTTGTCTATAATCATTTTGACAAGTAAGGCACATGCAGAACACTAAGTTATAAATCCCGAGACTTGACTAAAGGCCCCCAAATTGGTTTGACAGGTAATAGTACTCAGGCTCACATGTGGTGCTCAAATGCATAATCAATTGACAGCTGACATAACAATTGCAAGTTCCGAGATTGATCGGAACAAGTTAGGAAGCTGTAAGTTAAACAAAACCCCTGAGAAGTGAATTAATGCCCACTAGCCACCATTTGATACATCAGAAAGGAATGAGTGCACGCCTTTCTTGTAGCTTTTTACTTGATAAAAAATATACAACTGTACGTCATAACTACACCATTTACCATAGCAAACCAGTCTAGTATCATTAGGGGATGCCAAGAAGCCTCCTGGAGTTTATTGGTGTAGGAAGATTAGCTGGCAGCATGGCTCGCACTCTGAACACAAAAGCGAGCTGAGCTCTGAGCATTCGGGGGTTCTGGGAGCACAGCACAACTTAGAATCCAGCACATACATCCTCCTTCTGCCCCCTTCTCCCCCTCCCCCCACCACCAACCCCCGCCATTAACAAAAGAAAGTAGACAAAATCAGTCCCAGAAAATCGAATCTCTCTGATTCTCCTATCTCTGCTTCTTAAAGCTTCCTCCAGGGAAGAAAAAAAAAGCAGAGAGAGAGAGAGAGTGGCTGAGATTGTTGGTGATGCTGAGGGGAAAGGATCTAGTGGCAAAGAGAGGTTAGTACAGCTCGGCAGTGACCTTTTTTATGATTTTGAACATTGACCGACCAATAATTTCAGATTCATTTCTTCAGGGAATTGATAACCACACTTCACTTTCGTCCCTATAGACCATAAAAGTGTCACAAAGAGCACTAGAGTGTCATGTAAAAGCTTATACACCCAAAGTGGAGTGTAAGTGGTAAAAAGTAAAGTACAGCTAAAAATTTATCAAATCCCTTTCTTGAGAGGGACTGATAACTATCAGGACTTTTTATAGTCTTGTAATTTATTCCGACTGGTGACTTAGTGCTGGGCAATTTTTTGACGCAATGCTGTCGGAAATTATGTGTACTGGAATTTACATCTTCAGCCTTTTTGTTCTGATAAGTTACTCTTTCAACTGCTTGTTTTGCTGGGCAATGGGCATTACTTGGATGGTAATGATTTCTGCATACACCCAAGATAATAAATATAGGGAAGCAAGAAATGAAATGAGGCAGGAAAACTGGATCTTTGTTTCCATCACTAGAGCACCTTTGAGTGAGTGAGAGAGAGAAGGAAAGGAAGGAAACATTTCAGAGGGACGGCTAGAATAGCCAATATAGGTGCGGAACTAGGCGCATACTATAATTAGTATGACAGATGCTTCCGATATTGTAACCATTAATTCCCTTTCAGGGAAGTAGCCTTCTCCCAACCAGATGAAGTGGGAAAAGCTGGCACCTTCACCTCATCGGTTCTTGCTAAAACTGTTCATTTCAAACAAGTTCGTCATGGAAAATGTATTACAGAAACCAGTAGCTTCGGTCGATAGAACTTTCTAGAGAAAGCTTGCTTACGATTGACCTGACATTTGAAAACTACTAGAGATGGCTTGCATTTCCACGTTTTTGGATGAGAGTTGGAAAATGGCTATGTTAAATTGAGATACTCCATGCGCCTATCTAATAGGGGATTCCATTCTCATCACCAACGGTGCTTGTTTTACTTCCTAGTTGAAATACGGCATTACTTGACTTGGTTGAACTATGTACAAAGAGTCCACTACTACTTGTTTTAAAGACGCAGACTTACTATGTCCTTCTCTCTTTCATCATGGATTTGAAGGACTTCATTTACTGTCCTTGTGCCACTCTTCCCCAAGCGCCAAAAACTCCCATAGTCTACCCACTCCACCAAAGATTAACTACTGCAAATGGGAAATGAAATAGAGGTTGTGGAATAATAAGTCTGATTTTGCTGGCACTTGTGCGATTTCTCTCACCCATGCTAATTATTGTGATTTAGCATTGTTCTTCTTTTTTTTTGCGTACAAACTATGATTTTACATAATTAATCACGGTGAAAACTAATTGTTCAAGTCCCTAACTGGCACAGCTTCGAAGACCGCATGACGTTGTTGTGGCAGTATAAATCATGATGTCTATTACCAAACAAGAAATAGAACCTTAAGACACATTCTGTATATCCATACAAGAGGGAATTGTAATTTACTAGGTATACGCAGAAAACAGAAGCTTGTGGGCTGTGGCACATTCCAGTTATTTAACTCACATATAAGCCACACCATGAGAACTTTGTAGGACAAAATAATTGAATTAGAGACATAAATCTACTAGATTTAAGGTCAATAACGGAGATGAAGCTTACCTCCATAAGCTCTACTTTAGCAGCATCAACACCCTCCACATCCTCGAAGCTAACCAGCTGGTTGGTAGGTCGTCGCTTTTTTGCCGGGCTATTAGCAGCAGAAAGTTGGCGGTAAAGAAGCCACATCAAAGGAGTCAAGGGGATCCAAAGAGAAATAATAGTAATTAAGACGCTCCTCATTGACATGAGAACTGATTGAGGAGCAGAGCTGTATGTAGTTCCTTTCTCTCTCATCAAAGTGAGAAGGTAGCTCTCATCGTGGTCTATCTTTCTCGTAGAGTATTGCCACAGGGGGGTAGAAGCCCGAGTCCTTGAAAATTTTTTCAACAAATTTAAATTTGGTACATGGCGAACTCCAACAGCATTATTGCTTACAACAGTATCATCCATATTCCTATCCTCGGCATTTTTTGCAGACAATTTATCTACCGAGTTTTCCTTATTTTCAACACCCAACAAGTTGGTATTATAGTATATACGACGAGATCCCTCTTCAAACAGAACTTTCATGACAACCCCGCTTTGGAGGCTCGTTATCAAGTCCGAATATGGAACAACTTTCGGTGAGGGCATTGCTGTCAACCGCAGAAACAGATAGCAGAGCCCCAATACAACAGATATTGCACTAGAAATAGTAAGTCTCCTCGTATTCTTACGCAGAAACACTCCAAGGTCATTAAACATGGAGACAGTCGAAACCCTTTTCAATCTTATTGACAATAACCGCAACCTTGGGCGCAATCTTAAAGACATTCTCTTTCTTGCTTCAGTATTCTCTCTATTTCCCAAAAGGGATTCTTTATCTCTCTTTGCATCTATCACTGACCTAATCTTAGAGTTACATAACAACCTACGTTGAGATTTACAACAACTATGAAACCCCAATAAAGGAAGAGAAAATGAAGAAGATAAAACTTTATTACATCTACTCAAAGAGATGGTCTTTGCAGCTTGAATCCTCAAATTCCCTCGTGTAACAAATAACCCATCACTTGAAACAGAAGAACAGAGAGCCATTTTGTGACTATATATACATCAAACCATCCATTCAATTGGCAAGAAAATTGGCTGCAGTACTGGGTTCTCTTCAAGAATACTAATGAAGCTGTGACCGAACTGTTCAATTGGATAGTGTTATCATGTAATGAAGAATGGAAGTACCTGGTTTGATCAGCTTGGCGGCTGTACCAGAGAAATCGGTGTTATTGAGCTGGCCTTTTTGAAAAGGGTAGATAAAGTTTAATGCTCCGAGTTCTTACAGATAAAACCATGAAATGAAAACGTAGGTAGAATTGCAATATATCCTCAATTCGGAGGAAATGTCGGTATTTTCCCAGTTTCCACTAGTAAAACCCTGGATATGCTACCTCCAGGTCCAGTTCCAAAAGAGGGTGGGAGCGGGAGTAAATCAAACCTTTTTTTTCGCTTAATTCACACATTTCATCTGAAGGGATAAGAAAGCCACTAATGGCTGTTTCAATAACAATAAAGCGTAAATTTAGTAAAAGTGTGTGAATTATTAGTTTATTAGTCTCATGTTTCCAAAATTCTAGTGTGCAAATTTAGGGTAAGGCTAAACTTAGACCTTTTTACTAATCCACACCGTGGTGGTACTAATCCTAAAGGATGTGAGTTTAGCAAAATAATGTATATTTAGCTCAAGTGTAAGTTTATAGGATAAATTTTACATAAAGTTCTACGGTAGCTACTAATAAAAGTTTTTTTTTAGCTAAAGATCGTACAATATACCCTATTAAGACACCTTAACTATTAATTACAATGTCTTGCTTATCGTGCCTTACATAAATTTAATTTATTATAAAAGGTCATTACCAGTTTAAAATGCCAATCAGGTTACCTTTCACGAAAATATGCTCAAAACCCGCCTAAACCGTGTATTAGTGTGCCATGCGAACCAAATATTTGGCATGTTGCTAGTTGAATTCTTTAAAATATCTATTATACTCACGCTAGTAGTTCTTCGAATAAATAGGTTTACGTAAAGTTTTACAATTTTCTCTCATCAAAACTTGAATAAGTCGAGTAAATCTTGCAGAATTGACTGGTTAGATTAAAAAAAAACATTTGTTTAGAATGGGTGCAACTGTATTAAAGGTGAATGACACTTCAAAAAACATAATAGAAGGAGGTTCATTTTTAAAATTTACCCAAAATGCCAATAGATAATCCTTTTCACTTAAAATCATGATGTGATAACATGCCAATAGATATCTTTTCGATCTTTCACCCTCCAGGTGCGGAGGATGGCGGCAGCGATTAGATATCGGTGGATTGTGAGTCTCGAATGGTAATATTGCGATGCAAGTGAGGTTGTGGGTGGAGGTGGAAGGTGGTGTTGCAATGTGGATGAGGCTATGGTGGTGCTAGTACGAAGAGAGGGAGGAGAGAAGGGCACTGTATTGGAAGTTATGGAGAAAAAAAAAGATGACACATATATATATATATATATATATATATATATATATATATGCTTTTTTCTTTTTATAAGGGATAAAAGTTGATCAGAAAAGTATGAAATTATCTTAAACAAAAGCCAAATAAAGTAAGCGAACGACAAAAATTATTATTATTATTTTTTATAGCTGTTACAAATAAGGGAACCAAAAATTGGTATCTTGTGTCTCATTAACTCTATTGATCGACATAAAAACACAAATTTCCTCCCCTCGCCCATACCACTGCCTCATTCGCATATCATCGCCATCTCCATTCTCCATTGTTGGTTTGCCCATCATCGTCGTTACCCATTATGCTGGTCCCATCTCGAACCCTAATCCCCCGTCGCCTTTGCCAACACTAATTTGCTGCCACCACCTTTTTCCTCGTTTGCGTCCAATATACACCGCCCTTGCTCGTACTTGCCACCGCTGCTATTTCACCTCCCCAATGGACGATAGAAATACATTTAATCCTACAGTCTTACATTTCGTCTCTAAAACTATATATAATAATATCTAAATATTTACAAGTCTCCTACCTTTCTAGAATTCTCGTTTAAGTCTCTAGAACTATTTCTTATATACAGAGAGCTAGTGAACACTTTGGAGATCTTACCCATTCATCGCCTCGTAAGCGTTTTCATAAGCGTCCGTCTTCAACACTTCATGACACTTCATTAAGAAGTGTCAAAACGTATGGGTCCAAAGTATAAATTTTCAAACATATTTTGGTGTTTGTGTGTAATAACTGATAATTTTGGAGCTGTTTTAGAAATAAACTTTAAGGAATCCCTAATTAGATGCGCCCATTACCGTTGTCTTCCAAGTCTTCTTGCGGCGTGAAGAGAAGAGAACGAAGCATACGGCCCACCCAAACTGGTCGCCGGAGGATTTCGCCTTCGTATCTCGCCGCCGTCGCCGGATTCCAAAAGAGGTACCTTCGTCTTTCTCTCTCATCTATTTATTTTTTCCTTCTTTACTGAGGTCTCCTTCTTTCTCTGTCATCTCTCTATCGTTTCGGTACATTCGAAGACGACACTGTTGATGTAGATTGAGCCCTTGGTCGAAGGAAAGAGATAATAGTTGTGTGACTTTGTAAGAGTTAAGTAGTGAAGTAATTTTTTATGACTTTGCAAGAGTTCCCTGTTTCTCTTTCTGTTTTGAGCGGTGAAGAAGAGGGCGCTTTCCCTGTTTCTGTTTCCTGTTTGCACGATTTAGTAAGAGTTAGTGAAGTACTTTGTTATGTTATGTACCATGTTTTTTTTGCCTATATTGCATTTAAATTTTAAGCATGACTTTTATCTGAGTTGCTTGTTTGTGGTTATTCATTATTGTTTACTATTTTAGATGTAGAATGTATTTGAGATTTAATGACTATATATACACATAATAAAAATATATTAAAAAATTCTGCGGTGTCAGTGCGGTTTCCAAAATCTGGTTTTTTTGGAAATTACGGTATCCGGTGTCCCGTTCGTGTCGGTGTCGGATGCTGTGTCCGTGCTACTTAGCCCAAAACTAACCCCACAAAGGATGATATTTGAACTTTCGATAAAAATAACAATCCCTCTGTCTCTAGCTTAATCGATCGTGTTTGACTTGCACGCTTGATATGAGTCATAAATTCTACCCCCAAGAGAAAGAAAGAGAGAGACAGGGAAGAACGTGGGTTAGGACAGAGAAAAATGGGTTGGTGGAGGATTATATGCGGAGAAAGAAATAGAATTAAAAAAAGTGTATGAAGGGTAAACTTGGAAGAACACCTATGGAATCTTTCTTAACGTGGAAAGTCGTCATTTTTTTGGGACAGCTCAAAAAAGAAATAGGATCAATTTTTGGGATGGAGGGAGCATTTAGAAACTCACTTAAAAAAATAGAAACTCATCTGAATATATAATTAAGAAACTTATTTGAAAATTTTAGAAACTTGCCTTAAAAGATATATCACAAATTGTAATCTAACTTTACCTGTTCTAATACTTATTATAGAACGAGACTCAACAACAAGCAATCGGTAGGAATAGGATAAGGATCAATCGTGGTAGTGTCCATCCAGGAGGAGGTCTTCTATTATATCGAGTTTTAACAGACTCG
Organism: Escallonia herrerae; assembly: GCA_033070095.1. Lineage (NCBI taxonomy): Eukaryota > Viridiplantae > Streptophyta > Magnoliopsida > Escalloniales > Escalloniaceae > Escallonia > Escallonia herrerae. The sequence continues at coordinate 216,686 of JAVXUP010001327.1, forward strand.
AGAGAACGAATCCTTTTCCAGAGCAACCACCCACCACAACGCTCCAACATAGGTAACTGGTTTTTCCCTTGGACACTACCACCACCAGTCTTTCATTGACTATCAAAATGACAATTCCCGTTTTACAAATTGCTGTTTAGAGTTCTTATTGGGTAATAGAAATTGTGCATTCACGTTGGCTTTTAGTTGGGTTGGTGATTCTTGTAATGGCCTGGTTGCTGATAGTCATAGCTTGTTAAATATATTCTTTTGAGCCACTTGTTATTCGTGTTGTAATGCAAACTACTACGTACGGTCAAACAAAATGGGGTTCCGTTATTTGCAAACATTGCTCTTTTTTTTTTTTAAATAATTTTTGTACTCTTAGGTTCTTTTTGGTTGCCAAAGTGTCCCTCAAATCTTTACCGTTTGTATGATAGCTTTGGATTTACCTTTAGAGCAATTATGAGGGTGTAGTTCACAGTGAGAGATTGAAAGGGAGCATTCAAGGGATTGCAGGGATTTAGGCTTTTCTTTACTCTCGTCTTAGTTATTCGCTTGCTGGTGAGATGAAACTCCAACCTGCTTGATGAATGTAACAATTGTAGAACTGGATTATTAGTTCCCAAGAATGGGAAAGAGTAGATGTCTTATGCCATTAAACGAAATTGCAGGATAGTTCCAACTCAAGTGCATTTAAATGTAAGATTCTTTTGCTGAGTAGTTTATGTGTTTTAGAGATAAGTCATCCTTCTGAGTTGAAATTCTTGCTGTTTTGTCATTTTCATGAGACCAAGTAGTTTCTAAGTTTGATAGTGGTAGCACTTCATGTTGCAGTATGTTTTTTTTTCTCTCTGAACTGGTATGTGCTCACCATGTCTCTGTCCTTGTCATTTTAATCAGAATTTTTTCAACTGACCCATTTAAGGTTTTGTTGAATATTCATGTCACCTTTTGCTCAATAAGTGATATCCTTCTATGCTGTGCATTGGTAGGTTAGAGCTTTTTTAGGGCATGTTGGGTAGCCCGAAGGCGGCAAAGTCTCCAAAAACTTGGCACTTGCTGAGTGAAGAGAGACACATTTTATGTGAGGTGCAGTTTTAAAAATATTCCTGTAATCCACAATCTTATTTAGTTGTGAGAACTGGAAGAGTTTGCCAAAAAGTAAAAGTGCATTGGCCAAGTGCATATATCTATGTATGTTTACACTCCCTCCGCTTCATTAGATTTTCCCTTTTGACTTTTTGAAAAATCTTAGGATAGACTCGGAATGCTTAAACATTGGATTGACCAGAAGTAGCAATCAGAAATTAGATAAGCATGTCAAAGTTTACATGTACTAGATTTATTCTAGGAATTTGCAAAAATTTAAAATGGATAAATCCAAAGAAGCGGAGGGAGTATATATGTATATGCACCTGTACGCGTATATGTGTGCGTCTATGATTCTAAAAATATCAGTCAGTCAACATTCATCAATCAAAAGTTGAGGAGCTACTAAAAATAACAAAATTTGATTAATAGTTAATAGGAGTCAAAGAATTAAACCAGCCTTGATCCAACGCAAAGTCTAATTTTTTTTATCTTAGTGACTTGATCAATAACCTTGAAGATGAATAAATCAACCACGCATGAAGGTTTGGCAAGAAGACGAGCAATAAAGTAAGTGCACTTCAGAGCTTCTTTAGCCCGTCGTCGATGCTCTCTCTCTCTCTCTCTCTCTCTCTCTCTCTCTCTATATATATATATATATATATATGGGAGCCGATCCCTATCTACCGGTAGGAAAATATTTATTTCTCCACCAAATCGCTACTCTTTGTAGCGGTTGCAACTATTCCTCGCAAAAACCCAACCGCAACAAAGTGTTGCGGTTGGGTTTGTGAGAATTAGTGGAAATTATTCCAACCGCAACAAAGTGTTGTGGTTGGAATAATTTCCAATAGCCAACCGCAACTAAGTGTTGCGGTTCACTCCAGATGGGCCCTTCCCCGCCACGTGGTGTCCCCCCTCCCCCCCCCCATTTCCATACCCAACCGCAACTCTTTGTTGCGGTTGGCATGATTACTTCAATGGGGCAACCGCAACAAAGAGTTGCGGTTCACCCACCCCCGGATGGCCCCCCCACCCCCCCCCATGGTGTCCCCCGTGATGCCCCCCCACCCCATGGCCTCCCCTCCCCCCCCCCCCCCGTGATGCCCCCTTCCCCATGGCCCCCCCTTCCCCCTCCCGTGATGCCACGTGGTGTCCCCCCCCCCCCCCGTGATGCCCCCTTTCCCATGGCCCCCCCTTCCCCCTCCCGTGATGCCACGTGGTGTCCTTTCCCCCACGTGGTGTCCCCCCCCCCCCCCCCCGTGATGCCCCCTTCCCCATGGCCCCCCCTTCCCCCTCCCGTGATGCCACGTGGTGTTCTTTCCCCCACGTGGTGTCCTTTCCCTGTCTCAAAGCTTGGCCACAGAGTCTTCTGCCATTTCTTTTTTTCTTTCACAGCCTTTGACTGCTCACTCACTCACGGATTTTTTTTTTCTCTGTCTTCTTTCTTCTCTCTCCCTCACTTTTTTCTCTTTATAATCCCTCCTCCCCGAACCATTTCTTCCACTCTCCCTCATCTTTACCAACTGTCTTCATACTTCATATCTCACCTACATAGTCTCCACAACAATATAAACAAAAAAAGTTTACGCTAGAAGATCGGTGGATAACCGCTAGAAGATCGGTGAATTTTTCTTTAAATATATCAAGTCAAAACAAGTAAGTATTTTGAATTTTTTTATAATTCAATGTTAATTTCAAAGTTCAAAAATAGTCATTGTAGACTCAAATCAAAGATAACAAAAATAAAAATTGAAGGAAACAAAAATCAGATCAATCGGAGATCGGATGATCGGTATTACATTTATAAATTCCAAAATAGCGATTTTTTAAGGCATCAAAATTAGGATTTTTCACTAATTTATAAAAAATAACTAGAGCTAGATTTTGCCAAAGTGAGAAAAAGAGACCCTAGTTATTTTTAAAAGATCTATATCAGGGAAAAATTTCAAATTTTTTCAAATACTGGAAAGGGGTTAACTGATACGGGGAACCTTGTAACTTTGTAGTGTAATTTAAAATATCAAGCCAGTGCGATTTCGCGCGAAACTTTTATGAGAACCCTAGGATGTTAGGAAGTTCCATCCCCCAGGAATTCGGGCTATTCCAAAGTCGTTAGCTATTTTTTGGCCGAACGGGCTTTTAAGCGCTCGATCCGGACACCAGTTCGGGATTTTTGGGCGAAAAGTCCGTAGAATACTTTTTAGATCAAGAATGAATTCGGGAAGCTTAAAATAAAATTTCAAAGCACTTTTGAGATTGTTCTGATGCCAGGGGTATTTTGGTAATTTGGCACCTCGAGAGGGGTATTTTGGTAATTTTACGGTGTTAAGTTTTTCAAAGGACTTTCTAGTCCAGAAATATAAGTAAAACACCTGAAAGGTTATTTTGAAGCTGGTTTGGGGCGTTAGGGTGATAATGAACCCCCGGGGGCATTTCGGTAATTTGCCGCTCATCGGAGGTATTTTGGTAATTGAACATTGTAACACAACTGGAGGAAATAATTTTGGTTTAAGACACTGTGTGTGTTCCTAGGGTGTAACACTATGTGTGTTTAATGTGAATACGAAACGTAATTGTCGCTAAAGGTGAAAACTTAATTAGACAGGTTTTCACAAATTTATAAAAAATAGCTAGAGCTAGATTGTGTCAAAGTGCGAAAAAGAGACCCTAGTTATTTTTAAAAGATCTATATCAGGGAAAATTTTCAGATTTTTCCAAAGACTGGAAAGGGGTTAACTGATTGAGGGGAACCTTGTAACTTTATAGTGTAATTTAAAATATCAAGCCAGCACGATTTCGAGCAAAACTTTTATGAGAACCCTAGGATGTTGGGAAGTTCCATCCCCCAGGAATTCGGGCCATTCCAAAGTCGTTAGCTATTTTTTGGCCGAACGGACTTTTAAGCGCTCGATCCGGACACCGGTTCGGGATTTTTGGGCGAAAAGTCCGTAGAATACTTTTTAAATCAAGAATGAATTCGGGAAGCTTAAAATAGCATTTCAAATCACTTTTAAGATTGTTCTGATGCCAGGGGTATTTTGATAATTTTACGGTGTTAAGTTTTTCGAAGGACTTTCTAGTCCAGAAATGTAAGTAAAACACATAAAATGTTGTTTTGAAGCTGGTTTGGGGCGTTAGGGTGATAATGAACCGCCGGGGGTATTTTGGTAATTTACTGCTCATCGGGGGTATTTTGGTAATTGAACATTGTAAAATTTTTCGCAACTGGAGGAAAGAGTCTTTATTTTTATTTTATTTAATTCTATGACTTGTTGAGAATGATATAATTTTTATTTTTTAGATTTCAGTATAAATATGGATGCAACTGGAGGAAATACTTTTTGTGAAGATTCTGATCCACCTTACTTGGGTCAAGTTTTTCAAATACTGGACGAAGTTGAAGCATACTATAGAGCATATTTGAAAACGATAGGTTTCGGAATTAGAATTAAGACTACTAGAAAACGGGCGAATACAAATCAAATTTGTGGAAGACTATTTGAGTGTCATAGAGGAGCATCGTATGTACCCCCGGTTGTTCGGATCAGTGACGAAGAGAAACCATTATAAAGTGTTAGGTATCGAACCTGGCAGTATGGTCGAGGAGGACGATGATGATGATCAGTGTTAGGATTAATGTTTCAGTTGTATAAATTGAACTTTTATAATGTTTAAATTTGTGATTTGGTTTGTGGAATCATAGCTTCCAAAAAATTACGTAATTTTTTTGTCACTTTTTTTTTTTGCTCATTGAACTTTAGGCACGCTAGTTTAGCCCATTTGTATCAATTTCGAAAAAAATCGAGACACATTATTTTTTGGATTTTCCTAGGAAGGGCCTGTTCGGGCACACTTAGGGCTCAATTCATAACTTCCGAAAAATTACGTAATTTTTTTTTGTCACTTTTTTTTTACTCATTGAACCTTACGCACGCGAGTTAGCCCATTTGTATCAATTTCGAAAAAAATCGAGACACATTATTTTTTGGATTTTTCTAGGAAGGGCCTGTTCGGGCACACTTTAGGGCCCAATTCATAACTTCCAAAAAATACGTAATTTTTTTTATCACTTTTTTTTCTCATTGAACCTTGGGCACGCTAGTTAGCCCATTTATATCAATTTTGGAAAAAATCGAGACACATTATTTTTTGAGTTTTCCTAGGAAGGACCTGTTCGGGCACACTTTAGGGCCCAATTCATAACTTCCGAAAAATTGCGTAATTTTTTTTGTTACTTTTTTTGTTGCTCATTGAACATTAGGCATGCTAGTTAGCCTATTTGTATCAATTTCGAAAAAAAACGAGACACGTTATTTTTTGGGTTTTCCTATGAAGGACCTGTTCGGGCACACTTTAGGGCTCAATTCATAACTTTCGAAAAATTACATAATTCTTTTTGTCACTTTTTTTTTGCTCATTGAACTTTAGGCACACTAGTTAGCCCATTTGTATAAATTTCGAAAAAAAACAGAAACACATTATTTTTTGGGTTTTTCTAGGAAGGGCCTGTTCGGGCACACTTTAGGGCCCAATTCGTAACTTTCGAAAAATTACGTAATTTTTTTTTGTCACTTTTTTTTTGCTCATTGAACCTTAGGCACGATAGTTAACCCATTTGTATCAATTTTGGAAAAAACTTGAGACACATTATTTTTTGGGTTTTCCTAGGAAGGGCCTGTTCGGGCACACTTTAGGGCCCAATTCATAACTTCCAAAAAATTGCGTAATTTTTTTGTCACTTTTTTTTGCTCATTGAACCTTAGGCACGCTAGTTAGCCCATTTGTATTAATTTCGAAAAAAAACGAGACACGTTATTTTTTGAGTTTTCCTATGAATGGCCTGTTCGGGCACACTTTATGGCACAATTCATAACTTCCGAAAAATTACATAATTTTGTTGTCACTTTTTTTTGCTCATTGAACCTTAGGCACTCTAGTTAGCCCATTTGTATCAATTTTGGAAAAAAATCGAGACACATTAATTCAATTTCAAACCTTAATATCCAAAATCCAACAATAGTAATAATAAAACATACAAACGTCTACTACATCTCAGGATAATGGTAAGGAAGGCGTCTAGCTACACCCTTTTTCAGCTCCCAGGCTATCCTATATCTAAACGTCAAGGCATCGTTTCGAGACCACATATCATAATCGAGCACATCTGAGCGAGCTATGTAGTCCATGTACTTGAGGACGTAAATCCCGCAATCATGACTATTATATTGCTTTGGTCGGTTTTCTATCGTCACGATCGTCCAAGGATCTATCATTGTTTTGCTCGTGATGGCTTCCCCCTTAAAATGTCAACATGCTAGTGGAATGATAGTAGTCTGCATCCAACAATAAAAAAAGGTTATCAAGCCTATGTAACAAGAAGAATAGACTATGAGCAAAGGTCAAGATATAAACTAACCACCGCATTGATGTCGTGGAGTACATCTGCGCCAGCTGCCGACCAGGTCCGTCTTCCCTTAGGCTATCGTATATGTGGACCACTTTATTCTCTGGAAAGAGAACTAATAGGAAGAAGTGACTTGCATGAAGAGTAGGTAGCATAATTAGGTTCGCCTCAGCTGCGTGACATTGATAGTCCGCGTTCAAGTAGGAAAGCACGTTTGCAGATGGTCTCCATTCACCCTTGCTTGTCCCTCGCTTCCTCTTCCATTCTGTGAACTCCTTCATGCTATTCACCATGAAGGGGATAACAAAAGAGGCATACATGTTGAGCTTCAAAGTTTGGCAGGGGTTATAATTTAGCTCTCTAACACGCAGCAGATCTATATAAGCGTCAATGACAAAATTCGAAATATCTGTGTTCGACGCCAACAGTCTTAGATCAGAGTGAGCTAGGAATGAAGCAACAGGAAAGTTTGCTGTAGCGATTGGCTCATGCCCAAAGTAGTGCCGGTCGATCCAATCCCTTTTGGCCGGACTCAATGGTTTCGTCGGTTGTCCTTTATCAGACCAGATGCTTGGGCGCGATGCCTGGATTCCTACTTGGGTCACCTGAATCTGGGGCTGAGAGTCGTACGCGTCAGGAGGCAAGCGAGTAGACGGCTCCCACACCTGACTCTGGGGTTGATAGTCGTACGCGTCAGGAGGGAAGCGAGTAGACGGCTCCCACACCTGACTCTGGGACTGAGAGTCGTACGCGTCAGGAGGCAAGCGAGTAGACGACTCCCACACCTGACTCTAGGGCTGATAGTCATACGCGTCAGGAGGCAAGTGACTAAACGGCTCCCCTTGGTAACCCCGGTACGCAAGACTAAAGTTTTGAACTTCAGTCTTGTACCTCTCAATGGACTTCTTGAGATTGTCAGGAGCCTGCGCGACAAACCAGTCAAACCCCTCCAGCTGCTTGAACACCTCAGTGCCCTGGTCAACCTAAAAAACATGCATACAAAATATGGCTAATCATTTCAGGCATGGTAGATAAGGTGCGCAAATAAAAATTGAAACAACACTAGCATGACTTACAATGTTCAATGCCCAGAACTGGTCATAGATCTCACGTGGCGCATACGATGTCTTCCTCGCCTGGGAAGGGCGATTCACCCTCGTGCGCGTCACCTTGAGAAACCATTGCAGGTACTCCTCAATGCTGATGCTGTTCAGTGATACAAGGCTATCATATGTTTCTTGCCAGGTATTCCACTGTTGCACCTCGTCGCTCAACAAATTCAAGGCATCAGGCACCTCGAAGTTCGGCCCTCGACCATTCCTGTATGGCCGCATGTCTACAGCGGGTTTTGGTATCCCTTGTAGACAGCCAGCTTGCCTCATAGCTCGATCGGGCATCTGAAACTCACATACTTCGAAGTGAATAAGTGGCACCCGAACCAAACCTGCCAGCACGTACGACACTGAAAGTTGCCAACACCACTCATCCAACCCATGCATCACCTTGCTATATGGCTGCCACGTCACCTGGGATGCATTGAGTATCTCTAGTTCCCCTCGATAGAACTTTAGATGGTGGTGCGGGTCTACCCGTCTCCTCCTGTTGGTCGTAGGCCCCCAGGCCCACACCCTAGGCCACGTCTCATCGGAATATTCCCGCGGTTGTGGACGATCCGTGGGTAGCCTCTTGTAAGACCAAACCTGTGAATGCAAACATTATCTGGAATTAGCACATTAATGCTAGAATATATTGACACGTCAACCAAGAAAATAAATGCTCAAACCTGTAATAGAGTGAGGCAGGCGGCAATGGACTTGGCACCCTTTCTCGTAGCTTTGTGCAGTGCTCGATATAGGTGCGCAAGGACAGCTGAACCCCACGAATACGAGTATACCTCCTCAAGATCCTCCAAGAACACCATATACTTCGGATGCACCGTGTTTTTCAAATGCGTCGGAAGTAATATGGCTCCAATAATATACAGAAGGAATGCTTTCGTATACGTCACGAAATCGTGAGGAGTGTATTCATTCGGTAGCACGCCATACTGCTCTCTCAGCCATTTAAGTTTGATGCCGTTCGTTGTAAGAGCTTCCCTCGGAATTCTTGGGAAATACTGCCTAACCATCTTCGCTATGGATGCAGACGTTTTGCTCGAAGTAATGGGTTTATAAATCCGACGTCCTCTAATGTAATAGTCATTTCACCAAACCGGAAGTGAAATGAGTTCGTCTCGCTCCTCCATCGTTCAACTAGAGCGGATATAAGGCAATCGTCGTGTCGAGACCAAATCCCGGGATCGGTGAACATAGATAAATTTTGACGGTGTAATAGTTGTATTTGTTCCTCGTTTAGTACCCACTCATCGTGGTGACTTGTGCTTTGAATTGTTTCCAAAACACCCCTATCGACACCGTCAAATACGTGCCTCGTGACGTGACGTGGTCATCGTCATCGTATAGGATTGATGTATCATGAGGTCCGGCGTTGAAATCCATATATCTAAGAACAAAATATAATCGTAAACCAACTTAGTATCCATAATATTTACATTCCAAAACTATAAATGGATCTTTAACCTAGCTTACCAACGCATTAGCAATAGTAATTATCTCATTATTTCAATGTATTAAAACAATTCCTCACTTCTCACAACTCCGAACGCTTAATTACGCTAGTTCTCTAAAATTTAGCGCCAACGTGGTTATTTAGCAATATACCCCCTGATGGCCGCTACAGCCCCAACACCTTAAAATCGCTTTAAAACTACTTTTTAAATGTATTACATCAATTATATACCAAATATTTCCTTTATCAAATTTTAAAGGGGATGAGTTACCAAAACACCCCCAACTTAAGCAAAATACCCCCTGGCAGCTATCGACCCAACAAACATCTCAGAACAACTTTAAAATAACTTTTTGGGTGTCTTATACTCCTACTCTTTCCTCCAGTTGCGGAAAATTTTACAATGTTCAATTACCAAAATACCCCCGATGAGCGATAAATTACCGAAATGCCCCCGGGAGTTCATTATCACCCTAACGCCCCAAACCAGCTTCAAAACAACCTTTCAGGTGTTTTACTTACATTTCTGGACTAGAAAGTCCTTTGAAAAACTTAACACCATAAAATTACCAAAATACCCCTCTCGGGGTGGCAAATTACCAAAATATCCCTGGCATCAGAACAATCTCAAAAGTGCATTGAAATGCTATTTTAAGCTTCCTGAATTCATTCTTGATCTAAAAAGTATTCTACGGACTTTCCGCCCAAAAATTCAGAACCGGTGTCCGGATCGAGCGCTTAAAAGCCCGTTCGGCCAAAAAAATAGCTAACGACTTTGGAATGGCCCGAATTCCTGGGGGATGGAACTTCCCAACATCCTAGGGTTCTCATAAAAGTTTTGCGCGAAATCGCGCTAGCTTGATATTTTAAATTACAGTGCAAAGTTACAAGGTTTCCCGTATCAGTTAACCCCTTTCCAGTATTTGGAAAAATCTAAAATTTTTCCCTGATATAGATCTTTTAAAAATAACTAGGGTCTCTTTTTTCACTTTGGCAAAATCTAGCTCTAGCTATTTTTTATAAATTCGTGAAAAATCCTAATTTAGACGTCCTAAAAAATCGCTATTTTGAAATCTATAAATGTAATACCGCTCATCCGATCTCTGATTGATCTGATTTTTGTTTCCTTCAATTTGTATTTTTGTTATCTTCGATTTGAGTCTACAATGACTATTTTTGAACTTTGAAATTAACATTTAATTATAAGAAAACTCAAAAAATACTCACTTGTTTTGACTTGATATATTTAAAGAAAAATCCACCGATCTTCTAGCGGTTATCCACCGAGCTTCTAGCGTAAAACTTTTTTGTTTGTATTGTTGTAGGTGAGATATGGAGTATGAAGATAGTTGGTAAAGATGATGGAGAGTGAAAGAAAGGGTTCGGGGAGGAGGGATTATAAAGAGAAAAAAACGAAGGAAAAAGAAGAAAGAAGACAGAAAAAAAATCCGTGAGTAAGGGGGAAAGACACCACGTGGCATCACGGGATGGGGAAGGGGGGCCATGGGGAAGGGGGGCATCACGGGGGGAAGGGGGGCCATGGGGGGCATCACGGGGGGGGGGGGGGACACCACGTGGGGGGTGGGGGGGGACCCAACACTTTGTTGCGGTTGGGCATGGAGGGGGGACGGGGCCACGTGGCGGGGGAAGGGGATGCCACATGGCGGGGAATTGGGAAGGGGGACCGGGGGAAGGGGGCCAACCGCAACAAAGTGTTGCGGTTGGGCATGGGGGGGCCATGGGGGATGGGAGGACGGGGGAAGGGGGGCCATGGGGGAAGGGGGAAGGCCACGTGGCGGGGAAGGGGGACACCACGTGGGGGAAGGGGGACAACCGCAACAAAGAGTTGCGGTTGGGCATGGGGGGAGGGGGCCTGGGGGGGAGACGGGGGGATGGGGGAGGGGGGCCATGGGGGAGGGGGCGCAACCGCAACAAAGTGTTGCGGTTGTGTATTTGCGAGTAATAATTGCAACCGCTACTCTTTGTAGCGGTTTGGTGGAGAAATTTTATTTCTCCACCGGTCGATAGGGATCGGCTCCCTATATATATATATATATATATATATATATATATATATATATATATGTCTCTCCCCACCCATCTCCTTTTGGTCTTCGACTCTCTGACCAGCCGCCACCGAACGACTCTTTTCTTACCATCACTTTGTGATGCCTTTTGGCAAAGCCAGAAAAGTGCATGCCTCCTTGAAGTCGCCTTGCATCTAATTGGTAAAGTGTTCCCTTCAATTCCTCTTTCTAGGCCTGTTCCTAATGAAAATGCACTAGAGTTCTTATTCAGCAAGTCAGAAGGGAAAAATTAATGGATTTATTGTACTTTTCATGGCAATAAACCACCAACGATTGGATCATTACAAAAAATGTAACTGTTAGGTAAGGCAATGGATGTGGTAGGGCATTGTTCTGCAGTATTTGCAATTGGTAAATAAATACTAGGGTTAATTACATTCATGTTCCTGAGGTTAGGATAAAATTACAGTTAAGGATACAGTTTCAAAATGTAACAGACGTGACCAGCAACTTAAAAAACGCGTCAGCCATGTCTATCAGTCATTGATCAGTTAAAAAAATGTGATTTTTTGTTGATCTCATCAATACGTATTTCGAAATGACAATACTACCCTTGTATGATATATAAACGGTATATACTATACAAAGATTGAAAACCTAATCTCTATCCAAATATTCTAATTTCAAAATATTGTTTTTCTTAATATGGTTTTTTAAAATACCTTTTCATGAAATTAGGAGAAATCCTAATTCTTATTCCCCACCCCGGGTCGCTGCCCCTTTCCGCACCCCTGGCGCGCGCCCTCCCTTACCCCCACTTAGCCGCAGCCACGTCCCTCCCCCTTACCCCAACGCCGCCACGCACGCCCCCTCCTCCACCCCCACCTTGGGGCAGCCACATCCCTCCCTTTCACTTTGCCGTCGGCACACCCCTCTCCCACCCCTCAGTGTGCCCCTTTCTCACCTTGCCTCGCCATGCCACGTCACATCCCTGCCTCCATGACGAGGTGTGGGTTAAGAAACAGCGTACCGTCACTGCAAGCAGCCGCTTCGACATTAGAGATGCAGAACCATAGCCTCGATGAGGTGGATCGGTGGAGGATGGAGTCTGTGTGTGTGAGCCGACAGTGTTCGGTGGTGGTTGATGAGGCGTCTTGGTGTTGCTGTGGCGTTGGGTGGTGTTAGGCTAGTTGTCACTGGTGGTGCTGTCGCGAATTAAAGGAGAATAATCTCATATTAGCTTGATTTTAGCTTGATTAGCTTGATTTTCGGATCTAAATTAGCATGATTCTTGGATCTAAATTAACTTGATTCTTGGATCTAGATTAGCTTGATTTTAGGATCTAAACTGATTGTTGTGTAGTATATAAAGGCATGCTTTGCCATTCTGTAAAGACACACCAATAAATACAATTCTTCATTTCTTTATGGTATCAGAGCCATCTTTCTAGCATAGGCATTTCTTTTCAATTTCTCAGTCATGGAAGACGAATCTGCAAGTTATGTTCATGGGGGTTTGGCGCCCGTTGCGAATGTTCAAAACATCGCAATTGACACCAAATCTCCGTTCTACTTGCATCCGTCTGATCATCCAGGCTTGATCTTCGTTACACAACCTCTAAGTGAAAATGGAGAGAACTATTTCACTTGGAGACGTAACATGTTGACGGCGCTCCAATCCAAAAATAAGGCAGGGTTCGTCGACGGGTTGATAGCAAAACCCGATGTTCATTCCAGGGATTTTCAATCATGGATCCAGTGTAATGCAGTGGTCAAATCATGGATCGTCAATTCTCTTTCTAGAGAATTACAAACTAGTGCCGCACATGCAGACACTGCAAGTGAAATTTGGTGCGATTTTGATGAACGATTTACTCAGGGCATTGCACTTAGAGTGTATGACCTGAAGCGATCTATTGCTCTACTACAACAAGAGAAATCTGCTATTTCTACATACTATCGTAAGTTAAAAGGTGTGTGGAATGAACTACATAATCTTAGACCTATACATGTATGTACTTGTGGTGCCGGAAAGAAAATGCAGGAAATGCGAGAAGAAGAGAAAGTCTTTGATTTTTTGATGGGATTGGATGATACTTACAAGACGGTGCGATCCCAAATCCTGAGCATCGATCCATTGCCAGGACTTGGGAGAGCATATGCCGTGGCTGCCCAAGAAGAAAAACAGCAAGTGGTCGCTGCTGCGCGTGTCCCTACTATCGAGGCCACAACTCTATTGGCTAAAGCACCACATATGCGGCATGGAGGTGACCAGAAAATTGACCGGCGTGGTGAAAATTCTGGAGAAAGACGGCATGGTGGATTACACTGTACCCAGTGTAATCGATCCAATCACTCTAAAGAGAACTGTTATGAGATCATCGGATATCCACCTGGATGGAGAAGACCCAAACCAAGAGGAGGAAATTAGCCATGGCTCCGCGCATCCGGAGGCACAACATCATCGGCGGCAATTGCCCAGCCGTTTGCAGCTACTGCCGACGCATCCGCACCATTTCCAAATCACAGCCCTGCATATCAACCATGGTCGCGCACTGCCGGAGACACAGCACCAGCGACAAGGGTTTCACAACAATTCGTTGCCACATCCGACAAGTCTGTGTCATTTCCAAGCTTCACACCCAGTGAAATGCAAAGACTTGCTGATCTTTTGGGCCGCCAATCAGGACCCACTAATGGGCCTTCTGCAAATATGACCTCACAAAATATATCTGGTAAGCTAGACTCGTGGATTATTGATACAGGGGCCACAGATCATATATCATGTAAACTTGATACTATGTCCGATGCTTATACAAATCCAGGTGTACCCCTGGTTCAAATTCCCAACGGTGATACCGTCCCAGTTCATGCTTTGGGACGAGTAAATCTTGGCCCCAATTTGCATCTCGAACAAGTTTTGGGAGTGCCTAATTTTTGTTTTAACCTATTATCAGTCAGTAAATTGACTCGAGATCTCAACTGTGTTCTAATTTTTGGATCTGAATTTTGTGTGATACAGGACTTACTCTCGAGGAAGCCGATTGGAGTAGGTAGAGTGCGAAATGGCTTATATCATTTGGAACCAACGAGGGCGGGGAAGGCGCTTCTGTCAAAAGGACATAACACTGCAGATTTATTGCACCGTCGTTTAGGGCATCTACCAATGAACCGTATCTCGCTGGTTTCCAACTTACCTGTTACTTTTAATTCGCCAAAACTTTTATTTTGTGATGCTTGTTGCAAGGCCAGACAAACTAGATTGCCTTTTCCACATAGCAAAAATAAATCGATGCACAACTTTGATTTAGTCCATTGTGATATATGGGGTCCATACCGTACTAAATCTCATTCTGGGTCACATTATTTTCTCACGATTGTTGATGATCATAGTCGAGCCACATGGGTCTTTCTCATGAAGTTCAAGTCCGAAACTAGACACTACCTCTTGATGTTTTTCAACTGGGTTAAGACACAATTTAACACCAGAATCAAGGTTTTTAGAACTGATAACGGTCTTGAATTTGGACATCGTGAATTATTACATCATTATTTTGAGAATGGAATGGACAGACAAACAAGCTGCACGGATACAACGCAACAAAATGGAGTGGTGGAGCGAAAGCACAGACATCTCTTAGAGGTAGCTAGAGCTTTACGATTCCAGGCCAAACTTCCAGTCAGATTTTGGGGGGAGTGCGTACTTACCGCTGCTTACTTAATCAACCGCATGCCACTTTCTGTGCTCCAAAACCGAACACCTTATGAAGTATTATTTGGTAAGGTACCTAACTATGATCATTTGCGAACTTTTGGATGTCTCTGTTATGGACACATGAATGGCAAGCCACATGATAAGTTCGCCCCTCGAAGTAAGTCTGGCATTTTTGTTGGTTATCCCAATGGGCAGAAAGGATATAGGATTTATGATTTGGAGAGCAAAGTGATTTACTCTTCAAGAGATGTTCAGTTTTTTGAAAGCATATTTCCTTTTGCTGACAAAAAGGATAATATTGCTGACCTACAAACCTGCCACACTCCTTTTGGGTTAACAGATCATCTTTCAGTTGATTGGGAATGTCAAGCAGCTAGCCATGCACCCACAGGTGAAACTAGTAAATCAACTCAGACCAGTGATGTGCCAACTAGATCAAACTCACCCCACAACGTCGACCTTGAACCCCTATCTCTTGGATCATCATCATCCCAAGACCAGATACCCTTGGATCAAGCACCAGGATCTGCTGAGTTGTCACCATCTACCATACAGTCACCCATCAGAACTGAGCAATCTGCCTTACCTA
Organism: Escallonia herrerae; assembly: GCA_033070095.1. Classification (NCBI taxonomy): domain Eukaryota; kingdom Viridiplantae; phylum Streptophyta; class Magnoliopsida; order Escalloniales; family Escalloniaceae; genus Escallonia; species Escallonia herrerae. The sequence goes on from JAVXUP010001327.1 coordinate 232,063, forward strand.
TAAATGAACCTTCGGTTGTGCCTTCTAAGCGCACAAGACAGGTGTCCAAGAATCTTTCTGGGTACAATTATACATTGCCACCATCCCTTGCCCCGCCTTCATCTACTTCGCACTCTTCCTCTCCATCTGCTAACTCGACGGTATATCCTTTGTCCCATAATATTTCTTATTCCAAATTTTCTAGAACTCACACTGCATTTTTAGCGGCCATCTCTTCGGTCGATGAGCCCAAATATTTTTCTCAGGCAGTGAAACATGCTCATTGGAAGGATGCCATGGCCAAGGAGATCTCTGCTTTGGAAGCTAATAACACTTGGACATTTATGCCATTACCATCTGAAAAACGTGCCATTGATTCTAAGTGGGTATATAAAGTCAAATTCCACCCAGATGGCACTGTGGAGAGATACAAAGCGCGACTTGTGGCTAAGGGATACACCCAGATTGAAGGTCTAGATTTTCATGAAACATTTGCACCAGTTGCCAAACTAGTTACGGTACGGTGTCTTCTTGCCATTGCTTCAATAAAGAAATGGGAACTCCATCAGTTGGATGTCAACAATTTTTGCATGGAGATCTAGAAGAGGAAGTATACATGAAGATTCCTCAAGGTTTTTCTAAACAGGGGGAGAATCGTGTGTGTCGTCTTCAAAAGTCTCTTTATGGGCTTCGTCAGGCTTCACGCAATTGGTATCACAAGTTTACTCAGTCCTTACTTGTAGTTGGTTTTATTCAGTCTCAATCTGATCATTCTTTATTCACCTTCGCTCGTAAAGGATCTTTTCTTGCTGTCCTTATTTATGTTGACGATGTGATTGTCACGGGGACTGATTCAGCTAAAATTTCTTGGCTAAAACACTACTTGGATACTAAGTTCCATATTAAGGATCTCGGTAAACTCAAGTACTTTCTCGGCATTGAGGTGGCACGTTCTTCTGATGGCATCGTGTTAAGCCAACGCAAATATGTTCTTGACATTTTAACGGAATGTGGTCTAACAGGTTGCAAGCCATCTTCCTCACCCATGGCTGAACAACATCAACTTGATCTTAATTCAGGAGAACTATGTGATGATCCAGGACAGTATAGACGTCTCATCGGTAGATTACTCTACCTCACGATCACTCGTCCAGACATAAGTTATGTAGTTCACATCCTAAGTCAATTCATGCACAAGCCAAGACGACCACATTATGATGCTGCCATACGCATTCTTCGCTACCTCAAAAATTTGCCCGGTCAAGGTATTTTGCTCTCCTCCAACAGTTCTCTATCACTACGTGCTTATTGCGATGCCGATTGGGCTGACTGCCCAACAACTCGCAAATCTACCACTGGGTATATCGTGTTTTTGGGATCTTCACCCATTTCCTGGCGTTCAAAGAAACAATCCATAGTCTCGCGTTCCACCGCTGAGGCAGAATACAGGGCAATGGCCACCACCACAAGTGAGATTATTTGGCTACTTCGACTCCTCTCTGATTTAGGGGTTTCTCATCAAAATCCAGTTTCCTTATTTTGTGACAATCAGGCCGCATTACACATTGTGGCCAACCCAGTGTTCCACGAGCGCACAAAGCACATTGAAATAGACTGTCATTTTGTTCGGCACCACACTCAGTCCAAAGCTTTATTACCTCGACCAATTTCGTCTCAATATCAGCTTGCAGACATTTTCACCAAGGCACTTGGCCAGGAACGCTTCCACATTTTACTGGGCAAGTTGGGCATTTCAAATATCCATGCTCCAACTTGAGGGGGAGTAAAGGAGAATAATCTCATATTAGCTTGATTTTAGCTTGATTAGCTTGATTTTCGGATCTAAATTAGCATGATTCTTGGATCTAAATTAACTTGATTCTTGGATCTAGATTAGCTTGATTTTAGGATCTAAACTGATTGTTGTGTAGTATATAAAGGCATGCTTTGCCATTCTGTAAAGACACACCAATGAATACAATTCTTCATTTCTTTATGAATGTTGGAGATGGCTCACCAGTGGGCTTGCAATGGCAGATTTTGTGCAGGCGGTGTCGATGCAGCGTCACTGATTGAGAGTTGATGATGGCGATGGGGTGGTGGAAGCAACCTTGGAGTGGTTTTGGTTCGGATATGACTAGATCTATGGTAGTTGAGTGGGAAAAGTGGTGGTCGGTGGCGGATGGGTAGTTGAGGTTGATGATGGCGGCAGTATTCGGTGGGGAGAGATGAGTGATATCATTTCAAAAGTTAAACTTCCAAGTCATGGGTTACATGGACATTTAATAAAATCGTATGTATTTGGTGATTCCGTTTGGTCTAACGGACATTACTGTTATTTGTATAAGCTAACCAACAAGCGTATGAGTGTAATTAATTTCAAATACTACCAAACTATATGTGTTTGTGCCCGACTTTGTCTAAAGCGGATACTGTTATTATATATTTCCATGTTGAAGGCGAAATTATACGGACGTTATGGTTCCGATTGTTGGTCAACTAGAAACATGTATCCGTAAGCTGACTGTAATTGAAATGCAGATGCTTAGGTGAATATGCAGCTATACAAGGGGAGTTGGGATGAAAAGGAGGATGTACCAAGGAGGGGGCACCAACTGAGGGAAAGTTATTTATGTCAAGTTGACTTGGGTCGCTGTTGATCTGGACATCCCATATTTGACATATTCAGCATCCCCTATAGTAAAGAAAATGTGTCACATCCTAAATATGGGAATATCTAAATGATATCCATTGCTAGACAGATTCCACATTCGGATGTTCTAGCATATCCCAGTTTGATGCTCCAATGAGGAAAAAGGGGTTTGTGTCAAGCTGATGGGGTCAATATTAAGCATATTCGACGGTTAAAATCTATCATAATTGAAGTACCGGAATATCTGGGAAGTAGTCAACGTAAGACATATCCGAAATTAAGATTATCAATTGGGATGCAACTTGGGTGGGTTGGGTGTCTAGTCCAAGTAATTCCGTGTGCTTTCAAAACCTAACTTAACTTAAGAAAAGATTGTAGTTCTTGGGTTGGGTTGATTGGTCTAAGTTGGGTTTGACTAAGTTCATGAAAGCAAGATTATATATTTATATGATTAAACAAAAAATAAAATGTTAGTCGATGGTTGACAGTGGTGGTGGTGACCGGCGCCGGCGGCTTATGGGAGGTGGCGGCTTACGATCGCAGGGTGGTGGTACAGGTGGCTGCCGGTGGTGGTGACCGGCAACAGTAGGTGGTCGGCAATTGCAGAAGTCGCTATCGGAAACAACTAGCATCTGGCTGCCATCGGCGTCGTGGTGACAGTAATTGCTGCCATTGGTGGTGCCCGATAGGGGAGAATGTTAGAGATAGTCGACTGTCAGTGAGTGCCGTAGGTAGCGAACGGCGGCAGAAGGTGGCAAGTGGTGAACGAGTCGACGTCATGTGGGAAGTTGGCGACTCCCTTGACTGTCGTCAGCTGGCGCTTCTCGTAGTTGATGGTGCGTCCCACAGCGGTGGCAGGTGACAGCAAATGGCAGTGCAACAACAGGTAGTGGTAACAGGTGGTGGTGGCGGCTTGTAGTTAGACCTGGCAAAAGGGTCGACCCGTCGGGTACAGGTAAAATTCGTTTAGACACGGGTAATACGGGTTTGGGTAGAACTTACCAAGTTTTTTCCGGGTGGCCTTTTCCTATAACCATACCCTACTCGGACGGTCCGCGTAAATCCGGGAAGTAAACGGGTCAATTTTCATTTGTTTTTCTTTTGATAACAATGTTTATTTCTTCATCTTTGTATTTTAACATATCTTCTTCTTCTTCTTTTTTAACTAGTACATTGCTTGTTAGTTGTTACAAACTTGACAACGAGCATCTGCATCCGTTTCAATAGGCTCATTGTTCTCGTAGAGATCTTATGTGGCTTAATTTCTCTGCACGTGGAGCAGAGATACCAAGTTTAAAACATAAGTAGTATTATGGATCATGCACTAGACAGATCTTGTTGAAATTTGAAAGAGTATTTTTTATTCTATTTTTTTATATCTTTTTGCTTTTTGGGGGGCATTGCGATACTTCTGATCTAGTTATTCGGCAGAAGTAATTATCAATACCAACTTCTTATCAACGATTAAGGGAGAAAAGCCTATTACAGATCATAACGGAGTCTGAATATGACTTCTTATTTTTCCGAATTTGATAGCATACCACAAAAACAATTAACCTTTCGCACCAGAGTAGATACTGATCATTGAAGACAGTTAGATCAGGGGGACTGATGCGACAGAAACAGGTTCAAAGAGAGGCGTGTTTAATGGCCTTAAATGGTCGAATAATATAGTGGTCGAATAATATAGTTCAGGACCATACAACATGATAACCAAGAAATCCTAACAATACGATACATCAAGATTGTGTCTCAAAGGAAAAAGAAAACCATACCTTGCCTACTACACAGATAATCTTTCTCAAATCAAACTTTAACACTGACTACTATGAGAGTAGCAAAGAAAGCAGATTGAACAGTGACGTATGTTTTTTCAGAACACCAATCTCCTCGGCTACCCAATGAAAATAAGCTACAAGGCCAAATTCTTGCAATAACAGGAAAACCCCAATTAGGAGAAATAATGCATATACAGAATAATAGCGAGAAATCTAAAGCTATTGGGACAGAAGGTGAGCAAGGATGGAGGACAAGAGGGACGGGGAGGGGGAGTGCCTTCAACCAAAGCTACTGATCCAGGGGTTATTGATTCAACTGTGATGTGAAAATTAAGTCATAAAAGTAAAAATAACAAATAAATAAATAATCGCCATTTAATAAGGTGATTATTTTCCTTCCAAATGTTGCATCTTAAATATCAAACTGAAAGTAGGCCGTTTTAACTTAACCTCCACGATGGCCTCATTGCGGGTTGTGTTATTTTAATGGGGAGGTCAGAAGTGCAATTTTGACGGGGGGATAATCTTCAAGAGATGGGAGGGTTGCAACTATGCCAGAGACCCTAGTATATCCTTATTCATGAGTAAACAATTACATGATCCTCAAAACTCAAGATCCTTGGGCTTGGAGGGGCTGATGCATAGGAGAAGGGAGCTGACGGAGCTATAAGGTTAGATTATTACTATATAAATAAATTAACAGCCCTAGATTGTCGGTCAAGTATTTTGCTCTAAGTTGCTGGAAGCCAATAGTTACATGATTTGGCCTTGTAGTAAGAGCAAAGTTCTCAGAAACATTATCAAGAAAATGCAGTGCGGTGCCTGATGTCGCCTTCAGTGCACGTATGTAGAAGCATTCAGTGTTCGTATGTAGAAGCATTCAGTGTTCTACTATCATAGTCAAAATATAAGAGCTTCTGCTTCTCTGAAGGACGTGTGTGTGTACACGCGTGCACGTGTGCACGTGTTTGTCTGTGAGTATTTTATGCACACGTGCATGAGATTATCCAGCAAGGCCAAAGTCAGACGTTTTAGATGATGAGCGCGCTGATAACGAGGAGACTGCCAAAATTAAGAGGACTAATGAAGACTTCAAACGAAAAAGTAGTACTAAAGAAAACTTAATGAATAGAACTCTCTACCTCTGGATACAAAATCCAGTCACCGTGAATTTATTCAAATTTAGTTTCGAAGCTCCCGCTCATCCCCAGGCACCACAAGTTGCAACCATAAGTCTGGGTAGCTGGCAAACATCAGCAGCACTCGTTTCAGGTCAAAAGGACCTTTCCAATTTATATGATTTCGCCATACTTCTTCAAACTGGGAAGCACTGTACGTGAACGATAAGCAAATGGCACACGCAGTACAGTGACTTCCAACTTACAGTAAGTCAGTGTTCCCAACCTATTCTGGTCGCACTCAAAAGTCCACTTAGAGTCCCATTGTGCAAGACACATCCGCACAAATAACAGTCATTTTTCAACGCTCACAACCGATCAAAACATGCACGCTCAAGTCACGTGCACTTCTTACTTCTTCTTCATGACTTCGTCACCAAGAAACTCATCCTTGCGAGATGCCTCATGACGTCGCGACCATCGCATGTCGCACGACACCCGTCAACGCACCATGGCACTTGCCCAAGGAGGTTGGCCTTGGCCTCCCCCTTGGGGTCGGCCTCGGCCTTGGCCTCCCCCTTGGGGTCGGTCTCGGCCTCCCCTTGAGGTTGGCCTTAGCCTTCCCCCAAGGGTTGGCCCTTGACTTCCATACTTAGCATTTTCACTTCTCTTCAAGGGACCATGCATCAACCTAGCGACGTCCGTCGTGCATCACCTTACGGACGTTCGTCCATCAACCTCACGACGTCCGTCGTGCATCAACCTCGCGACGTCCGTCGTGCATCACCTTACGGATGTTCGTCCATCAACCTTGCGACGTCCGTCGTGCATCACCTTACGGATGTTCGTCCATCAACCTCGCGACGTCAGTCGTACGTCGACCTCGCTACGTCCGTCATCCACCGACCTCGCGACGTCCGTCGCGCACCATCCTTGCGACGTCCGTCGTGCATGAACCTCGCGACGTCCGTCGTACGACGACCGCATACCATCATTTCCAACTTTGTCATTACTACATATTGCATTCATCATCTTTTTATGACAGGTACACTCAGCTCAAATCCCATCTTCAGGACACCCGACGCGTGCCCGTGCACCGTCTCCGCGACATTCGTCGTCGCGCCCATGCGCCATTCTTATGACATGTGCCTCGGCACCAAGTATATGCTTCGCGACCTTCGTCGCCGCGCCCGTGTGCCATCTTCATGATACGTGCCCCTGGCACCAAGTATAGCTCCGCGACGTTCGTCGCCGCACCCGTGCGCCATCTTCATGATACGTGCCCCCGGCACCAAGTATAGCTCCGTGACGTTCGTTGCCGCACCCGTGCGCTATTCTCATCATGCGTGCCCCCGGCACCAACTATAGCTCCGCGACGTTCGTCGCCGCGCCCGTGCGCCATCTTCATGATACGTGCCCCCGGCACCAAGTATAGCTCCGCGACGTTCGTCGCCGCGCCCGTGCACCATTCTCATCATGCGTGCCCCCGGCACCAACTATAGCTTCGCGACCTTCGTCGCCGCGCCCGTGCGCCATTCTCATCATGCGCGCCCCCGGCACCAAGTATTGCTTTGCGACGTTCGTCGCCGCACCACTCTCATGACATGTGCTCCGGCACTGGGGGCTTGCGTTGGCACCCCTATGGACTATGACCCCCGGGTCACTCCGAGATGGGAGCAGGTCTTCGGAGGGCATCGCGCCTAGTCTGCCTGGCAGTTGGGCGTCGGGTCTTCACTACCACTGCCAGGCCTGTGGGACTCTACAAGGGCTTAGATTGGAGGCTAGATCAAGGGGTTTCTCAGGCCACACCGATGCTGTGGAAGCCAATCTTTCCAGACAGACAGAGCGACGCTGTACGGGGCAGACCGGGTGAATATGCGATTCGACAGTCCGCGGAGCACCGACAGCTGTGGACCCCTCGGTGACGTGTCACTCCCGGGGAGCGCCACGTGTCGCGTGATGACATCATCATCTCAACCTCTATAAATAGAGGTCTTGAGAATTCATTTAAGGTGGACATTTTCAGAACACTTTCACTTTCTCACTCTAGAATCCTAGAGAGAGAAACATACAGGACCCTGACTTCGGACATAAGCATCAAACTGTGACTGTCGTCGTGTATTCACTCTGCGCCATCGCCCTCGCAGCACTGCCACCCTCAAGCTCTGTCTGGGAAGCCCTTGGTCTAAGCCCTTGGTCTCTGCCCTTGCTCCGCCCTTGCTGTGTCTCACATCATCACACTTGGCATCCGGGTCGGACTGCATTCCTTGTGGCACCTCCACGTCGACTGCGAACCCACTTTCCTTGGCATCAGTCAGTAACACACACAATGAGATCCAAGAAATTCATATTGCTCTAAAATATTTTGACATAGAATAAAGTTAAGCTTGAATGCATGATGCACAGCCAAGCCACTTTCCCCGCTCTTTTGCGCTGTACATCTACATTATTTTGGTGAGTCGGCGATGTTACTAAGCACAGAACGAAGCATGTGCTAATAAACCTAGACAGGCCTGTGCATACACAAACTAATCAGAGCTAGCCCTACACAACTACATGGTAATAAATAATGAATTATTCTTTCGCTACAATGTTTGGAATAGACAAATATATATCAACCGCTGAAGTCCTCTGATGGAGACAAAAATCAGTGAAAAAGCTGTCAATACAACTTGATTATATTTTACCTCTGCGAGCAGCAAGTACAATGGCTTCGTTTACATTGTTCGCAAGATCAGCACCTACTGATTCGGCCAGAGGAACTCCTCTCATAGTCCCCGCCTCAGCCAGCTATTTTTACTTTTAATTTTCAAAATTGTTCTTGTATTTTGCTTATAGCACTTCCAACACGGACCCGTTGCATACGGCATTCATGCTTCTTCTGGTTTGCGTTAGTGATTGCAAGATAGCTTCCCCTTATGAAAAGTCAGGTTGGTTAGATGGTGAAAATTGGTTGTCTGTGGTTTAAACTGGAAAAAAGAAATACAAAAAAAAGACAAACAACAGTTGTTACCTTGTGTCTGTGTGGGTGTGTACACAAGTACATACTCCTAACAAGAGGAGTTGTTACCTTGAAGCTATTTTACTCTATGTCTAATGATTCTAGATGGTTTGACCATTGGCTATTGACTGTCCAGTGTTTTCTTCTTATCAACCTATTTGAGACTTCGAGTACAATGTTCACAAGGCATACTCTGTTTATAACATAACAGAGATGTTGGATGTGCACAATTTTTTGTGAGGGAATGTATTTTTAGCTAGTATACTGCACGTTTATATGAGCCAAGAAGACGCATTTTTTTATTAATGGTTGCATTACCAAAAGGATCTGTACATTCTTCCAAGGAAGTGTTATACCTGGGCCTGGCAACTCAGTATTCCACGAATGTTTCTTTTCTTCTTAGGAGATATGTATTGTACTCAAGCATTTTGTTGTTAAGTTGCTGGAAGCCAACAGTTACACGATCTGGTCTTTGTAGTAAGAGCAAAGTTCTCAAAAACATTATCAAGAAAATGCAGGTGGGCTGCCTGATGTTACCTTTTCAACATACAGATATAGTAGCATTCCGTGTTCTACGACCATAGCCTACATAGGAGCTTCTTTGAAGCAGTTGCGTGTGCGCGCACGCGCGAGCGCATATTTGTCTGTGAGTGTTTTAAGCACACGCACGAGATTATGCTTTTAGACGATGAGCTGATAATGAGGAGACCTCGAAAATTAAAAGGACTAATGAAAAGTTCATAAGTAGTGCCAAAGGAAACTTCATGAATAGACCTCTGTACCTCTAGATTAAAATCCAGCCACCATGGATTTCTTGAAATTCAGTCTCGAAGCTCCGGCTAGCCCCAGGGCACCACAAATTGCAATGACAAATCTGGGTAGCTGGCAAACATCAATTGGAGGGGAATCAGCAGCACTAGTTTCAGGTCAGAAAGACCCTTCCAACTTGTAGGATTTGGCCATGCTTCTTCGAACTTGCTATGATTGTACGTAAAAGATAAGCAAATGACAAGGGCAGTACAGCGACTTCCAACTTATAACTCTCACATACACAATGAAATCCAAGAAATTCACACTGCCCCGAAATATTTTGACACAGAATGAAGTTAAGCTAACACACAGCCAGGCCAATTGGATGAGTAGAATGAAACTTAAATCTCTCTTTTACAGGTCTTTTGCGCTATACATCTACATTATTCTGACGAGTTAGCAGTTGTACTAAGCACAGAATGAAGCATGTGCTAGGGGCCCCGGCCCAGAATATAAACCAACACAGGCCTGTGCATACATGATTAATCAGACCTAGCCCTACATATCTACATTACAAAATGCTATATGTAGTATGTGAGTTGACCATCTTTAGTTTTGGTTCTTCCGACTGCTGAAATTAAGTCTTCCCTCGAAACACTATCACCACCTACAAAAGAAAAAATTCCACAGTAATGAAAAATGAATTATTCTTTCGCTATAACATTTTAATGACAAAAATATATCAACCGCTCAAGTCCCCTGAGGGGGACAAAAATGAGCAAAAAAGCTGTCAATATGACTGCTTATGTTTTACCTCTGCGAGCAGCAAGTAAAACAGCTTCGTTGACAATGTTTGCAAGATCAGCGCCTACTAATCCTTGGGTAATAGATGCAACATCATTGCAGATACGGGTTTTATCTTCGGCTAGAGGAACTCCTCTCATATGTACTGCCAAAATTTTGCTCCTTCCCTGTTCATCAGGTTCTCCCACAGCTACTTTCCTCGAGAAACGACCAGGTCGACATAAAGCAGGGTCCAAAGCTTCTGGTCTATTAGTTGCTGCAATTACCACTACCATTTTCTTATCCACCTCGAACCCATCCATTTCTGTCAGCAACTAAAGAACCATACAAAAATTAGTGTGTTTTTAAAGCATACAGAAACTGCTGTGCAAAACAAATTATTAACAAAGCATCTATCGACTTCAGATGGACCTAAAATTTGATGATTAAGTTAAAATATATACTTTTTCACATTTCAAAATGTAGGAATAATGGTTGAGAAATGATAAGTCCGGTCCGAAAGTCAACAGAGAAACACTCTTAATTTCTGTATATGAGTAAGTGTAATTTTAGTTTCTTGTTTGAAGTGTATTTATCAATTCTCAATGACTAGCTCTTGGAGAATTGCTTTTTGGATACTAGGATGTTCAATGATTTCTATACTTGGAAACATGTAGACATTCATTCTAAACTTTTGTCAGGATTGTTCCATTTACGTTTGATTTAAGTCGATCACTTCACAATTACATGATAAAGATTTTGCAAACTCTGCAATAGAATTTGCATAATTATTTTAGAATTGGTTAGAGGTTAGAGAATCAGATAAATCTAAACAAAAACGGCAAACCCTGATACAAGAAACATGTACCTCTTATGACCTTATAAATTCAATAACTTGCTGCATCTAGACTGATTTTAGTAGTGCACCCCCTACTTTTTACCACCAAAGCACACTGATTTGGATGCTGATGAAGCACTGAAACTTGAGGTGAAGGGACATTTACCTGGTTTAATGTTTGATGCCATTCCGAATTAGAAGATTCTGTGCGTTGTCCACCAACAGAATCAATTTCATCAATGAAAATAATTGAGGGTGCATTTTTCCTTGCCTCCCTAAAGAGATCTCTAACACGAGCTGCTCCTACTCCAACATATAATTCTATGAATTCACTAGCAGATACAGAGAAAAATGGCACTCCTACTTCTCCGGCCATCGCACGAGCTAGCAAGGTTTTCCCTGTTCCAGGCGGACCCGAGAGTAGCACACCTCTAGGTACCTTTGCTCCTACTTTCTTGTACCTTGTATCTCCTTTCAGGCATGAAACTATCTACAAGCACAAAAGATACAAGACCATTCAGCAGCCAAAAGGTGATTCATTACATTCATCCAAATTGCACAATTGAAGAATCAGATAAAACTAACAGCAATACTGCAAACCCTGAAACACAAAAATATGTACCTCTTATGACCTTATAATTTCACTAACTCGCGTTACCTGTAGACTGATTGTAGGAGTGGAACCCGATTTTTTTATCAAAAAGGCACACTGATTCAGAAGTTGATGAAGTGTTGTTAAAGCTGGAATCCCTGGACGAAGATATGGTGAAGACTACTTCCTTTGAGATCATTTTCTCTAATCAAACGCTCATCCAGGAAGAAGGGAAGGAAACAATGTGGTCCATGAAAAACAAAGATAAGGACCCTTGTCGGGTCACACTAAACTGTAGCAAGATACCAGCAGCAATTCGTGTTTGTAAAATTTTAAGTACATCAAGCATTTACACGACCTGAATACTATATTCAGTGCACGCATAGCATACAACGCGTAATAATGCCTGTCTAGCTCTTTACACCATTTTAAATAAATTTGAAAATCTACCTGATTAGTTTCATCTTAGATGACAACAAGAGTGTATTATAATTAACAACTGATTCATGTCAAGGGAAATCATATCTTACCTCCATGAGCTCTGTCTTAGCTGCATCAACACCCTCGACATCTTCAAACTTAACCATTGGTTTGTCCTCAAAACGTCTTGCAGTGTTTTTCTTACCACCGGAAACTATCTTTCCTACGAAATGAGCACTAACCCAAGCACCAATGGCCATAGGAATTAATACCGACATTAATTCAAGCAAGGAATTCCACGCCGTGATAAACACTGATGGAGGGGCTGATCCATATGTAACTCCATAATCTTCCATCAACTTTTGGAGTCCATTGTTGTACTGCTCTAATGTTCTTGTGCTGTAATGCCATTCTTGGTTACTCTTTGTCATTCTTTTGAATGCACTGCCAAACATTTTTTGTAGCATACTTGCATTATCACCATTGCTCCCAACAACATTTCTAGAACTCCTACACCAATTCAGAAAGCCCAATAAGGCGTCTCTAACACTTCTACTGCTCGGTGCAACGCTAAAAAGCACACGACTTGAGCTCCCCTCGCCCTCCTCGAACTGAACCCTTCTCACTGTCCCATTTTTAATGCCCTTTAGGAGTTCTGAATACGGAACTTCTTTATACTGCAATGTATCTAATTTCTGAAGCAAATACAATGACCCAACTGACAAGAAGGCCAAGAAAAATGAAACGGGTACAATATTTCTTATCATGAATTTTTTTAGGTCAATCAACCTTGTTCCAATAAAACCCTGCGTTGCTGATAACAAGAATTTAGGACGAAACTTTCTCCATGTTTGCTTAGTTGCCCCCCCAGTTTTGCCTTGATCAAGCTGTCCCTCCTCTCCACCTGTTATACCCATCAAAAACCTGATATACCAAGAGAAGTTTCTACATTAACATCGCAAACCAACTTTCATGAAAGTTAGCAAATAAGCTGAAGCATACCAACATGGTCTGTGTGTGACACAAAAAGAAAAGGGATTCAAAAGCATTTTATGATACACACACATACAAGCATTTTGTAAAAGAGGGCAAGTATGGAAACCTATGATAGATTTGTTAAACTAAACTAATTTTCTTAGAATATTCTTGTAAAACTAAACAATCTCGCGGTAACTGTGCAGTGCGAGTCTGCGAGACTAAAACTGTTTTCGCGCTGGGCCAAAAGATTTAGGATCGATTTTAAACAAATAAGATGGGCAACGTGAAAGCATGTAACGAATTGGGGCATACCTTCCAGCGATGAAAAGCCGCGTCTCCTCTGATGGAGAGCAATATGTGCAAATCTCCACGATTAGCTCCGAGCTGTTTTAACCATAGATGAGTGAGACCAATAAGAGTTGTCAAACTGACGTAGAGGATGTTGTGTTCGAAAAGTCCACAACACAAATTAGAAAAGGGTAGCAAGAACACAAAACAAGAAGCTTGTTGAATTGGGACGGTTATTTTATAGCAACATTCTGCACTAGTTTATGGTGTAGTACAGCATTTTAAAATTTGATGGGTAAGACCGGAAGACTCGTTTGGTCAAGGATATCGATTAAAATAACAAATTACACACAAGATAATCCTTGGCCTGACGCTAAATTTTACTAAAATCCTATTTAAAATTTTGTGAAAATTGTACTTTGGGTTCATAACGATACTTTTGGGTGAAGGAAGTGATATCTACGCTTTAATTTTGGTACTTGACCTTCACTTGTCAAAGTGAAAATAGCGACGCTTAAAAAGCTTTAGCTCGGCAGAAAATGATATTGCACCGAGCCGACTCAGCACAACTCGGCCAAGTAGTAGTAGTAATAATAATAATAATAATGCTTAAAAAGTGCCAACAGAGCTGCTTTCTATCTATTTCGAAAATCGGCATCGCAAAAGCCAAAGAAAGGAAAAGAGATGGAAGAGAGAGAATGAGCTAACTATCTTGTGCACTGAGTCAACTCAGTGCATCGTTCTTCTTGACGAAGAAACCCTACGGCAGCTTCAACAGCCCCCGAGCTCTGCTCTGGCCGTAGGATCAAGGTACAACCCAATCAAGTTGTGCGTAGCCGTTTGATAACAACGACTGCTGTGCCTAGATCTGCAAATTGTGAATCCGGTACTCCATTATGTTGCCGATGGAAGGGCTTTGACCGTCTCAAATTGTGATGGTTGTGGTGGACTTGTAAATGGGTAAATGGTGGCGATGGGTGAAGACCAATAGGAGGGGGGTGAACCGGTGAAGACCTGGAAAGGTAAGGGTGGGGAGAGGTAGTTTTTATTAAAAAGAAGAAAATGAAGAAATAAAGACGCCGGTCGGCAAGTGAAAAAGCAAGAAAAATAAAGGAATAAATTAGTCATTTTACAAAATATATTACCTTAATGCGCTCGGTCGAAGAACGTATTTGATAATTTCGATAGTTAGTAAATACACGTGAGATTATTACTAATCTCAAGGGGTTTGGAGATTTTATTTTTAAATTAATAATAACATGGGGTTTAATAAGAAACACTAAAGAAATAACAAAGTGTTTGATTGGTTCAAAGAAATTGGTGTAGTTTTTTTTTTTTCTTTTTCTATTTTCAAAACCTGTCTGACATACGTATGGATCCTCTAGAATATTAGAACTAACCATAAAGTGCAGTGCATCCATTTTCGTCCCGAGGCTTGGTAGAATTATTTTTTCAACTTTAGATATTCAGATCCAAAAATCTTAGTGTTCATTTAAAACTTAATCCGGATGATGTCTAGACGAGGTTAGTTACATATTTGACTTAAACCCTTTATACCTTATGATTGGATAATATTATTCTGAAAAACTCACAATTAAGAGCATTAGTTATGTGTTTGGACAAAAAGACTACGAGCCGTAAGGGAAAATAGGAAAAATCCTTTTCATTTGCATTTCTGTATTCATCTTCTTCTCCTGTTACTAACAATTTGTTTAAACGTTCCATGCAATGAGATTTCATGTGCGGGAATAGGTTCTTTTCGTCGCTATAATCCCCTAGATCTAAATTGCGAAGGGTGAAAAGAAAATTTTTCAATTTGATTTAACAGATGAAATTCACGAAAAGGACATATTGAAACAGAAAATATTTTCACAAGGAAGATTTTGAGAAAAATCAAGGGCGAGGATGAAATAAAAAAGAAAGGTAATGGAGGAGGACAACTTTGCTATTTTACTTGCTCGTAATGACCCAGTTTGGATTTTTGTTTTTATTTTATGATTGTGAAAAATTAAGGAAAACTCAAAAATTGTTGTCAATAGCACAATAAAGATAATAATGTAGTTAGATGGGATCCTCGCACCAATATTGAAGCCCACAAATCTAAAACCTAATTTAAAATCAAGCCAGAAAGGCAGCTTTGAAATAAATACGTTCTAATTGAAATAAACAAGGCTGAATAAGTAAAAGAAGAGATAAACAGTGTGTCTCATGTCAGCTCCCCTTTATATGGAGGAAAATATTTGACAAGCCCTTCTTAAGCAATCTTAACCCACTCAAGAATGCCCAAGTTAAATCCCCGAAAGTACTTTTCAATAGCTTTTCAGCTACGCCTAGACAAGCACGATATTACTGACTTTCCACTGCTCTCCAGTCTTATTAAAAGAAAAGAAGTCCTCCATCAGTCTTTTTTAATTGAGATTTGAGACCCTACAAAGACTTAGCATTGGAAATATAGAAACATAACCTCACCCCTCCTGCAAAGGCTAACATTGTGACAGGCAATGAACTGCTTTATCGTCTTGTAGCATTGAAACATGATAATATAAGAGCATTAATATTATCATGTTTTACTGGTAAAAGAAATGCACTCATGTTTTATTTGAGGGAGATGCACAAGTAGTAATGGACTTGCTGAACAATAACGAAATTACATTAGGGAGCTTTGCAATAGTGGAGGAGGCCGGAAACAAGTTAAAATACTTTTACTTGTTGGGATTTTTACAAAGTCAAATACTAATCAACAGTCCGGCACATAACCTAGCTGTGCGCGAGTAGATGCTAATCATTTTTTGGTTCAATTCTCATATCATTCATAATTCCGTCTTTTGTTAGTGTATTTGAAAACTTTTATATATTATTATGCATTAGAATTGATGAAAAAAGAAGAAGATAATATTAAGGCT